>JAAWVA010000509.1:0-21357 GCA_015227895.2 Colaptes auratus
CTCTTCACCTTGAACCTAAACTTCCCCTGGCACAGCTTCAGACTGTGTCCTCTTGTTCTGGTCCTGCTTGCCTGGGAAAGACCAGCCCCCTCCTGGCTACAAACCTCCCTTCAGGGAGTTGCAGAGAGCAAGAAGGTCCCCCTGAGCCTCCTCTTCTGCAGGCTAAGCACCCCGCTCCCTCAGCCTCTCCTCCCCAGCTCACCCACCTGAACATGTCCAGATAGGGGCAACAAAGCTGGGGAGGGGTCTGGAGCACAGCCCTGGGAGGAGAGGCTGAGGGAGCTGGGGTTGCTTAACCTGGAGAGAGAAGACTCAGGGAGACCTTCTTGCTCTCTGCAACTACCTGAAGGAGGTTTGTAGCCAGGAGGGGGTTGGTCTCTTCTCCAGGCAAGCAGACCAGAACAAGAGGACAGAGTCTCAAACTGTGCCAGGGGAGGTTCAGGCTGGATGTTAGGAAGAAGTCTTCCCAGCCAGAGAGATTGGGCCATGGGAATGTGCTGCCCAGGGAGGTGGTGGAGTCACCATCCCTGGAGGTGTTTAGGAGAGCCTGCTGGGGTGCTTGGTGCCATGGTTGAGTTGATGAGATGGTGCTGGGTGGCAGGTTGGACTCGATGATCTCAAGGGTCTTTTCCAAGCTGGTTAATTCTATTCTATCACTGGCTGACACAGGCATTTCTTCACCTCCTAGGAACACCACAGTTAGGTCAAGAGTCTCCACACACCCAGAACCTCTTCCATTCCCAAACAAGCCCTGAAGAACTAGAGGTCATTGTGCTGGACAGACAGACACCTCCATGGATAAACATGCTGAGGACCTCAGCCTTCCTGACTTTTACATGCAGGGCTCAGCTCCTAATACCAAATCCTATGAGGGGCATCATATGCCCTACCTCTTCAAGGTGACCAGGGCCATCACACCCCTCTACAAGCCTTTAACCATGAAGGGACTCAGCCATCCTCCCTCCCCTGGAACCCAGCTGCACTCCAGCTGCCCCCAGCATTTTCCCCACCTTTTCCTCCCCGCCATGGTAAATAAACCTTTGGGGGTGCAGGCAGATACTGCAGCACCTCGAGCAGCAGCCACCACTTCTCAGCTTCCACCCAAGCCCACAACCCAGGAAAGCACCCCCAAAGCTGCTGCCCCCCACATCACCAGGCTCCTCCCTTTGTCCTTGCTCGAGGACTCGGGATTTCCCCCCGCCGGGAGACGTGCCCGGCTCCTGCGCTCGGGGATGTTCTCTCCGGCCGTCACGGTGAATTTTTGCCTGCTCCTTGGATCATAGCTGGAAAGGGGCCATGAAATGGCAGCTGAGCGCTCCCTGCGCTGTGGGGGCCAGGACTCGGAGGCCAGGTCCCCACCCAGCCCAATACCCGGCCCAGCCCCAGAGTCCTCCACCTGCTTCTCCCCAGAGCACCTCCAGGTCCCCCACAGCAGCCCAAGTATCCATCCCAGCCCCACAGCTCACCACCTGCTTTCTCCCAGAGCACCTCCAGGTCCCCACAGCAGCCCAAGTATCCATCCCAGCCCCACCGCTCACCACCTGCTGCTCCCCAGAATGCCTCCAGGTCCCCACAACAGCCCAAGTATCCATCCCAGCCCCACAGCTCACCACCTGCTGCTCCCCCAGAGCACCTCCAGTCCCCACAGCAGCCCAAATATCCATCCCAGCCCCACAGCTCTCCACCTGTTTCTGCCCCAAAACCCTCCAGGTCCCCACAGCAGCCCAATATCCACCCCAGCCCCACAGCCTCCACCTGCTCCTCCCCAAAATGCCTCCAGGTCTGGGACTTTCTCAGCCCAGAGCTTCTCTCTGAGGTAATTTGACCTCTCTCTAATTGTTTTCCTTCCCCCCCCCCCCAGCTTGCCTCTGACTCTCTCCGTTGGTCAATATTCCTGTGATAAATTACCTCAAACCCAGACCACGTACTTGGGAGGGTGGGAAGGGGAAGAGGGGTTCATTCTTCCTTTGGGGGGGGCTTTCATTCTTCCCCCTTTGGGGGGGCCCCCCCTTTCATTCTTCCCCCTTTTTGGGGGGGCGCCTTTCCTTCTTCCCCCTTTTGGGGGGGTTTTTTTTTTCTGTCAGCTTGGAATGCCTTACAGAGCAAACCCCGGGTTGGAGCCGTGCTCCCCCAGCTCCCCTCTCCCCCTACCTCCCCCCAGCCCACCCCGCTGCTGGCTGCCGAGGGCCCTCAGCCAGCTTCCAAGTCCCTTTGGCAGCCTCGCAGCCCAGGCAAACTGAACTAATTTTCAGAGCAAGATTTGGCCAGACACTATACAAATGCTTTGCTAAATCCAAATATATTAGGATTTCCACGTTCTAGCTCAGCCACTAATTTTGTGATTCCATCAAAAAAAAAAAAGGCAGGGGGGGTAGGGGTGGGGGGGGGGGCTGAAGAGAGAAAGAAAAAGCAATCAGGTTTGTCTGGCAAGATTTATTCTTCCTAAATCCC
Source organism: Colaptes auratus (assembly GCA_015227895.2). Classification (NCBI taxonomy): domain Eukaryota; kingdom Metazoa; phylum Chordata; class Aves; order Piciformes; family Picidae; genus Colaptes; species Colaptes auratus. Next base: position 2,452 of record JAAWVA010000509.1, read on the forward strand.
TGCTGTTATTGCTCATGCTTTCCTTATCCTCCAGTGCTTCACTTTCTTAATGCTGCAGGGACTGGAAGCATTTGCTGGGAAGTGATTTTTTTGTGTGCTGGTTGGGAGGATTTGGAGCGAGCTGGCTCCCCTCTCCCCCCCGCCTTCCCTGCTGCCCCCCCCTGCCGGAGCATCCCTGGGCTGCTGCAGCACACAGCTCCTCCTCTCAGAGAACTGTTAGGGTTGGGAGGACCTCAAGGAGCAGCCAGTCCCAACCCCCTGCCAGGGGCAGGGACACCTCACACTGCAGCAGGTTGCTCACAGCCACATCCAGCCTGGCTGCAAACACCTCCAGGCAGGAGGCTGCCACCACCTCCCTGGGCAGCCTGTGCCAGGCTCTCACCACCCTCATGGGGAGCAACTTCTTCCTAACATCCAATCTGAATCTACCCATTTCTAGTTTTGTTCCATTCCCCCCCAGTCCTATCCCCCCTGGCACCCTCAAAAGTCCCTCCCCAGCTTTCTTGTAGCCCCCTTCAGATACTGGAAGGCCACAATAAGGTCTCCTTGGAGCCTTCTCTTCTCCAGACTGAACAGCTCCAACTCCTCCTCTCCAGTCTGTCCTCAGAGCAGAGCAGCTCCAGCCCTCTGCTCCTCCTTGTGGCCCTTCTCTGGACACCTTCCAGCACCTCCAGATCCTTCCTGGCCAGTTCTGGAGCCCCCTCCCTCCTTTCCTCCTCCCTCCCAAAGACTAGTACCATAAGGCCAGCGTTAATCAACACCTGGCCTCAGACTCAAGATGCAGAAGAAAAACTAAACCAGAGCAAACAAAAAAAAAGGAAAAACCAAAGAGGCAGCAGGAGAAAGGTCCAAAAGGAGGCATCCAGCCTGGTCAAGCCCAGGTCCATTGCAAAGCCCCAGCAGCACCTTGAGCAGTTCAATGTCAATGCCTGAAGCAGCCAGCCCAGAGCCTCACCTGGTTTCTCTTGCAAATCTCCTGGCAGCCACCTGGCAGGTGAGCAGGCAGAGCAGAGCCACAGGGGACACTGGCAGTGCCTTTCCAGAGGACACAGGTGCTCCCTGCTGGAGCCAGGGCCAGCACCTCCATAAGCCAAACCCTCAACCTCTCTCGAGTGGTTGAGGTGCTCCCACGGGTTTGGGGCTTGCACAGAGGGGTCAGGAAAGCTGCAGTGCCCCTGCCCTAGGCTGGGGCCTCAGTTTCCCGCTCCCACCTCGGTGACTTGGGCATCTGGAAAGCACCATCAGCAGGCACTCACATCTCCTGCAGCACTTTCCTCCGCAGGTGCCCAGCAGAAGGCCTAAATCCCCGTGTGCACGCAGCAGCTTTGCAGACAGCAGCATCCCAAAGCACTTTGGTGACCCCAGCCTGGCCCTGCCCCTGCATCCTCCTCCGCCGTGCGCTTCGCCGGGCTCCAGGGGAGCAGGGCAGAGCTCACCCAGCTGCGGGTCAGCTCCATGCCTGCTCGTTGGGAGCAAGGAGGCAGCTGCGTGGGAGCATAAGCAGTTTCCAGCTCACTAAACCCACGGGCCACAGCCAGGCTCAGGGTTGTGCACACCAAACACCAGCCTGTCTGCGTGCCAGGTGTGTGTGCACCCTCAGGGCAAGCCGTCCAGCCGCAGCAAAGCAGCGCAGTGCCAGCCTGGAGCGAGGCCGAGCCGCCCACACAGCCCAAGACCTCAGCTCCAGACACAGCCTTTCCCACGGAGACACAAACAGCTCCTCTTGCCCTGCCTGGCACGGCCCAGCTTGCCCAGGCTGAGCACTGGGGCCAGGGTCTTGGCCAACAGCTCCCTCACTGAGCTGATGCCCCTGTGCTTGGCTTCTTACACCTGCCCTGAAGTCAGCTTTCTGCCAGCCCCCTTGGCCTCAGCTCCTACCTGCTGCCCCACATCACAAGGGGGGAAAAAACCACAGAATGGCCAGCTCAGAAATGGGGAACCACCCCCAGCAGCAGCTCAGGTGATGGTTCCCCAGCACCCCCACCCCCCCAGCAGCAGCTCAGGTGATGGCTCCCCAACCCCCACCCCCAGCAGCAGCTCAGGTGATGGCTCCCCAGCACCCCCACCCCCCAGCAGCAGCTCAGGTGATGCTTGGCCAGCACCACACGGGACCTCTGCTGCCCACAGCTCCTGCAGAGCTCCCTGAAGGGAGCTCGGCAAAGGGCACAAGGGAAGCCAGGCTGCAGCGTGAGCCCCAGCAGCCCCGGGACAAACGGAGCTTTCCCTCTTGGCTTTGGCTATTTTCACACGTCAGAAGCACGTCCTGGGGGAGCAGCCCTCTCCAGGAGCCCTCCAGCGGGCTGGGATGCCTGCGGTCAGGCACAGGCTCCACCAACACCCTCCGGATTGCACCCAGCTGGCTGCAGCCCAGCTCTGTCCTGCTTCCCGCAAGGGGATGAGCTTCCCCCTCAGGCGGCTGCACAGAGCATCCTCCAGCAGCTCCGGCTGGCAAGCGAGGCCCAGGGGAGCCGTCGGGAGGGATTAACCCATCCTGGGTCAGCAACCCTCCATCGCCCCATCGCTGTGGCCCCCTACCCCCCTCAAACCCTCCCCATCCTCAGGATTTACAGCAGAGGAGCAGCAAGGGAGCTGGCAGCAGCAAGCTAACTGATGGGGAGCAGGAATGAGAGGGCAGGCCAGCTCAGGGCAGGTGGAGCAGGGCAGGAGGTGATTTACAGGGTCAGGAGCAATTGACCCACAGGTAGCCGGAGGAGGCAAGGATGTACGGGGCAGGGCGCAGTTCAGTTGCTGGGTGCTCATTAGCAAATGAGTGCCTGCTCCTCCTGGCCACTGGGACCAGGGGAGGGGCTCAGGAGCAGGCAGACTTGCAGGGAGCATCCCCCTTGCTCTGGAGGTCACAGACAGCCCAGCAGCAGGGACCCTTCCTATCCCCGTGGGGCTGCACTCTGCAGCCGGTTTCTGCTTGGCCACAGGACCCTCAGGGTGGTTTTAGTTTGTCCCTGTCCTGCCACCACCCTGAGGCCAGGCTCAGCCCCTCCAGAGAGCCTACAAAGAGCAAACCCTGGGCCATCTCCTGCTGGAGATGGAGGCCCTTCCTCCTGGCAAAACCCCCAGCCCCTCCCTGCCAGGGTCTGATCCAGCCCATCTGCTGGCTCTCAGGCAGCATATCTCCCACTGCCAAGGCTCCTCACTGCCTGCCAGGCTGGCAACTGGTGGGCAGGGGTCACAGTCTCCCTCCCTCCATCCCACAGTGGGGCAGCCAAGCCAGCCCGGGGCAGCCAAGCCAGCCCTGGGCCGTCAGCACAGGCAAACACAAGCCATGTTACCCGGCTCTAGTCTCATTTCCTAGCTGCTTCTGGCACCCTGGTCTGAGGTTAACCCCAGAAGTGCAGCCCTGAGCACATAGGTCTGGTCAAGTAGATCCTTTCCCTGTCCTACCACACCTCCCTCCCACTCCTGAAATGCAAGAGGGCTGGCAGGGGCTGCACAGCTCAAGCAGGCATGAAGGGTGGCAGCATGTTCGGGTCTCCAGCCACCACAAGCCTCCCAGCCCAGGCTCATCCCTGAGCTGGCAGGTGCCAGGCTGGGCACAAAGACACACCTCACAGCTGGCTGCTGCTCATGCTGCCAGGTGTCAACTCAAGGGCCACACATGGAGTAAGAGAAGTAAAGCAGTACAGAGGAGTAGCTGTCCCAGCTCTGAGACCCTGGTTGCCACACTGACATCAGAATGATAGAATCAGAGAACTGCCAGGGTAGGAAGGGACCTCAAGGATCAGAGAGATCCAACCCCCTGCCATGGGCAGGGACACCTCACACTACAGCAGTTTTGCTCACAGCCACATCCAACCTGGCTGCAAACACCTCCAGGCAGGAGGCTTCCACCACCTCCCTGGGCAACCTGTGCCAGGCTCTCACCACCCTCCTGGGGAACAACTTCTTCCTTACATCCAATCTGAATCTATCCATTTCTAGTTTTGCTCCATCCCCCCAGTCCTATCACTCCCTGGCACCCTCAAAAAGTCCCTCCCCAGCTTTCTTGTATCATAGAATCAGTCAGGGCTGGAAGGGACCACAGGGATCATCCAGTTCCAGCCCCCCTGCCATGGGCAGGGACACCTCACACTAGATCAGGCTGGCCAGAGCCTCATCCAGCCTGGGCTTAAACACCTCCAGGAACGGGGCCTCAACCACCTCCCTGGACAACCCATTCCAGGGCTTCACCACTCTCATGGGGAAGAACTTCCTCCTCACAGCCAGCCTGAATCTCCCCACCTCCAGCTTCATTCCATTCCCCCTAGTCCTATCACTCCCTGATAGCCTGAGAAGTCCCTCCCCAGCCTTCTGGAGCCCCCTTCAGACACTGGAAGGCCACAATGAGGTCACCTGGGAGCCTTCTCTTCTCCAGACTGAACAGCCCCAACTCCTTCAGTCTGTCCTCACAGGAGAGGTGCTCCAGCTCTCTGCTCATCCTCGTGGCCCTTCTCTGGACACCTTCCAGCACCTCCAGATCCCTCTTGTAATAGAGGCACCAGACCTGGAGGCAGTACTGCAGGTGGGGTCTCAGCAGGGCTGGGCAGAGGGGGAGAATCCCCTCCCTTGCCCTGCTGGCCACCCTTCTGTAGCCCCCTTCAGATACTGGAAGGCCACAATTAGGTCTCCTTAGAGCCTTTCTCCTCTCCAGACTGAACACCCCCAGCTCTCTCAACCTGTTTCTCCCAGGAGAGGTGCTTCATGCACCTGAGATTCTTTTCCCTTGGTTTTGCCTGACAGGAGCCCAACTCCTGCTGCCTACCACCTTTCCTGCAGTCAAACAGCCAGGGAGGATAGAACCTGGACTGTGAGTTCTGAGGAGTTCATCACAATCTGATTATCCCCAAGCTCCTCTGCCGCGTGTGCTTGACATCTGCCCAAGGTGTGCAGGAAGCTTGGGGAGGGAAAGGTGCAGAGAGCCACGGCTTCCCATCAGAGCACGGCACGGCACGCAGGGCGCTCAGGGAAGCACAACGCGCACCGCTGTCCCCAGGAGGTGCCAGGACCTGCTCAACGCTCAGGGCATCCAGGAGAATCCTGCTGCCCCCCACCCCAGCCCTCGCTGCCTCTGCTCCCAGTGGTGGCACAAGTTGCTGGGTGCCTGTGCAGGAATGAGGTCTGCAACAAGCACACCGCGGCTGGGGGACCAAAGCTTGAACCGTGGCAGCAGGAGGGTGGCCCAGGGGGGTGAGATGGCAGCCCCCATCTTGCATGCTCCTACAGTCACTCTCCAAAGGGATACCAGGTCTGGTCTGCAATGCCAAAGTCAGAGAGGCTGGCTCTAGGAGAGCCCAGGTTAGAGGGAATTCACTCAGGGGTTTCTTCGCCATCTCACTCTCCAGACACTTCCCAGATCCCTTGTTAAGTTGGGGAGGTTGGCTCCAGGAGAGCCCAGGTTAGAGGGAATTCACTCAGGGGTTTCCTCTCAGGTCACTCCCCAGACACTTCCCAGACCCCTGTGTTTGCACTGGGCAGCAGGAGCCCATGTGCTTAACAATTGCAGTCCTCACAGGGACACTCAGCATGGGGTTGCTCTGCACAAGGACCAGGTGTCACTGGAGGAGGGAGGGAAGGGGGGGGAAGGTTCCAACCACTGACCACAGACACCCATGCCAGCCTCAAGCACTGCCCAGCCCTGGCATGGCATAAACAAGATGAAGATAAGGTTGTGAGCAGCCTGCACACAGCAAGAGAAGGGGAAGGGATGGCAGCTTTGCAACACCAACAGGGTACAAGACACACTGGGCCACAAGCCCAGCACAGAAGATCCCAGGTAACATCCCAGTGCTCTCAGGCATGGGCTCAGTCCCAGCAAAGTCCAGCTGACCCTGCAGATCCTCAGGGGCACCTCCCCAGCAGAGAAACATGGGCAGCATCCCAAGCAGCCTGGCTCTCTTCATCAGGGAGGCACAACAGCAGCATCCAGCCCTCCAAAGACGCCCAAGGCAAGCCCTGGCCACCTTCTCCTGAACCCCAGGCAGCAACAGCACCACTGGCCCTCACCCCTCCACCCCAAAGTTTGACTAAAGCTCAGGAGCATCTCTGCTTGTATAAATCTCTGCCTTTTAATGATGGCTTCAAGGCTGGGGAGAGGGGAGGGGGAAAAGAAGGGGGGGGGGGGGGGAAGGCCCATTAAACTCACTGAATAAGTTAATGGGGCAGAGAGAATCCATTTCAAAGCCACCCCAGGCTATTTTCCTCTGGAGCTAAAGCCTGAATAAGCAAAAAGGAAAAATTAAAACTGTACAATGCTTTGCCAATAAATAACCCCCAGTGTGATGCACTGCCAGGCAGGCCTCCACTGCCACTGCCACCAGGATGCAGCTCAGCTGCAGAGCACCTCCCCTCGCTGGGACCACCACCTCTTGACTGCAGTTAGCTGTGCCACGGCAGGAACCTCCAGCTCCTGCCTGCCCCTTCCACCTGCCTGGCTACCAAGGATCCCCTCACTGCAGCACTTGGCCACACACTTCCCCAGCAGTGTGCCCAGGCAGCCAAGGAGGCCAATGGCATCCTGGCCTGCATCAGGGACAGTGTGGCCAGCAGGAGCAGGGAGCTCATTCTGCCCTGTACTCAGCACTGGTGAGGCCACACCTTGAGTCCTGTGTCCAGTTCTGGGCCCCTCAGGTTAGGAAAGATGTTGAGCTGCTGGAAGGTGTCCAGAGAAGGGCAACAAAGCTGGGGAGGGGTCTGGAGCACAGCCCTGGAGAGAGGCTGAGGGAGCTGGGGTTGCTTAGCCTGGAGAAGAGGAGGCTCAGGAGAAACCTTCTGGCTCTCTACAACTCCCTGAGGGGAGGTTGTAGCCAGGTGGGGGTTGGTCTCTTCTCCCAGGCAACCAGCACCAGAACAAGAGGACACAGTCTCAAGCTGCACCAGGGGAGGCTTAGGCTGGATGTTAGGAAGAAGTCATAATATCATAGTACCAGTCAGGGTTGGAAGGGACCACAAGGATCAGCTAGTTCCAACCCCCCTGCCATGGGCAGGGACACTCTACCCTAGATCAGGCTGGCCAGAGCCTCATCCAGCCTGGGCTTAAACACCTCCAGGGACAGGACCTCAACCACCTCCCTGGACAACCCATTCCAGGGCTTCACCACTCTCATGGGGAAGAACTTCCTCCTCACCTCCAGCCTGAATCTCCCCACCTCCAATTCCTTCACAGAGAGAGAGATTGGCCATTGGGATGTGCTGCCCAGGGAGGTGGTGGAGTCACCATCCCTGGAGGTGTTTAGGAAGAGCCTGGCTGAGGGCCTTGGTGCCATGGTTTAGCTGATGAGATGGTGCTGGGCAATAGGTTGGACTTGATGATCCTGAGGTCTTTTCCAACCTGATTAATTCTATCCCATTCCAACACTCTTGCTCTGGGCACACATCCCTGCTTTGCTGCCTCCTTTGTCCCAGCTCTCCTGTCCCTTCCTGCCCCTTCACCCCATCAGGGTGGTGCTGTGGGGTCATCCCTGCCCCACTCATCAGAGCCCACACACAGCAGGTCCTCCCCAAACACTTCAACACTCAAAATCCAACCCACACACCAAGCCCCACAAGCAACCAAGTGCATGTCCCAGAGGGGGGCAGAATCAACTAGAAATCCCTGTTTGTAAATGTTGATCCCACTAGACACAGTTTGTTTACTATTTAATATTTAAAGATGCTAATTAATCTCTGAATAAATAATCTGTGTTACCAGTGCCTGCTGGAGGCAGAAATCCCTCCCTGGAGGCCAGGGCAGCCCTGAGCACCACGGGGGCTGGGCAGCCTGCCCAGGCTGGGGGCAAGCCTGGGGCGCTTGGCCCTGAGGGTCCCAGCACCGTCCCTCCTGGGTGCAGCATGAACCCCCACCAGGCAGTGCTCGGCTGGAGACATCCTGGGCTCTTGGGCACTAAGCCCCAGATGAGGACGAGGGCAGGGAAAGGACAGGGGAGGAGGATTTCCAGGCGAGGTTGCCCAAAGCGGTACCTCCCGGCCCCAGGGTTGTGTCCCAGCTATGATCCAGGAGCCAAGGGCTCCAGACAGGAGCCAGACAGGCACCACCACAGCCCTCCACCAGCAAGCAGCCAGGGCTGCTCCAGGGACCAGCTCCAGGCAGCCTCCTCCCTCCCAGATGAGGCAACCCAGCACAGCATCCTACCCGAGAGCCTCCCTGCCTCTGCTCCTCTTCCCAGCACCACTGCAGCTGCCTGCCCTCCTCACCCCCAAACCCTGACACCCCTCCATGCCCACATGTCAGACCTCCCACCTGATCCCTCTTCATCCTCCTTAGACTCTGCTCTCTCAAATCCGCTCCAGGTGTACCAGGAACCTTGTTCTTAACCCCCAGGTGCCAGGTCCCCGTTGTGCAGGCTCCCTCTGAGCCCAGCCACCACCCCTGTGCCACATCAGACACCTGCACAGATTCCCTCAGCTCAGGTTTTGCTCTGATGCCCCCAAGCACAACTCCAGTATCTTCCCTGACCCGAAGTGAGGGGCACAGCATTAGCAAGGGGGATCAGGGCTGCAGCTGTGACACTGCCCCAGCTCTCTACTACTCTGCCCTCCCCACTGCAGAGCCTGGCACAGCCTCTGAGACTGCTGAAACTATGGATAGATCCAGAGCCCATGTGAGGCTCAAACTAGGAAACAGTGCCCAGTAACATCAGCCTCTCTGAACTGGCATGAGGAGAGCCCCAGGAGGATAAGGATGCTCTCCAGAGGCTGGGATGCTGAGCATCCTCGCCCTGTGTCCCACTGAACTTTGCTTGCTCCCCAGGCTGCTGAGCAGCAGCCACCAAGTGACTGTCAGTGCAGTTTTCCCTGGAACATATTTTGGCTGGAACACCCCAGGCAACACAGCAGACAGCCAAAATCAGGACCCACACTGCCCCAGTAGCACCCAGCCACATCCTAGAGGAAAGAGGTCTAGGGGACACGAGAGACCTTTCCAGCCACACAAGTCAGGGAGCTCCCCAAAGGCAATCCCAGCTGTGCAGGGATGGGCACAGGGATGCCCAAACTGGTCATGCCTGCCTGGGTTAGAAGCAGGCAGGAGGAGGGCCGTGGTCCAAAACAAGGGCAGGCAGCCCGAGGGAGCATTTGTACAGCTGGATCACAGACCAGAGAGCCAGGACTCCTCGTTCCCTGCTCAGGTCACTGCACAGCACTTCCATTGGAGCATGGGATGAGGATGAGGCCAGAGCTGCTCCAAGGAGCAGAGGGAAGGCCAGCAGCTGGAGGCATCCAGAGTCTCCCTGATGTGGCTTCAGGTCCCAGCAGGGTCAGGAGTTGGAGCCTGGCACAGCTGTGGCTCAGCTGAGCGCTCATGCTCCTCATTCGTCCTGGCAAAACCCTGAGCATGCAGGGTCCTCAGCAGCACTTGGATTCCCAGCATCTGTTTGAGCATTTCCACATTAGCATTTCCTAGAGGGACCAGCCAGGGGAGAGCTGGGTAAGGGACAGCCTTGCACAACCTAGGAAGAGAAGGAGGAGGAGGAGGAGGATTTCACCACCCTGACATGTGCTCCTATCCACTTTTCAGTCCCCAGAGACAGACATCCAGAGAGCCAGTGCCCTGTGCCCTCCTTGGCACAACTGAGACCGGTGCAGAACCTTAAGAGAGCTGCAGGGAGGACAGCACCTGGGCTCAGCATCTCCCTGCATCCTTCCCTAGATCTCAGGGCCATTTACTTGTCACTGCAACAAGCACCAAGGTCAAGGATGAGCACCCAGCTGTGCCATGGCACCATCACACTCCCTTAGGGACCCTTCCTGAGCTCTCTGCTCCACTGCTGGGACCTTTGGTTTTAATTAAACATTCTCCATTCTAGGCAGAGAGTAGCAGGAAGAAGGGGAAAGTGGGGTGATGCCACATGCTGGAGAGGGGTACAGGATGGGAACAGTGACTAGCAGGCTCCTTTATGTCCTACACAGGAGCCCTGGGTGGCAGCTGGAGGAAAGCTGGCTGCACACATGGTTCTGGCTTTCTCCTTCGACTCCCCAACTGCTGTGTCACATGAAAACAAGCTAAAAATACAGCACCCATTTTCCTGGCAAGCAGGGGCCAGGTCTCACACAGAGGGCAGCAGGGCAGAGCCTTCAGTCCCACAGGGCCTGAAAACAAGGTGGTACATGGAAGATGGGGATGCACAAGGGCCCACGCCACGTGGCAGCTGGAGAAGCCCCAACCTCCATCCAACCCCTAGAGAAAGGGATAATAGAAGCAAAGAGCATCAAAGCCGTCCTGGAGGCATCCAGAGACAGCTCCCAGCCCTTGACCTCTTGCCTCTACACCCAGGATTTTCCTGGGGACACTTCTCTTGGATGTTCAACTACCTTGGATATCCCCCACTCCATTCTTGGCCTAGCCTTAAATCCTGGCCATTGATGGGCTGAAGGGTCTCCAACCCTGCTCTGCTACTTGCAGGCCAGTGGTGCCAGTGCTCCATGCCTCAGATTCCCCACCAGTAAAATGGGCAGAGCTGTCAGGGGCTTACTTGCAGACCACACTCAGCCAGAAGCTGGTGGGCAGGCAGAATCACACCACCCCAGCCAGGCATCTCTTGCCCAGCACTGCAAACAGCCCAGAAACACCTCCCCCACACCACACATGCTCTGGTTGGGTCAACCTCTCCCAAAAAAAAGGCTGCAAATCCCCCCAGTCCCCAGCTGGGCTGGGGCTGCCCGGCACTGCTGGAAGAGCTGTGGTAAGCGAGGATGCGCTGACTGCATCCCCTGGCAGCAGCACAGAGCAGAAAGCTGTGACCCAGCACCCAGCCGCATCCCAGCTGACCATCTGACAACCGGGTGCCCGCCCAAGGACCGGGATTCTGAGCTGGGGAGCAGGTGGCAGCCCAAGCAGGGGAGAGCAGAGCAGCAGCGACACCCCGGAGCGAGGGCCCTCCTCTGCGGCAGTGACACCAAACCAGCGGCTACCTGCCCCCTCAGCCCCAGCCGCACCGCTCGGCTGCCACCCGCCCCGGCGGGCTGCCGCTGCCGGTGCGAGGCTCGGCGGAGCCGGCGCAGCCCGGAGCGGGTCCCGCCGCGCCGTCCGCCGCCGCCGCTTGCCCTCTAGTGGCACAGCCGCCCGAGCTGGGAGAGCGGCGGAGGGATCGGGAGCGGCGTGACAAGCGGGACCCCCGAAGGGATTGCCCCCCTCTCCTCGGCGCTGGGGAGCTCCAGTGCTGAGCTGGGCTTTGGGTCGCTCGCTACAAGGACATCGAGGTGCTGGAGCAGGTCCAGAGAGGGGTCTGGAGAGCAGGGCTTAGGAGGAGCAGCTAAGGAACTGGGCTCGTTCGGACCTGAGAAGAAGGGGCTGATGGGGACCTTTTCACGCTTTACAACTCCCCGAAAGGAGGTTGTAATGAGGCAGGAGTTGGACTCTTCTCCCAGGTAACAAGTGAGGATGAGAAGAAAGGGCCTCAGGCTGCACCAGGGAAGGTTTAGGTCGGATATTAGGAGAAAATTCTTCACTGGCAGGGTTCTCAAACAGGCTCCCCAGGGAGGTGGTTGCATCCCCATTCCTGGAGGTGCTCTGAAGAGACAGAGATGTGGTGCTGAGGGACACGGTTTAACCCCAGACCTAGTGTTAGATCATGGTTGGGCTTGATCTTAAAGATCTTTTCCAGCTGAAATGATTCTGTGATAGGCTGGGGCTGAGCCAGGATCCAGCTGCCTCAAGGTGGGCACAGGGCAAAGTCTCTCAGCTGGAGGTGTGGCACATCCACAGAGCTGCTCCTCTGCAACACTCCTGCACAAACAGCCTCTGTCCAAAACAGCCTCACAGTGCTGGAAAGCAACACAGGGACAAGCCCTGTGCATGGTCCTCCAGCACATGGAGCAGCATGTGGGGCAAACAGGGCTGCTGCTCCCCAGCTCTTCATGTGGAGCACAAAGTGCCTGCAAGATCCTGGGCTCCATCAAAAGCCAACAGATCAAGGGAGGGGATTCTGTCTCCCTACTCCACGCTGGTGAAACCCCACTTGCAGTGCTGTGGTCAGCTCTGGAGTCCTCAGCACAAGGGAGACATGGACCTGCTGGAGCAGATCCAGAGAAGGCCACAAAGATGATCAGAGGGCTGGGACACCTCTGCTATGGAGAAAGGCTGAGAGGGTTGTTCTAAGAGGAGAAGGCTCCACCGGAGACCTTATTGCAGCCTTCCAGTACTTAAAGATGGGGACAGTCTCCTAGCAGGTCTGTTGCAACAGGACAAGGGGTGATGGTTATAAACTAAGAGTGGAGATGGTTTTAAACAAAGAGGGAGCTTTAGACTGGATAGAAAGAAGACCTTTTTTTACAGTGAGGATGGTGAAACACTGACACAGGTTGCCCAGAGGTGGTAGAAGCCTCATTCCTGTTAACATTCAAGTTCAGATTGGATGGGCCTCTGAGCAACCAGATCTAGTTGAAGATGTCCCAGCTCACTACAGAGGGCTTGGTCTAGATGACCTTTAGATGTCCCTTCCAATCCAAACCATTCCATGGCTCTGTAACACCCAACCACCACACACGAACTGCAGCCTCTCAGCAAGAAACCACAGCACTGCTCCATCAGGGGCTTTGCTGTGCACCCCTGGGTGCAGAGGGAAGAACAAGAGAAACAAGAGGAGACCACAGCCTGCAGAATGATGTCTTGCCTCTATGAAACACCAGCCTGACACCCAAAGCATCCTCACCTCTCCATGAGCAGGGAGTCGAACCAGCAGAGAGCTGACTCAAACACCCTCACGCCGTGCAGGACGAGGACTGAAATGTCACATGCACCTTGAAACCATCTCCATCACTGACTTCTCCTGTCCAGCCAGCAGCTCAGACCCCATATTCAGCTCAGAAAAAGCTTGGGAAATGGTGGCAGGCACCAAAATTATCTCCTCCCTGAAGAAATACCTGGTGTAGGCCATTAGTAAAGCCAAGTAATACAAATATGGCTGGGAAGCACGTGGAGACTCTAGTGAGCTCAAGGGGGCAGAGACACCAGCAGATTCTGGCCTGAAAAAGGCAGGAGCCTCTGCCCAGCAGGAATCCCAAGTGCCAGACAAAGTGGGACTGTGACTCTGAGTACCTGCTCAGCATTAGCTCATCCACTGCTGAGAAAGCTGGGCTGAGACCCGGTCCTGACAGTCAACTGCTCCAAAAGCCCCTTTTATAGCCCAGCTGCCCCAGGTCTTTCTGCTCTGCTCCCACACACAGCCTGGAAGGCTGCAAAACTACTGGAGGTCTCAGACATCACCTGTGCCAGGAAAGTTGCCTCCCTCAGGAATTGGTCAGCAGAGATAAAGGCCTTAAGAGCAGGACAAGGAGCCAGCAGCCAGCCCCATGTGCCCCTGGTACGAGTTTTGCTACTTTGGTGCACAGGGCAGCACCCACCACGGACCCAATCCCAGTGGAAGTGGGACAACACAAGGACAGTCAGGACCAGTGCTCACAGCTTAAAGCCTCTCTAGAGCGTCAAGACCACATCTCAGCCTACCTCCTTGTTCCAAACATCTCTGCACCCTTTTCTGTCTTCACAGCCTTGTGCTACACACACCCACCTCCCCCATCTGCACCCTTGGGGACAGCCACTCTGCATGCACAAGAGCCCTGCAACACACAGCTGGGCTGAATTAGGGACCTTCTGAATAGCCTCTGCACCAGCCAAAGCCTCCGAGCCTAGGAGAAACAATGGGATGGGAAGCTTTGGAAACGCTGAGCCCTGCATCCCCGGAGAGCAGCAGCACGCAGGGCACGCTGTGGCTGAAGCACAGAGGGGGAAAGTTTGTGGTCTGTTGTCTGAAGCAGCCATCGACTCGAGCATCGCGGGAGCCCCCTGCCTGGCTCCTGTGCCAGGAGCAAGTTCTGCTCCTTCCAACCCTTCCAGGAAGATGCTTTCCCCTTCCTGCTTCCCCCCTTCCCAGACGCAGGTACGCACAGACCCCCTCGGTGCCTCGGCTCCTCCGGTGCCGGCAGCGAAGGGGTGGCTGCGGCTCCGAGCACCCCCTCCTGGCTCTCCCCCACGCCACGTGCTGCCAGCTCCCGCGCAGCGAGTGGGGGCTGCGCTGGCGCTCACCCCCCACCAGCACCCGGCTCTGACGCGGCTCTGCCACCCCCGGCAGGCCCCGGCATGAAGCGGATGCTGCCGGGGCTGGTGGGACAGCCCGACAGAAAGGATGGGGCTGCTGCTCTTGTCCACGGAGCTCGGGCGGAGGGAGGGGGAAGGAGTGGGAGGGGAAAGATGCTTCCCCGGGCCCTGCAAGCGAGACCCTAAAATCCTACATCCCACAGCACTCTGAGGAGCCACCTCCACCTCCTCTTGAGGGGCGCTGAATTCTCCCCGCCTTGCTGAAGGCAGCTAGGAGCCGCAGAGATAACCCCCGCAGACCCACCCAGCGGGGGCGGGTCGCCACCAGCAGCCCTCCCGCCCCATCTCCCCTCGTGGGGCCGGCTCAGAGGCAAAGCTCCACGCACCTGGCCTGCCTCCCTACCTCGCGGGGTGACAAACGCAGGCCGGCACCGCCGCCTGCCTGGCAGCATCTCTGCAGTGCCATAGCAACAGCTGAGAAGTAGGGAGGCCCAGATGGCAAACTCCTCCGTCCGTCCTTCCCCACGCTCCGTGCCGGTGCACGCAGGCGCTGCCCACGCTGCCAGAAGGGAAACTCCCCGGCCCGCCCCAGCGCGCAGCGCTCCCTCTCACCCCCCCACACGGCAGCACGGCCGAGCCCGGCCCCCCTGCGCACCAGGAAGACCCCCACAGTGCCACGGACGGCGACCCCCACGGTGGCAAACACCCCCAGGCTGCTTGGTGTGCGTGGGGGTTCACACCACGGAAGCCCCAGGTTGAAAGCCCTCCCTGTGCACCTGAGCTCTCTGAAGGAGGTCTTGCAACGGATGGAGCCCCACGTGGCAGGGATGAGGCTGGGTCAGGGTGGGTGAGTGAGAAACCAGAGGCAGAAAGAGCAGCTGGGGAGAAGGCCATTGACTGGGGGGGTGCAACAGGAGGCTTGATGATGGGAAGCCATGCTGCAGGCATCCATGGGGCTGGCCTGCCCTGCCAGCACTATAGGCTGAGTGTCTCCTGTCCTCCTCCTGTTATCCTTGTCTCAGGGGTCTCATCAGCTCAGCTCTCTCCCCAAGTCACACCTGGCTGGGGACACAGTAAAGGCCAGCCAGCTGCACAAGGCATGGGCACACCCCAGGCCCCACAGTCACCTTCTGCCCAAACGTGGGCAGGGAAATCCAGCATCACGACCCCAAGCTGGAGACATCTCAGCCAAGGTCCCAAGCTGGCCCCACAGCTAGACAGGGCCCCTGGCAGTTCTTGCAGGAATCTGTGTGCAGAGCCACGTCCCCAGGGATGCAATCCAAAATTGGATACATTTCTGGGCAAGCTGGGAAAGGGCAGAAAGACATCAGCCACCCATCCTCCGTCTCCATTTCAGGGCAGGAGCCTCCTGCCCTTCCCCTGCTTCACCATTAACCTGGCACTGCCTGGATTTACACAAGTGATGTTCCCCCCCAACCCAGCCCAGCCAGGAAGCCACCAAGCCCTGACAGCAGCCACTCCACTCTCACCAAAAAGATGAGTGAGAAACCAGAGGCAGCAACAGCAATTGAGAGAAGCCATTGCAACGGAGGCTTGAGAGGAAAGGCCATGTGGCTGTGGGGCTGGTGGGGTGCTTGACTGCCATGGAGGATTGTGACACACTGCAGGCATCCGTCTGCCCCCCTGCCCTGTCAGCACTATATGCTGAGTGTCTTCCTCCTGTGATCCTTGTCTCAGGGGTCTCATCAGCCACTGAGATGTGAAATAAGCCAAAGCTCCGATGGCTTGCCCCCAGTGCTGGGGAGACCTGCCTGAATGGGGTGAGATGGCATGGTGAGGCCTCTGCCCGGCTGGAGGAGGGGGGTGCTTCCAAACCATTTCACACTGCTTGCTTTCTCCAGCCCTCCAAATGGGCCCTGGCAGCCTTTCGTCAGCACCACCCAAGCTCTGTTTTTGCAAGGCTGAGCTCATCTTTCAGACATGAATAAGGCTCTGCTTGGCCCAGGGTGGTGACTTCTCCCTAGAAGCAGGATGGAGCAGAGACCTCCACTTTCCCAGGGCCTGTGGGGAAAACCTGGCTGGAGTATCACACACCCCAGCCACAGGACTAACCCCCCCCCCCCCCCATTCACCCCTCAAGCCCAGGGGGATGGGTTTTTTTGCCTACTTGCTGCCCAAGGAAGCCAAGCCCTCAGAGCATGGCAAGCAGAGAGAAGCACCAGATGAATCAGACCCACATGCCAGGAGTGATTCAGTGAGGACCAGCCTGGGCTTCCATGCACCTCTCACCCCAGCCCCTGTGGTGGAGGGGCTTGCAAGAAGAAGTCTGACCTCAGCCTGGCAGGATGCAGGACCTGATGCCTCCTACACAAGAACAATCCCTCTACACCCATAAACATACCTCTCAAACCAGTGCTGCCTTCCCAATAAGCACAGAACCCTAGGAAAAGTTTTCACTCATGCTTCGTCTCAGCCTCTCAAGGTGTTTTGGGGTTCACCCCAGCCCCCTCAAGCCCGAGGACGTGAGGCACGGAGCCAGCAATGATGCAGGGGGTGATGGAACATGCTTTGCTCATGTGGAGCAGAGATGCATACCAATTCCAGCAAAACCCAGCACCTTCTCCTCCTTCCCCAACTTAGGAGAAGCTCCTCTTCAAAAGGGAAGAAAAACCCCACAACATCCAACATCTGTTTCTGGAGTCCTCTTTTTTTCCTCTTTCTTTTTGTGCCCCTCTGCTTTTCAGAGTGCTTATCAGCATTTTTCCCATTTCAAAGCAGTCAAGACATCCTCTGGGCACAAAGGGCTCACGTAACACCACCTCCAGCAGCAGTTCAGATGTGTGTCTCTGCGTGTGCAGCTGACAACGCACGCTCGCTCACGCTGCCAGCTTCCAACCCTTCCCAGCCTTTCGCGCTGCTCCCTGCCCACCAAAGGTTAAAACCAAACCACAACAACAGCAAGCACAGGAGAGGGGGGGAACCGAACACGAGTTTCTCTGACTTCCTCGCATCACCCACATCCCTCCAGCAAGGGAGAGAAAACCGCTCCGGCATCACGATGCAGGATAAATTGGGGCAGTTGGAGGGGAGCGTTGCATTAGTTTCCCCCACGTACTTTGCCCCCCTCCCTGCTGGGTTTGCTAGCAAGGTGCAAGCAAAGCTGGGGGTTGAGGGCCAGCGGTACCCGCTGGGAACCTGTTTGGGCATCCCATAACCGCGTAGGCAAGCAGGGAAAGCGGCTCCCATCATCTTTACCCAGCCGAGGTGACAAGCAGAGCGGCGAAAGAGGCGCTGCAATTACTCCCCAGCTCTGCTGCAATCGCACTGTGACCAAAAAGCACCTCGGGAAGAGACCCAGCAAACCCACTCCCTCCAGGCAACTGGGCAATCGAGGTGGGAAAAAAAAATAGAGACCCCTCCATTACTCATAGCGAACCTCGCTGCGTTTAACTACCAGAATAAAGGATTCCACCTCTTCTCTGCTCAACTCCCACTGCCAACTTGCTCTGGGGGCTACATTTCCCTAAATGCTCACATTTCAATTAGCATTAGAATAATGAAATGGCTCAGAGTTCATCTCACACACACACACCCCCCCCAAAAAAATGTACTGGAAAATAAAGAGATTGGAAGAGATGAGGAATCATTATTCCCCCCCCCCCCCTCCCCACACACACACAGCGCATGATGGATTCAGGAGAAGGAAATATTCCCTTTTCTCGACTCCACGCTGATGAGATTAACATGGGCTTCCCTCACCGCCTCTCCAAACAAGGATAATGCGACTTCAAGTTGATTTTTCCAGATAAACAAGCATGCAAACAAACGCAAAGTGCTCAACTAAAAATATCTTCCCTGCTCCGATGCTTCTCCTCACCGCCGCCACCACCCTGAGACCAAAACACACAAATCCTCTCGCAGCACCACAGCGAGGGGCGAAATTACAACAATGTCAGCTAAATAAGCTACTTAAGGGACATCTCGCTGTCCTATTTCTTTCTTTCTTTCTTTCCCCCCCACCCCCCCCTTCCTTTCCACTCCCCTGGAAAAGGCAAAGCCGCAGATCCCCAGATAGACTCAGCCGGAGAAGGGAAGGGAGCGTTTTCTGGTATGGGGAATGACATAAATAAATAAATAAACACACACATTCTAACCAGGTCCAAAGTCTCGGGGGGGGTGAAAAAAAAAAGAATAAGACGCTCAGAACTTGCTTTTCTTGCCCAATTTGGGTAAATGTGTGCCCGTGCATGGCTCTGGCGTCCTTTCCCCCCCCTTCCCCCCACCCCCTTGCAGAAGCAAACAGTTAAAGGAAGCAGCAGCTTTAGCATCTTCGCCTGCTGCTCGCTCTCCTGCTAAGGAATCAGATCTCATTTACTTTATTCCTCTTAAGCCTTGGCCAAACTGTTGCTGGGCTTGTTATGGGGTTGTTTTTGTTTTTTTTTTGTCGGTTTGGAGATGGGGTGAAGGAGGAAAACGCCGGATCTGCGTCTCCCCGCTCGGCGAGCCGGGCTGAGCAGTGCCAGGCAGCGCAGCAATGCCGAGGGCACCTGAGCCCTGCACCGGCGGCCCAGCCCGCGCCCTGCCGCCGGGAGAGCCCGGGGGCACCCCCACTTACATGGAAGTGATGTTCCTTGAGATGTCCGTGATATTGATGCTCGTGTTGCCATTGCTGCTGCCTGAATCTTGCCCTTCCAAGAGAGGGAAGAGGTTCCCATCATCCGGCTTCTTTTGCAATTGATGTCTGTCTTGCTGCAAAGACAATTAGCAGGGCAAGCCAGCACCGAAAGCAGATAGTCTCCCCAAATGCTCCAAAGCAAAAATACCCTCCAGAAAGTGCACTTGGTAGGGCAAAGAGAGACATCCATCTCCGATTGCTGCTTCTAAAAAAGAGGAGGAGGAGGAAAGGGGGGATGGAGGGAGGG
>JAAWVA010000051.1:0-73644 GCA_015227895.2 Colaptes auratus
CACCTCTCCCCCTCTCCCCCTCTCCCCCTTCCCAAACCTTATCTTCCCAAACCTTATCTTCCCAAACCTTATCTTCCCAAACCTTATCTTCCCAAACCTTATCTTCCCAAACCTTATCTTCCCAAACCTTCCCTTCCCAAACCTTCCCTTCCCAAACCTTCCCTTCCCAAACCTTCCCTTCCCAAACCTTCCCTTCCCAAACCTTCCCGTTTTGGGCAGGTGTCAGCCACCTGAATAATATCAGTGTGTCAATTGTGTGATCAGGATCTGGAACTAAATAATGAATAGTTCTGCTTTGCCATGAATTTTGACAGGAATGCAATTGATGACACCCTGGGGAGTTGATTAGCAACACAATTCCCTGCAGACAGTCTAATGCCATTCCCAAATACCTAATAAAATCACTGAATGAATCACTAAGAAATTGAAGTACAAAAAGCAATGAAAGAACAGAAAATGGATGGGGTTTAATTGCCAGATTATTCCATCTGGAGTTGGGAATCTAAAGAGCTCACTCTTTATTATTCCTTTGCCTCTGGTGGTGAAGTGCTTCCTGTCATCCCACCAGCAGTTAAGGAAGGTCCAAATATCAGACCTCTCATTGTTGCTTCAGCAGATCCAGGGAGGTTCTCCTCCCCCTCTGCTCTGCCCTAGTGAGACCTCTCCTGGAATCTTGCATCCAGTTCTGGGCTCCCCAGTTCAGGAGGGACAGGGATCTGCTGCAGAGAGTCCAAGAGAGGGCTGCAAGGGATGCTGAAGGGACTGGAGCCCTGCCTGGTGAGGAGAGGCTGAGAGCCCTGGGGCTGTTTAGTGTGGAGAGGAGAAGGCTGAGAGGGGATCTCATCCAAGTCTATCAATAACTGAGGGCTGGGGGTCAGGAAGGAAGGAACAGGGACAGGCTCTGTTCACTTGTGCCTTGCGATAGGACAAGGGGCAATGGATGGAAACTACAGCACAGGAGGTTCCACCTCGACATGAGGAAGAACTTCTTCCCCGTGAGGCTCACAGAGCACTGGAAGAGGCTGCCCAGAGAGGTTGTGGAGTGTCCTTCTCTGGAGCCTTTCCAGCCCTGTCTGGATGTGTTCCTGTGTGACCTGTGCTGGATTCTATGGTCCTGCTCTGGCAGGGGCATTGGAGTTGATGATCCCTAGAGGTTCTGTCCACATCCTAACATCCTCTGATCCTGTGAAATGACTGCACTGGTGACCAGGAATCCTAGTGCATCAAAGAGGTGCTGGAATGGATGGAGCAGGTCCAGAGGAGGGTCACAGAAATGCTCAGGGGGTTGGAGCAGCTCTGCTATGAGGACAGGCTGAGGGAGCTGGGGGTGTTCAGCCTGGAGAAGAGAAGGCTCCAGGGAGACCTAAGAGCAACCTGCCAGGACCTGAAGGGGGCTACAAGAAGGCTGCAGAGAGACTGTTTGCAAAGGCCTGCAGGGACAGGACCAGGGACAATGGCTTCAGAGTAGAGCAGAGCAGATTGAGATTGGATGTGAGGAAGAAGTTCAGCACCATGAGGGTGGTGGAACACTGGAACAGGTTGCCCAGGGAGGTGGTTGAGGCCCCATCCCTGGAGATATTCAAGGTGAGGCTGGAGAGGGCTGTGGGCAACCTGATCTAGCTGGGGATGTCCCTGCTGACTGCAGAGGGGGTTGGACTGGATGAGCTTTGGAGATCCCTTCCAGGCCAGCCCATTCTGTGATTCTATAACACCAGTGTGTTTCAGCACAAAGCAAGAATTCATGGCAGAACATTAGGAACCCTTGTGTCAAAGTGTAGCAGACCGAGGCTTTCTGAGGAACACAGTTCTGACCTCGTTGTCCTTCTCTTTTGCAGTGAGTGCTGTTGCTCTGACCTCGTTGTCCTTCTCTTTTGCAGTGAGTGCTGTTGCTCAGCAGGTCCTGTGGAACTGCCTAATTGAAGACCCCTCCACCGTTCTGCGCCACTTCCTTGAGAAGCTCACCATCAGCAACCGACAGGTAACTCCTAGAATCACAGACTGGTTTGGTTTGGTTTGGAGGGACCTCCAAGGGTCATCCAGTCCAGCTCCCCTGCAGCAGCAGGGACATCTTCCATCAGATCAGGTTGCCCAGAGCCCTCAAATACCTCCCTGGGCAACCTGTTCCAATGTTCCACCACCCTCATGGTAAATAACTTCCTCCTAACATCCAACCTAAATCTCCTCTAATTTCAAACCATTGCCCCTCATCCTATCACTACAGGTTTTGGAAACAGTCCCTCTGTAACCTTCTTGTAGGCCCCCCTTCAGGTACTGGAAGGCCTCTATTAGGTCTCCCTGGAGCCTTCTCTTCTCCAGGCTCGACACCCCCAGCTCCCTCAGCCTGTCCTTGTAGCAGAGCTGCTCCAACCCCCTGAGCATTTTCATGGCCCTCCTCTGGAGCTGCTCCATCAGGTCCATGTCCTTCTTCTGCTGAATGTTCACATTCCACTGATCTGTTCATTCATCTAGCAAAAGCCAAAGGGAAGCCAGCTTATTCCTGGCTTCACCTGACTTCACCCAGGCTGTCCCATGAAGGAATTTAGAAGCACAGTTGCTAGCAGAATCACTCTGTGAGCATCACTGCAGAGGAACATTTGTTATTCAGATGTAGTCAAAGTTTTATAGGCCATACAATTTGTTGGCTTCAATCTTTCTCCACTAATGTAAGTGGTACAAAGCTGATTTACCACCAGCAAGGATCTGACTTGCTCTGAGCCAGGCTTTGAACAGCTGCTCAGTGAAGCACTGCCCTTTCTACCTAGCACAGGCAATATTACAATACAATACAATACACCAGGTTGGAAGAGACCTTCAAGATCATCGTGTCCAACCCAGCAACCAATCCAACCCACCCAAACAACTAACCCATGGCACCAAGCACCCCAGCAAGTCTCCTCCTGAACACCTCCAATGAAGGTGACTCCACCACCTCCCCAGGCAGCCCATTCCAATGGGCAATCACTCTCTCTGTGTAGAACTTCTTCCTAACATCCAGCCTAAACCTCCCCTGGCGCAGCCTGAGACTGTGTCCTCTTGTTCTGGTCCTGGCTGCCTGGGAGAAGAGACCAACCTCTGCCTGTCTACAACCTCCCTTCAGGGAGTTGTAGACAGCAAGAAGGTCACCTCTCAGTCTCCTCTTCTCCAGGCTAAGCAACCCCAGCTCCCTCAGCCTCTCCCCACAGGGCTGTGTTCCAAACCCCTCACCAACTTTGTTGCCCTTCTCTGGACACCTTCCAGCAAGTCAACCTCCTTCCTAAACTGAGGGGCCCAGAAGTGGACACAGGACTCAAGGTGTGGCCTAACCAGTGCAGAGTACAGGGGCAGAATGACCTCCCTGCTCCTGCTGGCCACACTCTTCCTGATGCAGGCCAGGATGCCATTGGCCTTCTTGGCTGCCTGGGCACACTGCAGGCTCATGTTCGCCTCCATCAACCAGCACCCCCAGGTCCCTCTCTGCCTGGCCACCCTCCAGCCACTCTGCCCCCAGCCTGTAGCACTGCATGGGGTTGTTGTGGCCAATGTGCAGCACCTGGCACTTGGATGTGTTCAATCTCCTGCCCTTGGCCTCTGCCCATCTGTCCAGCCTGTCGAGGTCCCTCTGCAAAGCCTCTCTGCCCTCCAGCAGATCAACTCCTGCCCCCAGCTTGGTGTCGTCTGCAAATTTACTGCTGATGGACTCGATGCCCTCATCCAGACCATCAATAAAGATGTTGAAGAGCATGGGGCCCAGCACTGATCCCTGGGGCACACCACTAGTGCCTGGCCGCCAGCCTCCGTTCATGCCCTCTGATCAGCTTTCTCTGAAGGATGGTGGTGGCCTTGTCTCTCCTTGACTTATCAGATCACTTCCTAGTGCCATGGCTAAGCTTTATGGAAGCAAGACACAGCAGTTCTGACTGGATGAAAGGCAGGGAGATTCTCCATGCCACTTTCTTAAAGTGTGCTTTTGGCTACAATATCAACAGTGTCACTGGCCTCGCTCCTCCATGCTACCACCTAAGAAATGACTCCAAAAATGAATATTAAACCTTGGGCAAGGCCAGGAAAGTCTGCTTTTTGGTTCATTGAGAGGTCTCATTGGCCTCACTGTTCCTGAGGCTTCTCAGCCATAGTCCCCAAATGCATTCTCCATTTAGTGATGGGAATAAAACCCATCTGTTTTTCTTCCAGGATGAGCTGATGTATATGTTAAGGAAGCTTTTGCTGAACATTGGAGACTTCCCTGCCCAGACCTCTCACATTCTCTTTAACTACTTGGTGAGTAGCTTGTGGGTCTGCTCTGCAGAATCTCCCCTCTGCCTTCATGAAGTCCTAAGAAGTAAATCCCACAATCTGCAAGGGAATAAATGCTAACTTATCTTACATGGTTCATATCTCCTTCTGCCTGTGGGGGCAAGTCACCAGGCTTACATCATCAAACTTTCAGTCCTTCCATGGAAAGGACCCCGAAATTAAACGCCTAAGCAAACTGTCATGCATTTCTGAACTGAAGCACAGTTAAATGTGTTGCTGACAAACAGAAGGAGCTCAATGCCACAAACCATCAATTGACTTAATTTTGATTGGGACAGTGCTTTGCTCTGGGAGAGTCTTACTGGAGCAAATCGAGCAACTTCTTTCAAGGTTGTGGAAAATGCATTTGCTCCAGTAAGGACTAGACTGGGAGCCCTCCGTTGTTTGTGAGAAGGCACAGGAACTCTGTAGCTGCAGAACAGCAGAGCAGAAGGCACAGGAACTCTGTAGCTGCAGAACAGCAGAGCAGAAGGCACAGGAACTGTGTAGCTGCAGAACAGCAGAGCAGAAGGCACAGGAATTGTGTAGCTGCAGAACAGCAGAGCAGAAGGCACAGGAACTGTGTAGCTGCAGAACAGCAGAGCAGAAGGCACAGGAACTGTGTAGCTGCAGAACAGCAGAGCAGAAGGCACAGGAACTGTGTAGCTGCAAGCAATAGGCACAGGAACAGTGTAGCTGCAAGCAAAAGGCACAGGAACTGTGTAGCTGCAGAACAGCAGAGCAGAAGGCACAGGAACTGTGTAGCTGCAGAACAGCAGAGCAGAAGGCACAGGAACTGTGTAGCTGCAGAACAGCAGACAGAAGGAACAAGGAACTCTGTGGCTGCAGAACAACAGAGCAGAAGGCACAGGAATTCTGTAGCTGCAGAACAGCAGAGCAGAAGGCACAGGAACTCTGTAGCTGCAAAACAGAAGGCACAGGAGCTCTGTTGCTGCAGAACAGCAGAGCAGAAGGCACAGGAATTGTGTAGCTGCAAGGAGAAGGCACAGGAACTCTGTAGCTGCAGAACAGCAGAGCAGAAGGCACAGGAACTCTGTATCTGCAAGCAAAAGGCACAGGAACTCTGCAGCTGCAGAACAGCTGAGCAGAAGGCACAGGAACTGTGTAGCTGCAAGCAAAAGGCACAGGAACTGTGTAGCTGCAGAACAGCAGAGCAGCAGGCACAGGAACTGTGTAGCTGCAGAACAGCAGAGCAGCAGGCACAGGAACTGTGTAGCTGCAGAACAGCAGAGCAGCAGGCACAGGAACTGTGTAGCTGCAGAACAGCAGAGCAGCAGGCACAGGAACTGTGTAGCTGCAGAACAGCAGAGCAGCAGGCACAGGAACTGTGTAGCTGCAGAACAGCAGAGCAGCAGGCACAGGAACTGTGTAGCTGCAGAACAGCAGAGCAGCAGGCACAGGAACTGTGTAGCTGCAGAACAGCTGAGCAGCAGGCACAGGAACTGTGTAGCTGCAGAACAGCAGAGCAGCAGGCACAGGAACTGTGTAGCTGCAGAACAGCAGAGCAGCAGGCACAGGAACTCTGTTGCTGCAGAGCAGAAGGCACAGAACTTTGTAGCTGCAGAACAGCAGAGCAGCAGGCACAGGAACTGTGTAGCTGCAGAACAGCAGAGCAGCAGGCACAGGAACTCTTGCTGCAGAGGCTCTCTCCCTTTACTTACCTGCAATGACCTTCAAGGCTGGGCTGTCCCTGTGCTTTTCATGCCCATCTCTCATCTTCTTTACAAACAGTAAGAAGGGTGCAGTCAGACTCTTCTGTAGTGTGTGTAACCCTTGGGGATATAAGTTGTATGGGTTTATGACTCTGAGTGAAGGATGATAGAGGAACAACAACATGTGCCTGGCCTGATGCTCCTCTCACTTCTTGCCTGCAGGTCGGACTGATCATGTATTTCGTCCGCACTCCCTGTGAGTGGGGCATGGATGCCATTTCTGCCACCCTCACCTTCCTCTGGGAAGTGGTGGGTTATGTAGAAGGACTCTTCTTCAAGGATCTCAAACAGACTATGAAGAAGGAGCAATGTGAAGTGAAGCTGCTGGTGACTGCCTCAATGCCAGGTATAAGAAATGAGTCCTTATGTCCTTCATTTCTGAGTCATGGTCTGCCCTAGTGAAAAACATGACACCAGAAGTGGGTCAGAAAAAGGCCTGCAAAAAAAAGGTTTTATGGTCTAAGTCACTTTTTTCTTGAGCATTCAGTCAGCAAACCTCTACCTCTAGTTGCCTGGCATTCAGGAAACCCCTTTAAGAGCTATAAAAGAAGTAACCACAAAGTGAATTTGAACGGTCTTTTCAATCCTGAGATTTGTGCCAGCTGGGCCATGAAAGGCTGGCAGGACAGTCACTATGAGGCTGTACCATTCACACCTGCAGCACTGTGTCCAGTTCTGGAGCCCCTGTTGCAGGAAGGATCTGGAGGTGCTGGAAGGTGTCCAGAGAAGGGCCACGAGGATGAGCAGGGGGCTGGAGCTGCTCTGCTATGGAGACAGACTGAGGGAGTTGAGGCTGTTCAGTCAGGCGAGAAGGCTCTTCTTGTGGCTTTCCAGTGTCTGAAGGGGGCTACAGGAAAGCTGGGGAAGGACTTTTTAGAGTTTCAGGGAATTATAGGACTGGGGGGAATGGAGCAGAACTAGAAATGGGTAGATTGAGATTGGATGTTAGGAAGAAGTTCTTTCCAATGAGGGTGAAGAGACACTGGCAGAGGTTGCCCAGGGAGGTGGTGGCAGCCTCATCCCTGGAGGTTTTTCAGGCCAGGCTGGATGTGGCTGTGAGCAAGCTGCTGCAGTGTGAGGTGTCCCTGCCCATGGCAGGGGGGTTGGAACTGGCTGATCCTTGAGGTCCCTTCCAGCCCTGACAATTCTGTGATTCTACGACTTGATGCAACCTCTCTTTTAAGTCTTGAGAGAGCCCAGGAAGAGCATGTTTGTGAGCCTAGGACACCATGAGTCAGTCAAGAGACATCTTGCTGCAGACAGTTGACCTTTTAGCTTTGTTCCTTCCTCAAAGAGAGTGTGGCAGCAACAGCCAACCTGTCCTGTGGGAACAGAATGATTTCTCAGTCACTGTGGAAGTGTGAGTCTATGCTAACACTACTGCATGGATTCCAGAGGGGACTGGCATTGCCTGTCTGCCCAGGATGAGTTTTAACTCTCACTTTTCCTCCATGGACAGTCTTTTGAAATAGCTATTTAAGGAGGCCAGGGAGACTGCAGCTGCTTTTCTTCTTGTAGGCACAAAGACCCTCGTTGTGCATGGACAGAATGAATGTGACATCCCAACTCAGTTACCAGTCCACGAGGACACACAGTTTGAGGCTCTTCTGAAGGTAAGAGAGAGTTTTTGAAGCAGAGAAACGGGCAGGTAAAGGTACTGGGAAGCATAGCTGTATGCCTGCAGTGCATTGTGCCTGAGCATCCTTTTCCAGGGTCAGGGAGGAAAGTTTGCTGCCCGGCATTTCTGTCTCCCTGTGAGGAGAGCTTGGCTGCAAGAAACAGGATTTAAAAGGGTAATAGAAATGCCTCACAGGCTGCATCTGAGTACTGTGCAGCTTGTTAGGTATTTGCTGCATACAACCCTTGGGAGAAATGCAGAAATCATTGCAAAGTTTGGGTTTGCCAGCACTAAACAGAATGATCAAGATCAGAGTGGAACTGACTGCTAGATCTTGTAGGAAGAAAATTAGGGAGGCAAAAGCACATTTAGAACTTAGCCTGGCCTCTGCTGTGAAGGACAACAAAAAGTCCTTCTATAAGTATATTAATAGCAAGAGGAAGGGCAAGGACAACCTCCACTCCTTGGTTGACACAGAGGGGAACGTTGTAACAAAGGATGAGGAAAAGGCAGAGGTGCTTAACGCCTTCTTTGCCTCAATTTTTACTAGCAGCACAGAATGTCTTCCAGACAGCTGGCCTGCAGAGCTGGCAGAAGGAGCCAGGGAGCAGCACAGTTCCCCTCTGTTCCAGGATGGGATAGTTAGAGATCTTCTCAGCCGCTTGAACCCCCACAAGGCCATGGGACCGGATGGGATCCATCCTAGGGTGCTGAGAGAGCTGGCAGATGAGCTGCCCAAGCTGTTCTCCATCATTTTTCAGCAGTCCTGGCTCACTGGAGAGGTCCCAGAAGACTGGAAGCTGCCAACGTGGTGCCCATCCACAAGAAGGGCCGGTTGGATGAGCCAGGGAATGATAGGCCTGTCAGCCTGACCTCAGTGCCAGGCAAGGTGATGGAACAGCTCATCCTGAGTGTGATCACACAGCACTTACAGGATGGCCAGGGGCTCAGGCCCAGCCAGCATGGATTTAGGAAGGGCAGGTCCTGCTTGACCAACCTGATCTCCTTCTATGCTCAGGTGACTGCCTGGTGGATGTGGGCAGGCTGTGGATGTGGTCTACCTGGACCTCAGCAAGGCCTTTGACACCGTCCCCCACAGCAAACTCCTGGCCAAGCTGGCAGCCCATGGCCTGGACAGGAGCACTCTGAGCTGGGTTAGGAACTGGCTGGAGGGCCGAGCCCAGAGAGTGGTGGTGAATGGTGCCACAGCCAGCTGGCAGCCAGGCACCAGTGGTGTGCCCCAGGGATCAGTGCTGGGCCCCATGCTCTTCAACATCTTTATTGATGATCTGGATGAGGGCATTGAGTCCATCAGCAGTAAATCTGCAGACGACACCAAGCTGGGGGCAGGAGTTGATCTGCTGGAGGGCAGAGAGGCTTTGCAGAGGGACCTCAACAGGCTGGACAGATGGGCAGAGGCCAAGGGCAGGAGATTGAACACATCCAAGTGCCAGGTGCTGCACATTGGCCACAGCAACCCCAGGCAGTGCTACAGGCTGGGGTCAGAGTGGTTGGAGAGCAGCCAGGCAGAGAGGGACCTGGGGGTGCTGGTTGATGGGAGGCTGATCATGAGCCTGCAGTGTGCCCAGGCAGCCAAGAGGGCCAATGGCATCCTGGCCTGCATCAGGAAGAGTGTGGCCAGCAGGAGCAGGGAGGTCATTCTGCCCCTGTACTCTGCACTGGTTAGGCCACACCTTGAGTCCTGTGTCCAGTTCTGGGCCCCTCAGTTTAGGAAGGAGGTTGACTTGCTGGAAGGTGTCCAGAGAAGGGCAACAAGGTTGGTGAGGGGTTTGGAACACAGCCCTGTGAGGAGAGGCTGAGGGAGCTGGGGTTGCTTAGCCTGGAGAAGAGGAGACTCAGGGGTGACCTTCTTGCTGTCTACAACTCCCTGAAGGGAGGTTGTAGACAGGCAGAGGTTGGTCTCTTCTCCCAGGCACCCAGCCCCAGAACAAGAGGATACAGTCTCAGGCTGTGCCAGGGGAGGTTTAGGCTGGAGGTTAGGAAGAAGTTCTACACAGAGAGAGTGATTGCCCATTGGAATGGTCTGCCTGGGGAGGTGGTGGAGTCACCTTCATTGGAGGTGTTCAGGAGGAGACTTGATGGGGTGTTTGGTGCCATGGGTTAGTTGTTTGGGTGGGTTGGACTGGTTGATGGGTTGGACACGATGATCTTGAAGGTCTCTTCCAACCTGGTGTATTGTGTTGTATTGTATTGTATATTATTGATGGCTTGGTAGCCACAATGGGATCTTGGGATCTAGGAGATGCAAGGTCTTCTCTCCCTTCTGCCAAAGATTTTCCTGGAGAGCCTTAACTCAGCCACAGATGAAACAGATTCGTAAAAGCCTTCAGTGTGTCTGAACTGTGTTAAATTTTAACAAGAACCACACCTCTCTGTGCTTTGAAGGATTGGAACTGGAGTGTCTCTGTACATCACCTACAGCTAACGTTTGGTGGGTTCCACAGTATGGAACTGGAAGCTGCTATGCCCATGTGGCTCATGTAGCCAATAGGTGATAGGAAGGCATTGAAATAAGTAACATCAGCCTTCAGGACTGGGATATCAGCATGCCTTGGTTATCACAAACACATGAGGGCAAATAGTTTGAAACCATTAGGGCCAAAAGGATGAGCAGAGGGTTGGAGCTGCTCTGCTATGAAGACAGACTGAGAGAATTGGAATTGTTTAGTCTGGAGAGGAGAAGCTCTGAGGAGACCTTCTTGTGGTTTTCCAGTATCTGAAGGGGGCTACAGGGAAGCTGGGGAGGGACTTTTTAGGGTTTCAGGGAGTGATAGGACTGGGGGGAATGGAAACAATACTAGAAATGGGTAGATTGAGATTGGATGTTAGGAAGAAGTTGTTCACCATGAGGGTGAAGAGACACTGGCAGAAGTTGCCCAGGGAGGTGGTGGAAGCCTCATCCCTGGAGGTTTTTCAGGCCAGGCTGGATGTGGCTGTGAGCAAGCTGCTCTAGTGTGAGGTGTCCCTGGCCATGGCAGAGGGGTTGGAACTGGCTGATCCTTGAGGTCCCTTCCAATCCTAACAATTCTATGATTCTATGTATCTGGAGCAGGGCAGATTTAGGTTGGACATCAGGAGGAAGTTCTGCACAATGAGAGTGGTGAAACACTGGAACAGGCTGTCCAGGGATGTGTTTGAGGCCCTGTCCCCAGAGACATTCAAGGTCAAACTTATTGTGTCCCTGGGCAGCCTGCTGTTGTTGGAGGTGCCCCTGATGACTGCAGGGGGTTGGA
Source organism: Colaptes auratus (assembly GCA_015227895.2). NCBI lineage: Eukaryota > Metazoa > Chordata > Aves > Piciformes > Picidae > Colaptes > Colaptes auratus. The sequence goes on from JAAWVA010000051.1 coordinate 10,878, forward strand.
CAAGATGACCTTTGAGGGTCCCTTCCAACCTGATGCAATTTGTGACCCTGTAAAAAGAGAAATGAAGAATTAATGCTGGAGTAGTGGAACAGCCTGACCAAGACATGCAGGGAAGAACAAGGTCACAGTCTTAAGCTGTGCCAGGAGAAGTTTAGGCTTAAGGTGAGGAGAAGGTTCCTCACAGAAAGAGTGATTTGCCATTGGAATGTGCTGCCCAGGGAGGTGGTGGACTCACCATCCCTGGAGGTGTTCAAAGAAAGGATTAGATGTGGCACTTGGAGCCATGGTTTAGTGGTCCTGAGGTGTTAGGTTACTAGGTAATAGGTTGGACTTGATGATCTCTGAGGCCTTTTCCAACCTGGTTGATTCTGTGATTCTATGACTGTTGATTCTATGATTCTACGATTGAGACCTAATTAGCTGGGTAGTCTTCTTTTACATCTTGGGGTCTTCGTACAAGACTGCTAATAAGTCACAGGATGTTTTCCTTTCTTCCTTTTCAGGAATGCTTGGAGTTTTTTAACATACCAGAAACACAGTCTTCTCATTACTTTTTAATGGATAAGCGATGGAATCTTATTCATTACAACAAGGTAAGGCACACTTGACTTTGTTCTTGCTCTCGTGTCCCTTTTCAAACATCAGGGTTATCTAAAGGGGAACAAGCAGTCCATAAAGAGAATTCTGTCCTGTGGACACTGCAGCCTGGTCTTTAGTCGTGTGCAGTGAAAGTTTGGAGTTCAACAGCAGAGGGAAGAAGCAGAAGCAGAGCCTGAAGACAGCTTTCTGGGCTGGAAGGAACATCCAAAGCTCACCCAGTCCAACCTCCTCTGCAGTCAGCAGAGACATCCCCAACTAGATCAGGTTGCCCAGAACCCTCTCCAGCCTCACCTTGAATATCTCCAGGGATGGGGCCTCAAACCACCCTCCTGGGCAACCTGTTCCAATATTCCACCACCCTCCTGGTGCAGAACTTCTTCCTCACATCCAACCTAAATCTGCTCTGCTCTACTTTGAAGCCATTGCCCCTGGTCCTGTCCCTGCAGGCCTTTGCAAACAGTCTCTCTGCAGCCTTCTTGTAGCCCACTTCAGGTCCTGGCAGGCTGCTCTTAGGTCTCCCTGGAGCCTTCTCTTCTCCAGGCTGAACACCCCCAGCTCCCTCAGCCTGTCCTTGGAGCAGAGCCGCTCCAACCCCCTGACCATTTTTGTCCCCCTCCTCTGGACCTGCTCCATCAGGTCCATGTCCTTTCTGTGTTGAGGACTCCAGACCTGTATGTCTTTATGCTCTTTCATGATGCCTGACACTGGAAACTCCTACCCAAAAAGCTTCAGAAAGGGATAAAGGGGTTTTGTGCTGTTTTCTTTTCCCAACAGACCTATGTCCGTGACATTTATCCTTTCCGGAGGTCAGTTTCTCCTCAGCTCAACCTGGTGCAGATGAATCCAGAAAAGGGTCAAGAGCTCATTCAGAAGCAGGTATTTCTCATTGTCACCAAACACTGCCCAGAGGCAAACCCCATCAATAAACCTTTCTTTGTCCTTCAAAGGGAAGTCTTTATGCAGGCTGCATGCAGGTAGGGAGCTTTGCTGGAGCAGGAAGGACTGCCATGAAATCTGCCCTGGTGCCATTGGACAGGGCTGTGGTGTTTTAAGGAAAGTCAAGGAATGCAATGTGAGTTCCCACTGGCTCTATTTTAGGCTCATCATTTTGCACTCTCCTTCACTTGACCAGAAGAGCTTCAGTTGCCTCAGCTTCAAAAGCTGCTTATTCCTTTCATTACCATCATGTCTGGCTGTGGAGTAGGAATGATCTGTTCTGCCTTCCTCTCTCTCCTCTCACTGTAGAGAATGTGACCTGCCTCTCTTGTGGCCAGCAGGAGCAGGGAGGTCATTCTGCCCCTGTCCACTGCACTGGTTAGGCCGCACCTTGAGTCCTGTGTCCAGTTCTGGGCCCCTCAGTTTAGGAAGGAGGTTGACTTGCTGGAAGGTGTCCAGAGAAGGGCAACAAAGTTGGTGAGGGGTTTGGAGCACAGCCCTGTGAGGAGAGGCTGAGGGAGCTGGGGTTGCTTAGCCTGGAAAAGAGGAGGCTTGGGGGTGACCTTATTGCTCTCGACAACTACCTGAAGGGAGGTTGTAGCCAGGCAGAGGTTGGTCTCTTCTCCTAGGCAGCCAGCACCAGAACAAGAGGACACAGTCTCAGGCTGTGCCAGGGCAGGTTTAGGCTGGAGGTTAGGAAGTTCTATACAGAGAGAGTGATTGCCCATTGGAATGGGCTGCCTGAGGAGGTGGTGGAGTCACCTTCATTGGAGGTGTTCAGGAGGAGACTTGATGGGGTACTTGATTGCATGGTTTAGTTGTTTAGGTGGGATGGATTGGTTGATGGGTTGGACACGATGATCTTGAAGGTCTCTTTCAACCTGGTGTATTGTATTGTATTGTATTGTATTGTATTGTATTGTATTGTTCCCAGATGCTAGTCCCTTACCATAGCTACTCCCAGAGGCACAGCAATAGCAGTTCTGTTGTCAGGGGACTATCTACCCTCTGAAGAGTGCTGTCACACTATTGCCTGTCCTCATAGCATAGGACAAGGGGCAATGGCTTGCAAGCTGTGCAAGCTGCAAAGAGAAGCGCAGAGGAGAACCAGGATAGTTTGTGCAGCAAAATTTGTCCTAGTCAGCGAACCCAAGGAATGCTACAGACAAATCAGTTGTGATTCTTTTGTATCCAATGGCTAATTTTATTCACCTTTTGCTATTTTTTTTAATTCAAATCCCCTCTGGATATTTTCCTATTGCTGTTTATAATTAAGCTACCAGCTCCAAACCATAGCATCAGCCTGTTGCTGATCCTCATTTTCCTTTTGTCTCTCAGGTGTTCACCCGCAAGCTGGAAGAGGTGGGCCGGGTGCTGTTCCTCATCTCCCTGACACAGAAGATCCCTGCTGCCCACAAGCAGTCCCACGTATCTATGCTCCAGGAGGACCTTCTCCGCTTGCCTTCCTTTCCCAGAAGTGCCATTGATGCCGAGTTCTCACTCTTCAGTGATCCCCAAGGTCTGGCCTTTGGACAGCTTGTACAGGGCCCAGAAGGTTTTGGGAGGGGGTACTTCATTTATCTTAGAAATGCCCAGGTTCCATAACCCTTAGAAATGTCCAGGTTTCATTTCCCTTAGAGATGTGCAGGTTTTGTGTGCCTTAGAAATGTGCAAGTTTCATGTACCTTAGGAATGTGAAGCTTGCATTTGCCTTAGAAATGTGCAGCTTTCATTTGCCTTAGAAACAGGAAGGTTTCATTTGCCTTAGAAATGTGCAGCTTTCATTCACCTTAGAAATATGCAGTTTGCATTTGCCTTAGAAACAGGAAGGTTTTATTTGCCTTAGAAATGTGCAGCTTGCATTTGCCTTAAAACAGGAAGGTTTCATTCACCTTAGAAATGTGCAGCTTTCATGTACCTTAGAAACAGGAAGATTTTATTTGCCTTAAAACAGGAAGGTTTTATTTGCCTTAGAAATGTGCAGGTTTCATGTGCCTTTGAAGTGTGCAGCTTTCATTTGCCTTAGAAGCAGGAAGGTTTCCTGTGCCTTAGATATGTGCAGCTTGCATTCACCTTAGAAATGTGCAGTTTGCATTTCCCTTAGAAACAGCGAGGCTTACAGCGCTACTGGGAGCTGGTAAATCTCTTCCTAGAGAAAGTAATCCTCAGCTCTTGGTTTGTAGCAGAAAGGGCCTTGCCTGTTAGAGGTCTCCAGACAAAGCTACTTCCTTTGGACACAAAGAAGTTTAGTTTAGAATAGTGTTACTACTATGCATGAGACTGCATCTGGAATATTGTGTCCTGTAGCATAACTGCACCTAAAAAGGGATTGTTCAGAGTCCTTTTCCATCCACTGTGGGGAAGCAATGGAATTCCAGTAAAGAGTGGGGAATTTCAGCAGCAGTGATGTAGAAACAGCTCTCCTTTTAGAGGCTTTGCTCTGAAAGTCAAGCAGGGTTTGCAGCCTGACTTGGGGTTAAACAGGCTGACTTGGGGTTGCGGGATGGTAAGCAAGTTGTGTCACAGGCTTTAAAGACACTTGCTTTCAGAAGCAGTATTGCAATTCTGCATCAATGTGGGACACCTGAAGGATGAAAGTCAGCATAAATCTGCACAGCCATTCAGGCTGTGAGAGACAGGTAGATCCATGTGTACAAGTTCAAATCTGATTTCACTCCTTAAGAGCCTAATTTCCATCTGGTGAGGAGGAGATTTAATGAGCTGTGTGATACTCACAATTCTCCATCCTTATGTCTGCTGCTTACAGTTGTGGTGGGTTAAAAATTCCCCCCAACATTAAATTGCCAGATCATAGAATCAATCAAGTCCAACCTGTCACACAAGACTCATGACTACTAAACCATGGCACCAAGTGCCACATCCAATCCCCTCTTGAACACCTCCAGGGATGGTGACTCCACCACCTCCCCAGGTAGCACATTCCAATGGCTAACAACTCTCTCTGGGAAGAACTTTCTCCTCACCTCCAGCCTAAACTTGCCCTGGTGCAGCTCGAGACTGTGTCCTCTTGTTCTGGTTGCCTGGGAGAAGAGACCAACCCCCTCCTGGCTACAACCACCCTTCATGTAGTTGTAGACAGCAACAAGGCCTTCCCTAACCCTCCTCTTCTCCAGGCTAAACAGCCCCAGCTCCCTCAGCCTCTCTTCATAGGGCTTGTGCTCAAGGCTTCTCACCAGCCTCTTTGCCCCTCTCTGGACATGTTCAAGTGTCTCAATGTCCTTCTTAAATTGAGGAACCCAGGACACAGTACTCAAGGTGTGGCCTAACCAGTGCTGAATACAGGAGCACAATGACTTCTGTGCTCCTGCTGGGCTGCATTTGCTTCCTGCTGGAAACAAATGCCAGCTGTATTTACAAGCAAAATCCAGCTGTATTTACAAGCAAAACTGCAATCTACAATGAAATGCAATGAGTATGTACAAAATACACAGTATTTACACATATATACAGGTATTTACAATTTATAAACAGCACAAGAACCTCCCTGGACAAAAACCAGGGGAGCTAATAGCCTCCCTTTCCCTGCTGGACATGAAGGGACAAGAGGAGAGAGTTGTTTTGTTAGACTTAGCCAAAACAAAGCAATGCAGCCAAGGTCAGCAAAGAGCCAGCAGAAGCACCAGTTAGTGTTTCCTAGAGTGAGGAACCCAAAAAGAGAGAGAAAGATAGTATATACAACCAGCTTATGTTTGTAATCTATCCAATGGGATTGTTTAGAACTTACCATTATTTTCCTTTTTGCACCCAATAGTGATTTATTTACATTCTGCAACTTGCTGCTCAAGGCCTGTAGAAAATTTTAAAGTTACAGCCTAAAACTACACTAATAGTCAAGGTTTGTTCACTTCCAGAGGTAGAGGATGGGTAGATAGCATCACTTTAAAAAGGCAGAATGCTTGTCAGTGTTGCAGGATGGCTCCTTGGAGAGGCCTCTAGGAATGTTGTGAAGCTGGCTGCAGTGATGTGGTGGTTTGAGCCTTAACTGGGGCTTAATAGCTCAGACAGGGGCAAGGCTGAGAATCCCTCCCCTGCTTCCCCCCCTCCTCTTCCCCAGTAGAGAGAGAACAAAAAAGGGAGGGGAGCAAATCCACCAAGAAATAATTTGGGTTCAGCTTGGAAGTAGAGAGGCAAAGAATTTTTCTTTAAACAGTGTATATATATGTAACAATGACAGGCAGGGTTCACAAGGGTAAGGAACAAGGATGGATGGGAAAAGGAAAAGAAATATGAGATACAGAACCAGTCCTTTGCAAAGTGTGGAAGCAGCAGGGAGGACCACGTGGCAGAGGAGGAGCAAGCCAGCAGCAACTCTCTTTCATCCCCACAAAGCAGAAGGAAGAGAGAGCACTGGCTGCAATGTCCTCCCTCTTATACCCCTGCGAGACAAGGTGGGGAGGGAGGGAGTGGAATAGACCAAGTCGGTTTCCCAAGGGGGAAAACACCCTCCAAGGAAGTCGAAAACTCTCACAAGCCCTCCCCCCCTGTTTTCAGGATGGGCATAGCCCACCACAGGTGGACAGAGTTGATTGCTGTTGCCTCTTGCCCCCTGCAGCTGGGAAAGAGCTCTTTGGTCTGGACACACTTCAGAAGAGCTTGTGGATTAAGCTGCTGGAGGAGATGTTCCTGGGCATGCCCAGCGAGTTCCCCTGGGGGGACGAGATCATGCTCTTCTTGAACGTCTTCAACGGGGCCCTGATCCTGCACCCCGAGGACAGTGCCCTGCTGAGGCAGTACGCTGCCACCGTCATCAACACAGCTGTGCACTTCAACCACCTCTTCTCCCTCAGTGGCTACCAGTGGGTCCTTCCCAGTATGCTGCAGGTGAGCCATTGCCATGAGCCCCATGAGGGAAGACTTCCAAGGCAGCCCTTGGTTGTAGGAGCAGCTGTTTAGGGGTGAGACTGCAGAGGCCTGGATGTGGGGGGTTGAAAATTCCACCCCCCAACATAAAACTGCCAGACCTCCTGAGCTGAAAGCAAATGCAGCTCTATTTACAAGCAAAACTGCAATCTAGAAATTGCAATGCAATGCATATGTACAAAGTATACAATGTTTACAGAATACAATCTCTCTTGCTGTGAAAAATTCCTCCCTAGCATCCAACCCAAACCTCCCCTGGTGCAGCTTGAGACTGTGTCCTCTCCTTCTGTCGCAGGTTGCCTTGGAGAAGAGAGACCAACCCCCACCTGGCTACGTATATATACAATTTATAAACCCCTGAACAAAATTAGGAGGTTACCAACAGCTTCCTCCTCTCTCCCTGCTATGCCCCCTGTACACAGGACAAGAAGCAGCAGAGCAGAGAGCTGCTTTTAGTACTTAACCACAACAAAGAGCACAGCCAAGGTCAGCAAAGCCAGCAGAAGCACCCAGCCAGAGGGAAGGAAGTCAGAAAGAGTTAGTTTACAAATCTAACTTTATGCTAGATATCATAGAATCAGCCAGGTTGGAAAAGACCTATTACCTAATACCTGACACCTCCTGACAACTAAACCATGGCTCCAAGTGCCACATCCAAGACTTTTGTGAACACCTCCCGGGGTGGTGACTCCACCACCTCCCTGGGCAGCACATCCCAATGGCCAATTACTCTTTCTGGGAAGAATTTTCTCCTAACCTCGAGCCTAAACCTCCCCTGGTGCAGCTTGAGACTGTGTCCTCTTGTCCTGCCACTGGTTGCCTGGGAGAAGAGACCAACCCCCACCTGGCTACAACCTCCCTTCAGGTAGTTGTAGAGAGCAATGAGGTCTCCCCCGAGCCCTCCTCTTCTCCAGGCTAAGCAACCCCAGCTCCCTCAGCCTCTCACAGGGCTGGTGATCCAGACCTCTCCCTATCCTCATTGCCATTCTCTGGACACATTCAAGTATCTCAATGTCCTTCTTAAACTGAAGGGCCCAGAACTGGACACAGGACTCACGGTGTGGCCTAACCAGTGCTGAGCAAGGGCAGAATGACTTCCTTGCTCCTGCTGGCCACACTATTCCTGATCCAGACCAGGATGCCATTGGCCTTCTTGGCCACCTGGGCACACTGCTGGCTCATGTTCAGCCTACTCTCAACCAGTAGCCCCAGGTCCCTTTCTGCCTGGCTGCTCTCCAGCCACTCCAACCCCAGCCTGTAGCTCTGCATGGGGTTGCTGTGGCCAAAGTGCAGCACCTGGCACTTGGACTTGTTCAATGCCATCCTGTTGGACTCTGCCCATCTGTCCAGCCTGTCAAAGTCCCTCTCCAGAGCCCTCCTATGCTCTAACAGATCAACACCTGTCCCCAACCTGGTCTCATCTGCAAACTTACTAGTGGTGGACTCAATAGATGAAAAGCCCTTCCACTGGTGTGGCTCTTCCCTGTCCTTTTTCATCTCCTCAGGTGTATGCTGACTACGAGAGCAACCCCCAGCTACGCCAAGCCATCGAGTTTGCCTGCCGCCAGTTCTACGTCCTGCACCGCAAGCCCTTCATCCTGCAGCTGTTTGCAAGCGTGGCCCCTCTCCTGGAGTTCCCTGTGAGTGACAGGCCCTGCCTGGGCTCAGCCAGCCCCCAGCAGAGCTCACAGAGCTCACAGCTGGAGCAGCAGCTCAGGGCTTACTGAACACCTGCTTACCACACCTGGGGCTTGTGGTGGGTTGAAGTTCAACCCCCAGTGTAAAACTGTCAGAGCAACTCAGCAAAGAAATGGCTTCAGATTTATCTCAAACATCTGACTCCCAAGTTCCATTGGTCCCAGCATTTTACACACTTTGGGACCTTTCGAGTTGGGCTGCTGGGTACTGCAGTCACTTCTGAAGATACAACTGCAGTCGTGTTGCAAGTATCAAGGTTTGGACACACCTCCAGCTTCATTCCATTCCCCCCTAGTCCTAGCACTACCTGAGAGCCTGAGAAGTCCCTCCCCAGCCTTCTTGGAGCCCCCTTCAGATACTGGAAGGCCACAATGAGGTCACCTGGGAGCCTTCTCTTCTCCAGACTGAACAGCCCCAACTCCCTCAGTCTGTCCTCACAGGAGAGGTGCTCCAGCCCTCTGCTCATCCTCGTGGCCCTGCTCTGGACACCTTCCAGCACCTCCAGATCCCTCCTGGAAGAGGGGCTCCAGAACTGGAGGCAGTACTCCAGGGGGGGTCTCAGCAGAGCTGAGCAGAGGGGGAGAATCCCCTCCCTTGCCCTGCTGGCCACACTTCTCCTGCTGCAGCCCAGGCTCTGATTGGCTTTCCGGGCTGCAAGTGCACCCTGAGAGCTCCTGGTGAGCTTCTCCTCCACCAGCACCCCCAAGTCTCTCTCCTCAGGGCTGCTCCCCAGCCAGTCCCTGCCCAGCCTGGATTTGTGCCTGGGATTGCCTCCACCCAGCTGCAGGACCCTGCCCTTGGTCTTGTTGAAGCTCATGAGGTTGGCTTGTGCCCACCTCTCCAGCCTGTCCAGGTCCCTCTGGATGGATCCCTTCCCTCCAGCTGTCTGCTGCACCACACAGCTTGGTGTCATCAGCAACCTTGCTGAGGGTGCACTCAATGCCACTCAGTTAGTTTATGCAAGTACCTTTATGTTAGTTATCAGACCAAGGGGATTACTGAGACCTTATCATTATTTTCCCTTTTTCCATCCAAGGATAATTTATTTACAGCCTACCACTTTCCTACTCAATCTGTGGGGAAATTTTTTCTGGGCACAGCCTCAAACTGCCACAGTGCTGCACAGAAGCATTTCTTGAGCTGATTTCTGCATGCTTCTGCTCATCTGCTGCTGGGGCAGGATGCTGAGATCATGGCATCCAAGCCAGTAAATGTTGCCTCACTTGGAATGTCTATGTGTAAATAGGGCAATGATGACTTGTGACTCTTTCAGTGCCAAGCCTTCCTTCCTTAGAGCCCAGCAATGGGAAGCAGGAGTTTAATACAGACTTTTAGTGCCAGGGAACTCTTTAAGTCAGGACTAGCCACGTTTTGAAATACTCACTAATTACTTTTCAGCATTTCAGTGAGCTAAGAATTCTAATGGGGTGGAACTTGCCCCATATCTAACTGCACATGCATCTTTCTCCTTCACAGGGCCAGCGTGGTTGTTTGTAATTAACACCCCCCCAAATAAAATCACCAGACTAGCTCAGAAGGCTTTGAAAGCAAATGGAGCTCTGTTTACAAGCAAACTACAATCTAGAAGTACAAGATGCAATGGATATGTACAAAATACCCAGTAGATATATTTGTAATGCATAAACAACACAGAAATTCCTCAGACCCCTCCTGGACAGATCCAGGGGACCCATTCACCTCCTCCCCCACACCCTCTCTGCTTCCCAGCACTTCACACAGGAGTCGAAACAGAGATCCCCTGGCAAGGCCATGGAAGGGAGATAGAGAGAAGCTGCAAGCAGAAGGGACAGAAGAAGACAAGAGAGCAAGAACCGTTTGTGCCTCTGCTCTATGTCCCCATTAGCAATCCAATGAATTCTGTAGACCTTAGCATTGTTTCTCTTTCCCATCCAATGGTAATTTTATCTTCCTTTCAGTCTTTGCAGCTAGGATCTAGGCTAAAGTTCCCCCTTCCAACTGTAATGGCCAGCAAAAGGTGCAGTTTTCAGACCATACTTCCACTGTAGCATCAATCTGTTGAATCAGGCAAGAATCATTGTTTGAGTGCAGTGAGCTCTTGAACTCCATGTGGGCCCTTTGTCATGAAAAGAAAAAAAGTCACCTGCACCTCCTCATAAAGGTTCCTGGGATGCACACAGTCCCTCAGCAAATCAACCACCCATGTCTGTTGTTGAAACAGGATGCTGCAAACAATGGAACCAACAAAGGAGTGTCAGCTCAGTGCCTGTTTGACCTGCTGCAGTCCTTAGAGGGAGATACTCCAGATATTTTGGACATCTTAGAGCTGGTGAAAGCAGAGAAGCCTCTCAAGTCACTAGGTAAGAGCAAAGCAGCCTTTATTCTCCGACTCTGGTTTGCTCTTCATTGATTCAACAGGAATTTTATTGAACTAGAGAATCACAGAATTGTCAGGGTTGGAATGGACCTCAAGGATCAGCCAGTTCCAACCCCCCTGCCATGGGCAGGGACACCTCACACTACAGCAGCTTGCTCACAGCCACATCCAGCCTGGCCTGAAAAACCTCCAGGGATGAGGCTTCCACCAACTCCCTGGGCAACCTCTTCTGGTGTCTCACCACCCTCTGTGTCCAGATCTATTACAGGAAGGATCTGGAGGTGCTGGAAGGTGTCCAAAGAAGGGCCATGAGGATGAGCAGAGGACTGGAGCTGCTCTGCTATGGAGACAGGCTGAGAGAATTGGAATTGTTCAGTCTGGAGAAGAGAAGGCTCTGAGGAGACCTTATTGTGGCCTTCCAGTATCTGAAGGGGGCTCCAGAAAAGCTGGGGAGGGACATTTTAGGGTGTCAGGGAGTGATAGGACTGGGGGGAATGGAGCAGAACTTGAAATGGGTAGATTGAGATTGGATGTTAGGAAGAAATTCTTCCCCATGAGGGTGGTGAGACACTGGCAGAGGTTGCCCAGGGAGGTGGTGGAAGCCTCATCCCTGGAGGATTTTCAGGCCAGGCTGGATGTGGCTGTGAGCAGCCTGCTGCAGTGTGAGGTGTCCCTGGCCATGGCAGGGGGGTTGGAACTGGCTGATCCTTGAAGTCCCTTCCAACTCTGCCAATTCTAAGTTTGCAAGCAAACTAAAATCTAGAAATATGAAATGCAATGAATATATACAAGATACACAATGGATGTACTCTCTCTCTCTCTCTATATATATATATATTTACAATTTATAAACAGCACAGAAACTCCTCAGACCCCCTCTGGACAGATCCAGGGGGCTAGCAATAGCTCCCCCACCCTGTACAAAGGAAAGAGAGAGAAAGGAGAAGACAGAGTAGCTTGTTTGTTAGTTAGCCTCAACAAGAATGCAGCCAGGGTCAGCACAGCCAAGCAAAGCCACCAGCTAGTATCAGCTAGAGCTGGGAAAAGGGAAAGAATGGTTTATGCAACTATATGCCACTTAGCAGGCCAATGGAATTATTTAGGCCTTGTCATTATTTTCCTTTTGCATCCAGTGCTAATTTATTTATGCTTCCACCACTTTCTATTCAAGATCTGTGGAAAAATTTCCAAGGCATCAGCCTAAAACTGCCACAGTTACTGTGGGTGATGTCTGAAATGGAATTCCGCTGCAGCTGCAGGCTTTATGCTCAGCAATGACTTCTCCTGTGGAGAATTGTGGAGTTTCTGGGTGGCAGAGATCAAGGGGAGTGCAGCACATTTCCTTCACAGAGACAGGAAAATCAAGAGCCTGTTGGGGATGGTTAAGATGAGAAGCAAGGAATGGGGGAAGCAAAAAAAAAATAAAGGGAGGAGTGTGCAAGTTCCTTTCATACTCAGTATGTCTGTGTGATGCTCTTCTCATATTGCTCTGCTCCCTCAGACTTCTGCTATGGGAATGAAGACCTGACCTTTTCCATCAGTGAAGCCATCAAGCTGTGTGTGACAGTGGTGGCCTATGCTCCTGAGTCATTCAGAAGGTGCTAATCTCATTTCTTGGGTTGTGCAGACTGAGGAAAGGCATGGAAGTGTGTGAAAGCAAGGCAGAGGACACACAAAAAGCAAGGCAGAGGACACACAAAAAGCAAGGCAGAGGACTTATACATGGAGGCAGGGGACACAGAGATGCATTCCCAGCACAGGGCCTCCCTGTGAGGCCAAGCTTCTGCCGCTCGATAACTCCCCTGGGGCACCAGCTCCAAGTTGTGCCAGCTGCTGGCTGGGTGGCAGCCTTAGCAGCAACACCTAAGCTGTATTTCCAAGTGGGGATCACACTGTGCCTTGGAGGGTTCTGTGGTGAGAAAAGCAATGAAGAGGGAACTGGATGGGGAGAAACTGGCTGCTGGGGGGAAAAAAAGTGGAAATTAGAGAGGGGCCATCAACTGCTAAAGCAAAAAGTCAGTTTCCAGGAGGGAGCCAGAAAAGAAAGTTTATGGAAGAGAAAAGGAATGTCTGGAAATGGGTGACATTGTTCAGAAGATACCCAGAGGTTCACATTGGTTTTATTATTGTTGTCTCACCTAATATCCCCCCTGGAGTCCCTGGTCCCAGAGTTTCTTTGGCACAGGACTGCTTATCTAGTGAGAAGTGATGATGTCACAAGCTGGGGGCTGATCTAGAGGTCTTCAGACAAAAAGTTAATCCTCTGCCTCGTGTGAGTTTCAGGAGTGACTAAATCCCCCAGACTGAGTGTTGGACATTTTTCCAGCCTCCAGATGCTGATGGTGCTGGAAGCCCTGGTTCCCTGCTACCTGCAGAAACTGAAGCGACAAACCTCCCAGGTGGAGACTGTGACAGCAGCTCGTGAGGAGATTGCTTCCATGGCTGCCCTTGCCACCTCTTTGCAGGCCCTTCTGTACAGCGTGGAAGTCCTCACCAGGTAACCCACATGAGGGGCTGGTGGCTGGTGTGGGGAGAGGGAGTGCCCAGGGGCTCCTGGCACGCAGCTGAACTTGAACACTGGCTGAGTTTTCAGATGAGCCAAGTGCCAAGTTTCACAGGGTCATAGAATCACCCAGATTGGCAGGGACCTCCAAAGGTCATCTAGTCCAACCTTCTCTGCAGAAAGCAGTGAGGATGCTCCACCTGACTCGACTGGGAAGGGTTGATCAAGCCTAGATGACCTTGGAGCTGCCAACCCAGGTCAGTCTGTGATTCTATGACTCTACTTAGCAATACTTGAAGTAGATGTAGGTTGCCCAGAGCCCTGTCTAGACTCTACTGAGATCTCCAGGTGATCTCACCTGATATCTCCAGGGATGGAGCCTCAACCACCTCCCGGGCAACCTCTTCCAGGGTTCCACCACCCTCATGGTGCAGAACTTCTTCCTCACATCCAATCTCAATCTGCTCTGCTCTACTTTGAAGCTGTCCCTGGTCCTGTCCCTGCAGGCCTTTGCAAACAGTCTCTCTGCAGACTTCCTGTAGCCCCCTTCAGGTTGCTCTTAGGTCTTCCTGGAGCCTTCTCTTCTGCAGGCTGAACACCCCCAGCTCCCTCAGCCTGTCCTCATAGCAGGGCTGCTCCAACCCCCTGAGCATTTCTGTGACCCTCCTCTGGACCCTCTCTATCAGGTCCATGTCCTTCCTGTGTTGAGGGCTCCAGAGCTGGACATGGCACTCCACATGAGGTATTCCCAGAGCAGAGCAGGGGGACAGAATCCCCTCTCTCCATCTGCTGGCCATGCTTCACCAGATCACAAGCAGGGTTTCAGTGCACTTGTCAGATTGAGTTCTTAGTCTGCCATTCACTTTCCCTTTGACAGGCCTATGACAGCTCCACAGATGAGTCGATGTGACCAAGGTCATAAAGGCACCACCACAGCCAACCACACCATGTCATCAGGTGTGAACACCAGGTAAGCCCAGCAGGCAGGCACCACCACAGCCAGCCACACCATGTCATCAGGTGTGAACACCAGGTAAGCCCAGCAGGCTTCTGTCTTCCTCATTGTTCTGAGCAGTAAGGTCACATCTCATTGCTCAGTGTGCTTGAAGTACTTCCTCAGCTGTCTGAGGAAATGCTCTAGGTGAGAGAAACAGACAAAAAGAGCACATAGTCCAGCACTGCATTTCTGACAGTAACCATTTGTAGTTTAAACCCATGTGAGTAAACAGAAGACCAGGGGAGCCAAATGGAGAAGACCCATCCTAAGAACCTGCGTGCTTTGATTCCCTTTTTGTACTCTAGAAGGACACTGACAAAGCAACTGTCTCCTTCCACTCTCTGTTTTGCTTCCTCATGGGTCCACTGTCAAAAGGAGCCCTGGGAGAGCACAGCTGGACAGCAGAGGGGTGGGATTCTTCTGACCTTGTTCTGAGAGACTGATCAGCAGTATGAGCTCAAACTGCCTGCCAGCTGAGACTTGCAGAGACTGACACCTCTTCCAGTTTTCTGTTCTTCCCTTTCCTGTTTCTTTTTACTTTTCTTATGGTCCCTTTCTGTCATCTTTATCCCCACATTGGTCTCAGGTCTTCTTGGAGTTACAGATAGCAAAGGAATGGGTGTCAGAGGATTTGAGAGAAGGGGAAGGAAGTCCTGGGAGACTTTTTGTCCTTCTGAAAATAAACAACAACAAAACCAACCAACCAAAAACCCTACCAGAAAACCTTCACATGACAGAAAGAAGTAAGGAAGCAGACAGCACCTAGCAAACTGTAAAGCTGCTCCTTGGCCATATTGGTCACTCCAGTTAGGCTGCTGCAAATTAGACAAAGCCACTGCACAATTCACAGAATACAGAATTAACCAGGTTGGAAAAGACCTTCACAGTATCACAGTATCACTAAGGTTGGAAGAGACCTTGAAGATCATCAAGTCCAACCTGTCACCACAGACCCCATGACTAGACCATGGCACCAAGTGCCACATCCAATCCCCTCTTGAACACCTCCAGGGACGGTGACTCCACCACCTCCCTGGGCAGCACATCCCAATGGCGAATGACTCTCTCTGGGAAGAACTTTCTCCTCACATCCAGCCTAAACTTCCCCTGGCACAGCTTGAGACTGTGACCTTCAAGATCATCAAGTCAAAGCTATCAACCAACACTATCTAATGAACAAACCCATGGCACTAAGTGCCTCATCCAGTCTCTTTTTAAACACTTCCAGGGATGCTGACTCCACCACCTCCCTGGGCAGCACATCCCAATGGCCAATCTCTCTCTCTGGGAAGACTTTCTTCCTCACATCCAGCCCAAACCTCCACTGGTGAAGCTTGAGACTCTGTCCCCTCCTTCTGTCCCTGGTTGCCTGGGAGAAGAGACCCAAACCAACCCCCACCTGTCTACAACCTCCCTTCAGGGAATTGTAGAGAGCAAGAAGGTCTCCCTTCTTCAGGTCTCCTCCAGGCTAAGCAACCCCAGCTCCCTCAGCCTCTCCTCACAGGGCTGTGCTCAAGGCCTCTCCCCAGCCTTGTTGCCCTTCTCTGGACACATTCAAGTGTCTCAATGCCCAAGAAGTGAAAAAGAGAGAGAATAGTTCATGCAGCTAACTTTGATCCCAGCCTGCAAGTGACTGCAATGATACAGGCATATCTCTGTTGTTATTCTGCATCCAATGGTGATCTCATATTCACCCTTTTACTATTTTCTACTCAAAGTCTCTGGAATTTGCCTAGGCATCAGCCTAAAACTATAACACAGCCCACAGCAGGTCTGTGCACAGCCACCAGCCTCATGCCATACCATGGGCTGGATAGGGCTGTGAATCAGGAGCAGCCGCTGGTAGGAAATGCCTTCCAAGTTATGCCCTTTCTCCTTATTGTATTGAAGGGAGCCTGAAATCACACTCTGCAGGGATTATCAGCATCAATTGTGTGCACACATCTTGGTTGGTATCAGTCTGTTCTCCTGGAGTCAGTCTGTTCTTCTTTAAGACTGATTCAGGCACGGTGGGTGACACAGTTTTGACTTTCAACCCCAGATCTGAGAAGCAGATGAAGCCTTTTGTGCTCAAGTCTGAAGTGGATCTGTGCCATTGTTGTAGTTCAAGCTTTTCCTGGAGTCCAAAAGCCCAAATGGAACAGATTTAGATTTCCTCCCCTTCTCCCTTTTCCCCCATAGGGTGAAAGCAAATTAGGCAGGAGAATGGAGAGGTAAAATGGTCTGGAATTGGTTGGGGAGTGAAAAAGGGTTGGAAGTAAAAAAGGTGAATTGAGTAACAGGGAAGATTACAAAGGTATAAGGAAAATGGTAAATGGAAAAAAAAGAAATACACAAAATCTGGCCCAGCTGGCATTGGATTCCCTTGATGTAAATGTGGATCCTGTTTGGATGCAGTTCTTAGAGGTGTTGAGGCAGCATGGAGGCAAGCCAGGTGGTAGCTCAGGAAGCATAGCAGCACAGTTGTCTGTCCAGGAGGCAAGCCAGGTGGTAGCTCAGGAAGCATAGCAGCACAGTTGTCTGTCCAGCAGGTGAGGCAGGAGAAAGAGAGAAATAACCAAGAAAATGGCTCCCCTTAAATAGATCTTGCTGGACACAAAGAGGGAGTGGAATAGACTCTGACCCTGGGGACCCCTCCCCCTGGGACAGGGGACCAAGTCTCTCTGCCCACCTAAATTAGGTTTCTCTATCCACCTGGGGGCTGTGTTCTTTTCAGCCCCTTCCTGGGATAGATGTAACCTGGCACAGTCACTTGCTGGCCCTGCAAGATCCCTCAGCCTAAGGAAAATCAGGTGTACTGGACAACAGTGATTTGTTACTTCTCTGCCAGTGCTGGAGAGCAGCTAATGTGTGTCTGCTGACAGGCAACACAGAGGCTCCTGATGCTGCATGCCTCAGATGCCATGGAATCATAGAATTGTCAGGGTTGGAAAGGACCTCAAGGATCATCCAGTTCCAAGCCCCCTGCCATGGGCAGGGACACCTCACACTACAGCAGCTTGCTCACAGCCACATCCAGCCTGGCCTGAACAACCTCCAGGATGAGGCTTCCACCACCTCCCTGGGCAACCTGTGCCAGTCTCTCACCACCCTCATGGGGAACAACTTCTTCCTAACATCCAAGCTGAATCTACCCACTTCTAGTTTTGTTTCCATTCCCCCTATCACTCCCTGACACCCTAAAGAGTCCCTCCCCAGCTTTCCTTCAGATACTGGAAGGCAACAATTAGGTCTCCACAGAGCCTTCTCTTCTCCAGACTCTCTTTACCTGCATTCCAGATCTTTCTTGATTATCCAATGTTCTGATCTAAAGCACTTTTTTCCACCGCTCCAGGTCTCCTGCCCTTGTTTCTTCTGTTATGTTATCACTGCAATAGACAGCAAGCAACAGCAGGAGTCTCATGGTGGTGGTATGATCACTGCTGCAGCCTTGGATGTATTACTAGTCAAGTGCTGCAGGGTTGGTTAACACTGTCTGAACAAGAAGTGGCAAGAGATGACAATAAAATATCAACAACAACAAACCCATGCTGAAATATTCTTTCCACTAGGTGAGCTCTGGCTTCAGCAAACAGACTGAGCACTGTTGGGGGGAATCAGAAAGGGAAATTGCTTGAAAGAGGACTATGGGTGCTGAATTTTTCCTTTCATGACAAGGGCCATAACTGTAGGAATCCATGATTTGATTCCATGTGGAAGGTAAAGACTAATCAGTGTGGCCACTAATTACCTGTAGCCATTGTTCCAGTGACACAGGTACTGTCCTGCCCATGGTGAATACACCTCTGGCCTAGAACAGTGCCACCTTCTTTCAGAAGGACACAGTTCTGGCACTATTAAGTTGCTGTTTCTGACCACACTGTTTCTGTTTCTCCAGGTATCCAGAGCAAGGAGCCAAGCTACACTTCATCAGGTACAGTAAAATCTTTGCCCAGTCTTCCCTGGCATGCCATTAACTGTTCACAGGATCAGAGGATGTTAGGATTGGAAGGGACCTCTGAAGATCTTCCAGTCCAATCCCCCCCTGCCAGAGCAGGACCAGAGCATCCAGCACAGGTCACACAGGAACACATCCAGACAGGGATGGGAAGTCTCCCAAGGAGACTCCACAACCTCTCTGGGCAGCCTCTTCCAGTGCTCTGGAACCCTCACAGTGAAGAAGTTCCTCCTCATGGTGAGGTGGAACCTCCTATGTTGGAGTTTCCATCCATTGCCCCTTGTCCTATCACAGGGTGCACATGAAAGGAGCCTGTCCCCTCCCTCCTCACCCCCAGCCCTCAGCTATTAATAGACATTGATCAGATCCCCTCTCAGTCTTCTTCTCTCCACACTAAACAGCCCCAGGGCTCTCAGCCTCTCCTCCCCAGGCAGGGCTCCAGTCCCTTCAGCATCCTTGCAGCCCTCCTCTGGACTCTCTCCAGCAGATCCCTGTCCCTCCTGCACTGGGGAGCCCAGAACTGGATGCAAGATTCCAGGTGAGGTCTCAGCAGGGCAGAGTAGAGGGGGAGGAGAACCTCCCTGGATCTGCTGGACACACTCCTCTCAATGCCCCCCAGGATCCCATTGGCCTTCTTGGCCCCCAGGGCACATTGCTGTCCCCTGCAGAACTTGTTGTCCATCAGCACTCCCAGGGCTGCTCTCCAGCAGATCCCCTCCCAGCCTGTCCTGCTGCAGTTTATTCTTCCTTCCCAGCTGCAGGGCTCTGCACTTCTCCTTGCTGATCCTCATTAGGTTCCTCTGTGCCCAGCTCTCAGTCTGTCCAAGTCTCTGAATGGCCTCACAGCCTTCAGGTGTCTCAGCCAAGCCTCCCAATTTGGGTTCATCACAAACCTGCTGAGCAGACTCTGTCTGTCTGTCCCCTCATCAATGTCATTGATGAAGATGGTGAACAGGACTGGACCCAGCACTCATCCCTGGGGGACACCACTGGTCACAGCTCTCCAGCTGGACTTGGCACCATTGACCACCACTCTCTGCACTCTATTGTGTCACCAGTTCCTAATCCATCTCACTCTGCTCTTCTATCCCACACCTCCTGAGCTTGCTCATGAGGATATTATGGGAGCCAGTGTCAAAAGCCTTGCTAAGGACAAGGCAGACTACATCCACTGTTCCCAAGCAGTTTCTGGGTTCACTGGATCTCATCCAGTGACTGGCAGCCTCTCAGGGAAGGATAGCAAAGGATAGCAAAGGATAGTTCCTAAATGAATTAGTTCCATTTTTAGCAATACTTTGCTGATTGTAATTCCACTTTTTTATTGTTGTTGTTTTATTATTATTGTTGTTGTTATTATTGTTATCATTATTATTAATAATAATAATAATTGCAGTTCCAACTATGTTTTCCATTGCATGGAAAGGAGAGGTTGCTATCATCTATCTCTGCTGGTCCACTGCCTATTCCTACTTCTCCTCTTTTGCTATCCTCCAGGGAGAACCTTCACTTGCTGGAGGAGGGCCAGGGTCTTCCCCGAGAGGAGCTGGATGAACGAATTGCCAGAGAGGAGTTCAGGAGGCCACGAGAGTCACTGCTGAATATCTGCACAGAGTTTTACAAGCACTGTGGTCCCAGGCTGAAGATTTTGCAGAACCTGGCTGGTGAGCCCCGAGTGACTTCTCTGGAGCTTCTGGATGTGAAGTCCCACATGAGGTATTCCACAGGCATTCTACTTTCACTTGCTGTGGTGGATTCACGCCCATCCTGGAGGCAGGGTGGTGAGGGCTTGCCGGTGCTTTGCCCTCCCTGCAGGGCGTTTTCCCCCTGGGAAACTGAGTCTGTTCCACTCCCCCTCCCTGCCCAGCTCGGGTATAAAAGGGAGGACACTGCAGCCAATAGTTCTTTTCTTGGCTCCTGCCTTCCCTGGACAACAGCTACTGCATCTGCCTTCCTGCTTCCCACGTGCTCAGGCCTGATCCCCCTCCCTGCTGCCCCCGTGCCTCTTCACAGAATCACCAAGGTTGGAAGAGACCTCAAAGATCATCAAGTCCAACCTGTCACCACAGACCTCATGACTAGACCATGGCACCGAGTGCCACGTCCAGTCCCCTCTTGAACACCTCCAGGGACGGTGACTCCACCACCTCCCTGGGCAGCACATTCCAATGACAAATGACTCTCAGTGAAGAACTTTCTCCTCACCTCCAGCCTAAACCTCCCCTGGTGCAGCTTGAGATTGTGTCCTCTTGTCCTGGTGCTGGTTGCTAGAGAGAAGAGACCAACCCCTTCCTGGCTACAACCACCTTTCAGGTAGTGGTAGAGAGCAATGAGGTCTCCCCTGAGCCTCCTCTTCTCCAGGCTAAGCAACCCCAGCTCCCTCAGCCTCTCCTCACAGGGCTGTGCTCAAGGCCTCTCCCCAGCCTTGTTGCCCCTTCTCTGGACACCTTCAAGTGTCTCGATGTCCTTCCTAAACTGAGGGGCCCAGAACTGGACACAGGACTCAAGGTGTGGCCTAACCAGTGCAGAGGACAGGGGCACAATGACTTCCCTACTCCTGCTGGCCACACTATTCCTACTGCAGGCCAGGATGCCTTTGGCCTTCTTGGCCACCTGGGCACACTGCTGGCTCATGTTTAGGCAGCTGTCAATCAGCACCCCCAGGTCCCTCTCTGTCTGGCAGTTCTCAGCCACTCCGACCCCAGCCTGTAGCTCTGCATGGGGTTGCTGTGGCCAAAGTGCAGCCCCTGGCACTTGGATTTATTGAATGCCATCCTGTTGGACTCTGCCCATCTGTCCAGTCAGTCGAGGTCCCCCTGCAGAGCCCTTCTCTCTCTTCAGAGAGACTGGTTTTGTATTCTTGTTTTTTTCCCCCTGCCATCCATCCTTGTTCCTTGCCCTTTGAACCTTACCTGTGATTGATGTATGTATATATATTGTTTAAAGAAAACTTTTTACCTCTCTACGTCCAAGCTGACTCCAAATTATTTCTTGGTGAATCTGCTCCTTCCCTTTCTTTTTTTTTTCCTCTCTGTTGGGAGGGAGGGAGGAAGGAGGGGGGAGGGAGTCTCAGCCTTGCCCCCATCTGAGCTCTTAAGTCCCAGTTAGGCTCAAACCACTACTGTTGTTCATTCCAAGGAGTTTTCTTTTCCCTGTCTGAAACACCCTGAGCTTGTTTTGGATGTCCCCTGGTCTGTGCCCCAAGCTGTTTGTGTATAAGGAAGGTTTCAGGTGCTCTCCTCTGGTCTCATTCAGATCCCCATCTCCAGTGGATGAAACAGCTCTGTGGAAGTCCAGCTGCTACATCCAAAAAAGCTGTAGTGAGGAGCAAAGCCAACAAGGCTGCTTCTGTAGGGCAAGGGATGGGGAAGGTCCCTAGCTGCCTGGACAGCTCCTCCTGTGCCACTCTGCATCAGAACTAGCTGCTAACGAGGCAGAAAGGCAGAGCAACCACTGCACTGTATTGCAGAAAAGCCTGACATGTGGGGAAGGATAGGGGAGGAAGCATTTCCCCCCAGCACCCCAGCCTGTGGCACAGCAGGTGCACAAAGTCTGCTGTAAAGGTGCAGCAGTGAGCCCAGCCTGCCGGCTGGGTGCTCACTGCAAGCCATTGCCCCTGGTAGCAACCTGGAAGAAGTTGGGGGTAGGGCCTATGAAGCACCTCCTGATTCTCTCCTCTGTGTTTGCTGTTCATGGTAGGCACAAAGTAGTGCAGGTTGCTACTGAGAAATTTACAGGACCACAGGATCAGAGGATGTTAGGGTTGGAAGGGACCTCTGGAGATCATCAGCCTCAAAAGTGAATCAGAACCACCTTAGCAGTAATCTGTGTTGTTCCCTGAACCCCAAAAGGCTGTCCTGGCTGTGCATTACTCCTCTGAGGGCTATAATTTTTCCCTCAGGAATACCCTGTGAACAAAGAGGAAGGGTGCCAGATCCTAGCAATGCATTGAACATGCTCTGCTCCTGTCCCAGGGCCAAGGGAAATCCTCTGAAGCTCTTTTTACCTTTTACATGCAGGCTCTGAAAGCTGCCTAGCTGGCAGATTCCCTCACAGTCAGAGATCTTTGTATCCAGGCTGTCTCTGTGGA
Source organism: Colaptes auratus (assembly GCA_015227895.2). Lineage (NCBI taxonomy): Eukaryota > Metazoa > Chordata > Aves > Piciformes > Picidae > Colaptes > Colaptes auratus. The sequence goes on from JAAWVA010000051.1 coordinate 32,873, forward strand.
ACACAACATTGTGTCTGACATGACTTTAGGTCTTGTTTAACAAATGCCCTGAATTCCTTTGGGAGCCGGGCGATGGGGTTTGTTTGGTGTGTGTATTTGCATATGAATAGGACGTTGCTGTTTCATTCCCCCCCATCCCATCCCTCCAGCAAATGCTTAATAATTTAACAGGTAATCTTAAACAAGGGATGCCTCTTGCCACAGATTCATCTCCTTGCCTAGTGCTTGGCTGCAAACTGAAAACATGTTGGACCTGGCTGCTTTTGTAGTGCTACCTTTACATTTACTCCCGGGCACACAAGGCTCAGACAGCAATCCATCTCTTTAGCTCCATGAATTTTAACAGTAGCAGCCCAAGACCTTTAATCACAGAGTCACAGCATGTTAGAGGCTGGGATGGACCTCGAGAGATCATCCAGCCCAACCCCCCTGCCAGAGCAGCATCACCTAGAGCAGGTCACACAGGAACACATCCAGGTGGGGTTGGAATCTCTCCAGAGAGGGAGACTCCACAACCCCCCTGGGCAGCCTGCTCCAGGCCTCTGTCACCCTCACCAGGAAAAAATATTTTCCTCATGTTTCCATGCCAGCCCCTATTAAAGAAAAGATCTGGAGTTGCTGGAAGGTGTCCAGAGAAGGGCCACGAGGATGAGCAGAGGGCTGGAGCTGCTCTGCTCTGGAGACAGACTGAGAGAGTTGGGGCTGCTCAGTCTGGAGAAGAGAAGGCTCTGAGGAGACCTTCTTGTGGCCTTCCAGTATCTGAAGGGGGCTACAGGAAAGCTGGGGAGGGACTTTTGAGGGTGTCAGGGAGTGATAGGACTGGGGGGAATGGAGCAAAACTAGAAATGGGTAGATTGAGATTGGATGTTAGGAAGAAGTTCTTCCCCATGAGGGTGAAGAGACACTGGCAGAGGTTGCCCAGGGAGGTGGTGGAAGCCTCATCCCTGGAGGTTTTTGCAGCCAGGCTGGATGTGGCTGTGAGCAAGCTGCTGTAGTGTGAGGTGTCCCTGCCCATGGCAGGGGGCTTGGAACTGGCTGATCCTTGAGGTCCCTTCCAACCCTGACAATTCTGTGATTCTATCAGTAAAACTAAGAGACTGATTTGCACTGGGAAGTGCTAGAAGTAGCTGCTTTATTTGGGTTACGACCTGAGTTGTTAGCCCTAAATAAAAGCACATATCACCCTGCTTCTTAGATGGATTCATTTGCTAAGTATCAGTGGAATGACTGACAGGATTTAAGAGCTACAGGGTTGGGGGTGGGGGACTAGTTCTAAGGAGAGAGCAGATTTAGCAGAGTGTGATGTGACAGCCATGGTCCTGGGAGGCTGACAGCTGCCATCTCAGGGGCTTCAGAAAAGAAAACAAGCAGCTCCTTTCTTCAAACATTTCAGTATGAGCAGAGCTAGAAGGTGAGCTGGGACTGACTTCTCAAGTTGGGTGAGAGGGATCTCACACTTCATAATGCATAAGCAAGTTTTCCTAGACCACTATGTGCCACTGATCCTGTTGCCACAAAGGCACTGCAATGGGTTGTCCAGAGGACTTGTGGAGGCTCCAACCCTGGAAGCATGAAAAACCAGGCTGGATGAGGCCTTGAGCAACCTGGGCTACTAGGAGATCACAGAATCACAAAATGTCTTTGGTTTGAAAGGACAGAATCACAGAATTATTGATGCTGGAAAAGATCATTAAGTCCAGCCTAGGACCTAACACCACCACATCAGCTAAACCATGCCACCAAGTGCCACATCCAAGCTTTTCTTAAAGACCTCCACTGAGGGTGACTCCACCACCTCCCTGGGCAGTCCACCCCAGTGTCTGTTTACCCTTTCTGTGAGGAAGTGCTTCCTAATATCCAACCTAAACCTCCCCTGGCACAGCTTCAGGCCATGCCCTCTTGTCCTGTCACAGGTTGCCTGTGACACAACCTGACCCTCACCTGACTACAATTTCCTTCTAGATAGTTGTAGAGAGTGATGAGGTCCTCTCTAAGTCTCCTCTTCTTGAGGCTGAACACTGAGGCTGATTGGATGTTAGGAAGAAGTTCTATACCGAGAGAGTGATTGCCCACTGGAATGGCTGCCGTGGAGGTGGTGGAGTCACCTTCATTGGAGGTGTTCAGGAAGAGGCTTGATGGGGTGCTTGGTGCCATGGGTTAGTTTTTCAGTTGTTTAGGTGGGTTGTATTGTACTGTATTGTGTTGTACTGTATTGTATTGTATTTAGGAGGGTTGGATTGGTTGATGGGTTGGACGTGATGATCTTGAAGGTCTCTTCCAACCTGGTGTAGTGTATTGTATTGTATTGTATTGTACTGTATTGTATTGTAAAAGTTTATATTGAAGTATTCTTTGTATTGTACCTCCAGCTCCCTTCAAGACCTTCAAAATCATCCAGTCCAACCTCCTGTCCCATACCACAAGGCCACCATTAAACCATGTCTCGAATCATCAGGTCCACAGGCTGGTTAAACACCTCCAGGGACATTCTCTGCACATGACAGGGGTTCTGAACGAGTTGTTCTTTAAGGAGGCTTCCAAGTCAGTCTATGACTCTATGATTCTATTAAAAGAAATGCAATTATATGGTAATTTAAATGTCACAGTGTTTAAAGAATATAACAGACCTATTCCATAGTAGGACTCCAGTAGTAAGTAGCAGTAAGTAATGATAGGAGAAATTAAAAAGGATAAAGAATTAAAAAAGAAGAAAAAATAAAGGAAGCCTGTAACCAGTGGAGTCCCCCAGGCATCAGTGCTGGGTCCAGTCCTGTTCAACATAGTATCACAGTAGTACCATAGTATCAGTCAGGGTTGGAAGGGACCACAAGGATCATCTAGTTCCAACCCCCCTGCCATGGGCAGGGACACTCTACCCTAGATCAGGCTGGCCAGAGCCACATCCAGCCTGCTCTTAAACACCTCCAGGGACAGGGCCTCAACCACCCCCCTGGACAACCCATTCCAGGGCTTCACCACTCTCACAGTGAAGAACTTCCTCCTCACCTCCAGCCTGAATCTCCCCACCTCCAGCTTCATTCCAACGTCTTCATCAATGACACTGATGAGGGGACAGACAGACTGAGTTTGCTCAGCAGGTTTGCTGATGATACCAAACTGGGAGGCTTGGCTGAGACACCTTGTGATGAAGAGGGTATTCATTTATTAATATGAATTATATAAATATTAATTATATTGATTATTAAAATTATAAATAACTGATTAATCACTATTTTATATACAGAGTCTAGTGTACGATTGTGAAATGCATCCCATAAGTGGTTTAGTATTTATCATTTGGACCCCATTACAATATTTAGAGTTAATTTCTATTCATGGTACGGAGGCTGCAATTCCGCCGCTTGTCCACCAGGCGGCGACTCGACAGGACGCTGGCGGCTGCTTAACTCTCTACAGAGAGTATTACAACGTGTCCGAGGCTTGAACTCGCAACGTTCTGCTGCCAGGCTTTGCCTGCCGCGAATATTCAGCTATTCCAGTAGGTCTTTGTGAAACTGTAAATGTCAGTTAAATGTTGCCATGGTATTTCACAGGCAATACAGAAAATGTCATCTGCCGGGCCCTGTGGGAGGGGGAGAAAGAGAAACAGCAACACAATCTGTGGAGGTGTTAGGAGAAACAAATGCAAGCTGCAGGGAGTAATCATACCGAGTAGATGTTGTGTAGACATATAGGAGAGCACAATATTTTTTCAATTCAACACCTGGAAATCACACAGTGATGACACTGAAAACCAAGCACAAACTCAAACCAAATCACTCATCTTTATTGATGATCTGGATGAGGGCATCGAGTCCATCATCAGTAAATGTGCGGACAACACCAAGCTGGGGGCAGGAGTTGATCTGCTGGAGGGCAGAGAGGCTTTGCAGAGGGACCTCAACAGGCTGGACAGATGGGCAGAGGCCAAGGGCAGGAGATTGAACACATCCAAGTGCCAGGTGCTGCACGTTGGCCACAGCAACCCCAGGCAGTGCTACAGGCTGGGGTCAGAGTGGCTGAGAGCAGCCAGGCAGAGAGGGACCTGGGGGTGCTGGTTGATGGGAGGCTGAACATGAGCCTGCAGTGTGCCCAGGCTGCCAAGAAGGCCAATGGCATCCTGGCCTGCATCAGGAACAGTGTGGCCAGCAGGAGCAGGGAGGTCATTCTGCCCCTGTCCACTGCACTGGTTAGGCCACACCTTGAGTCCTGTGTCCAGTTCTGGGCCCCTCAGGTTAGGAAGGAGGTTGACTTGCTGGAAGGTGTCCAGAGAAGGGCAACAAAGTTGCTGAGGGGTTTGGAAGACAAGCCCTATGAGGAGAGGCTGAGGGAGCTGGGGTTGCTTAGCCTGGATAAGAGGAGACTGAGGTGTGACCTTCTTGCTCTCTACAACTACCTGAAGGGAGGTTGTAGCCAGGCAGAGGTTGGTCTCTTCTCCCAGGCAGCCAGCACCAGAACAAGAGGACACAGTCTCAGGCTGCGCCAGGGCAGGTTTAGGCTGGAGGTTAGGAAGAAGTTCTATACCAAGAGAGTGATTGCCCACTGGAATCAGCTGCCTGTGGAAGTGGTGGAGTCACCTTCATTGGAGATGTTCAGGAAGAGGCTTGATGGGGTGCTTGGGGCCACGGTTTAGTCTTTTAGTTGTTTAGGTGGGTTGGATTGTATGTATTGTATTGTATTGTATTGTATTGAGGTGGGTTGGATTGGTTGATGGGTTGGACGCGATGATCTTGAAGGTCTCTTCCAACCTGGTGCATTGTGTTGTATTGTATGAACTGACACACAGGTGACATCAGGTCTATGTTACACAGGCACCTGCAGTGTTGCAATATTGCTAGCAGCCCAGCTGCTTTGCACCACACAAATCTGTGATTCCTGATGTCATAGCATCATAGAATCACTTGGGTTGGAAGGGACCTCTAAAGGTCATCTAGTCCAACCCCTCTGAAGTGAGCAGAATCACAGAACCACAGAATGTTAGGGGTTGGAAGGGACCTTGAAAGCTCATCCAGTCCAATTCCCCTGCCAGAGCAGCATCACCTAGAGCAGGTCCCACAGGAACACATCCAGGTGGGGTTTGAAGATCTCCACAGAGGGAGACTCCACAACCCCCCTGGGCAGCCTGCTCCAGGCCTCTGGCACCCCCACTGTGAAAAATTTCTTCCTCCTGTTTCCATGGCACTTCCTCTGCCTCAGCTTCCACCACTGCCCCTTGTGCTGGCATTGGGCATCCCCCAGCAGAGCCTGGCTCCAGCCTCTGGGCACTCACCCTGCACAGCTTTAGCAACAGCAATGAGGGCACCTCTCAGGCTCCTCCTCTCCAAGCTCCAGAGCTCTCAGCTCCCTCAGGCTCTCCTGAAGATCAGGAAGATGTTCCACTCCCTGAATCATTTTTTGTGGCTCTGACCTGGACCCTTTCAAGAAGTTCCCTGAGGTCCTTCTTGAGCTGAGGGGCCCAGAACGGGACACAACATTCCATATGTATCTTCACCAGGACAGAGTAGAGGGGGAGGAGAACCTCTCTCAACCTACTAGCCACACCCCAGGATGCCATTGGCCTTCTTGGCCACCAGAGCACTTTGCTGGCTCATGGTCAACCTCCCATCCACCAGGACCCCCAGGTCCTTTTCCCCTTCCCTGCTCCCCAGCAGGTCAGTCCCCAACCTGTCCTGCTCCATGAGGTTGTTCTTTCCCGGTTCAAGACTCTCCCCTTGCCCTTGATGAATTCCATTCACTTTCTCCCAGCTCAGCCTGTCCAGGTCTGGCTGCATGGCAGCACAACCCTCCTGTGGCAGCCACTCCTCAGCAAACTTGCTGGCAGTGCCCTCTGTGCCCTCACCTTGCCTCTTGTTCCTTTTCACAAGGCTGCCAAATGCTTGACTGCGAGTTCCCTGGCACGGGTGGAGAAGCTGTGCTTGATGTTGCCCTTTCTCCCGCTCTGGTTTCAGGCTGGCAGAGATCGCCCACTCCCTGCTGAAGCTGGCCCCTTACGACACGCAGACGATGGAGAGCCGCGGGCTGCGGCGCTACGTCATGGAGATGCTGCCCATCACGGACTGGACGGCCGAGGCAGTGAGGCCTGCCCTCATCCTCATCCTAAAGAGGCTGGACCGTATGTTCAATAAAATTCACAAGATGCCTACTCTGAGGTGAGCAGGGTAGAGGTGGCAGCCCCCTGGGGTCCGTTTCTGATGTGCAGCACTGTGGGTATGTCACCTGGCGCGGGCTGTCGTGTCGCAGTGCACCTGTAGAGCCTGTCCTCAGAGAAGGAGAAGATGTGGTTTTGATCTCTGTAAGTGTGCCTTTGTCTCGGTGTCTCTTATTGTTGTGTCTTCTGGTAGTGAGGGAAGAACTGCAGGCAGAACTTCCACAGCCCTCATTTTCCTGCTTCAGAATGAGTCATCCTGTTTGCAGCCTCGCACTACCCCCTTTAGATATTTTAGCTGTGGAAACTGTTGCTGTTTGTAAATGGGTAGCTAGGCTGCAGTAAGAGCATTTCTAGCATGTACATTTTTCCTGCTTCAGAGTAGGTCATCCTGTTTGCACCCTCACACTACCCTCTTTAGTTATTTCAGCTGTATTAATTGATGCTGTTTGTTAATGGATAGCTAGGCTGCAGTAAGAGCGTTTCTGGCATGTAAATTTTTCTTGCTTCAGAATAAGTCTTCCTGTTTGCAGCCTCTCACAGCAGCCTCTCACAACCCCCTCTTTAGTTATTTTAGCTGTCAGCTGAGGAAATTGGTGCTGCTTGTTAATGGGTAGCTAGACTGCAGTAAGAGCCTTTCGAGCATGTAAATACTGTTTGTTCTCTGCAAAGTCAGAAGCAGTCTGGAGCTGTGTGGTGGTTTCTGAGTGCTCCCTAGTAAAGGGAACAGAGCTGCATGTGTCTAGGCAGTGGCATCACATAGTGGCATTACAGTACAGGCTTCTGCAGCTTCAAGAAGTAATCAGGATGGAGCATCCCTACCTGAGGCAGTGACGCATACCCAGTCTGCTTGGTATAATATCTCTAAGCCCTGTGGCTTTTCCAGCCTGTGCAGATCTTTCCATCAAAAGTCAAAAGAGTCATTGGTCTGTCACCTCCCTCATGGGCTGCTGGAATCAGTCACTTGCTCGGCGGTCTCAGCTGAGAAGCCAAATGATGTTACAGAGCATCAATGTTTAGGAATCGTACATAGAACTTTAGGTCCCAGTGGGGATCATCTGTAGCCAGCTGAGGGGCAGGAAATAAAAGGGAGGTGATCTATTCGCTCTGGCACCACTATCTGTCACTTTCCTTTGGCTAACAATCTGCCCTCGTAGGGAATTTAGAGGCAGACATATCAATGCTTTATTCCTTCCTGCTAGTTTGATTCTCTGCCATGCCTTGCCTTCTCTCTCATTCCTTCTTTTCTTGTTCATACTTCCTTCTGCCTTAGAGGCAGCTTAGGAGTCTTCCTGTTCCTGCAGCTCTTTCCTCTTTGTCTGAATAGTCATAAATTTAAATTCCCACAATACTCTCTGTCTGTGCCTTTACCTGTGCCTGCCTAAAATTACTCTTCTCTGCACAAATGGACAGAGACAGCAAAGCCCCTAGACTCAATGCAGCAACCACATTTAAGCATCATGGGGCCAAGAGGTTTCTTGGAGCTGGTGGGTGCCTGACCTCAAGAGCCAAAGATGAGGTGTGTGGTGCTCTGCATATGAACTTCTGTAGTGAACACATGATCCCTCACATGCCTCTAAGTGCACTGAGGACCTTGGCTAGGAGTGTATTGAGCTAACAAGTTACACAGCCCTGGTCTCTGCCCCAGTAAGGGCACAGTCAGCTGTTGGCTTGAGAACTAGACTCAGATAATCTCAGAATCACAGAATCAACCAGGTTGGAAGAGACCTCCAAGATCATGAAGTCGAATCTATCACCCAACCCTATCTAATAAACTAGACCATGGCACTAAGTGCCTCATCCAGGCTTTGCTTAAACACCTCCAGGGACACTGACCCCCACCACCTCCCTGGGCAGCACATCCAATGGCCAATCTCTCTTTCTGGGAAGAACTTTTTTCAGGCCCTGAGATGAAGGGTGGGAATCACTGATGTTACCTGGCTGTGCCTGCTTATCATTAGGAATAACTCCACTCTGTAGCAAGCCCTAAAGGCTGTTTTGGTGGGGGGAAAAACAAACAAACAAACAAACAAAACCACCCCACACCTGAAAAGTGTCAGGAAGGAAAGATCCTGGAATGAAGGACCTCAGTGTTGGTATGGAAGGAATCAGCCCTGCTGCACAGGGTGAAGGAGGTGAGGATCGCACTGCTGGCCCAGTTTGTGCATAGGGCAGGCTGTGCCTGGCAGTCACCCTGGCACAGCAGACCAGACTGATAAGCAGCTTACAGAAGTCTTTGGTCTGACACAAGAGCTAGAGGAGTCTCTCTCGGTTGGGAGCAGACCTTTGCCGTACGCAGGCACACCTGAGGCAGCCGTCTGGTGTCTCCCTTACACTCAGCATCTCTTGGGAGCGACGCAGGGCTCGTCCTCCTCTGCTGCTGCCGGGGCTGCTGCCGCCAGGGCTGCTGCAGCGTGGCCAGGGCAGCTCCCTCCCCAGCTCCGTTCCTCGTCTCTCAAACTCCCGTGTGCTCTGTGGCTCCTCCGTGCTTCCCTGCGATACGCGGGGACCCCCTCCCCTCCGTGCCCGTCCCGGCCGCCGTGGCTGTCTGCAGCGTCTCTCCGTGGGCGTCACTGTGTGTGGGTCGCCGTGTTTGGGAGCGTCCGGTGCGGGGCAGGAGGGCCCGCGGCTAACGGCTCCTCCTGTTGTGTTGCAGGCGCCAGGTTGAGTGGGAGCCTGCCAGCAGTTTGATTGAAGGGGTTTGTTTGACACTTCAGAGGCAGCCAATCATATCCTTCCTGCCTCACCTTAGGTCTCTGATCAATGTCTGTGTCAATCTGGTGAGTAGCCCAGCGGCGAACCCCGCCACCCCCCCGCCCACCCCGACCTTCGCCAAACCTCCTCCCCCCTGCCGTCGACTCAAAAGACACAGTTCATCCCCAGTCCTGCCGTTGCACCGGTCCCCCTCCCCCCTTGCAAGGGGACTTCGCAAGTGGCACTAGAGACGAGCAAGGTTCATGTTTGAAGTGGTGCATGGGGAGAGGCAGGGGCCGGTGGCGGCGGCCAGCAGCCCTTTATCTCCGTTGCTTCCCACGCACCACTTTGAAGATCCACCTATGCCAGACCGAGCTGAGAGTTGAGGGCTGCAAGTTGGAGAGTGGGGTGGTGGAGACTGCACACACCTGGTATAGACGGGGAGAGGGTGGCGCTGGGGGTACCTACCGTCCCCAGCGGGGAACCGCCCCGATGGGCCTGCCAGAGGCCGCCGGGTGCTGGCTAGTCAGAAGGGTTTACATGGGTGGATTCACTCCACTGTTTGCAATGTCCCTGGCTTGACCTGGCACAGGTTTGCACTGTACAATGTTCAGATCCCACTCTGGGTAGAATTTGTGTTCCCAAGTGTGTTGCAGCAGAGACGTGATAGGGATGGAGTCTGTGTGGTGGTTCAGGGAGAGGCTGTGGGGTTTGTGCAGCACTGGGCACAAGTCACTTGATACCACTGCTACAACCCCCACTTGGACAAGCATACAATCACAGAATCATAGACTCAGAGAATCACAGAGTCATAGAATCATAGAACCACAGAATCATAGAATGGTCCAGGCTGGAAGGGACCTCCAAAGGTCATCCAGTCCAACCTCCCCACAGTCAGCAGGGACATCCCCAACTAGATCAGGTTGCCCAGGGCCTCAACCACCTCCCTGGGCAACCTGTTCCACCACCCATGCATGCTTCCATGCTCTTCCATGCTCCATAAAGTGGGACAGGCTGCACTGGCATGCTTCTTCTTACTGGGCTGTATAACATTTTTCTCCTCAGAACATAAATAATGTCACTTTTCCTGGCAGTTACAAATAAACTCTCAGGGCTCAACAGTGCTCTCAGAGGGTTTAAGAATAATGATCGGCAGCTAAAATGCAGTGTCTGGTTTTGCCAAGTTCCTGTCACAGGATCACAGACCCACAGAATGTTAGGGGTTGGAAGGGACCTCCAAAGCTCATCCAGTCCAACCCCCCTGCCAGGGCAGCATCACCTAGACCAGGTCACACAGGAGCACATCCAGGTGGGTTTTGAATATCTCCAGAGAAGGAGACTCCACAACCCCCCTGGGCAGCCTGCTCCAGGCCTCTGGCACCCTCACAGGGAAAACATTCTCCCTCCTGTTTCCATGGCACTGCCTCTGCCTCAGCTTCCACCACTGCCCCTTGTGCTGGCATTGGGCATCCCCCAGCAGAGCCTGGCTCCAGCTTCTGGGCACTCACCCTGCACAGCTTTATTAACATAAATGAGGTCACCCTTTAGTCTCCTTTTCTCCAAGCTAAAGAACCCCAGCTCCCTTGGGCTCTCCTCAAGTCTGTCCTTCAAGTCCATTCAGCACTCATCACCTGAAGGGCAGGGAAGCTCTGTTAAGACTTCCTTCTCTTTCAAGGAGAGGTAGCTCCTCAGAGGTACTGCAAATACAGGCCCTCAGACTACTTAGGGTTTCTGCATGAGAAGATGGCTGTGAGTTAGCTCAAACACAAAGTTAGAATGGGTTTGTAGCTTGGCAAGCAGGCATAGCAGAGTGAATCACACCAGCAAGCTCTCCAAAGGGTCTGCATGAAGAATCACCCAGTGCTCTAAAAATAGCAGAAAGCTCTGCAGTGCTGAAGTGCAGGCAAGCGTGCTGGCATTCACATGGCTGGAAACACCAGAAAGAGCTACCAGAAGAGGTCCTCTTGCTGTCAAGAGTTTTTCTGTCTTTAAATGACAGAACTATGACCACTGCGACCTGTGGGAGCAGCCCTGACTGCATGCTGTATCAGACAGCCCAAAGAGCGATCAGCCAGGAGGGCTGGGAAATGTCTGAATGATAATGCACAGTGATACAAAGAAAGGGCTCTGCCTCTTCCCCTTCTAAACTGTCCTGTGCTTTTCTGCCAGCAAAGCTGTTACTGTCTTTTCCCCCAGGCTCAATTTGGGGGGAAAAAATAGAAATACTCTATTCATCCCCTGTAAGCTTAGGCATCTGCCAGGCAGAATCATAGAATTATAGAATGGTCTGGGTGGGAAGGGACCTTCAAAGCTCATCCAGTCCAACCCCCTCTGCAATCAGCAGGGACATCCCCAGCTAGACCGGCTGCCCAGAGCCCTCTCCAGCCTCATCTCCAGGGATGAGGCCTCAACCACCTCCCTGGGCAACCTGTTCCAGTGTTCCACCACCCTCATGGTGCAGAACTTGTTCCTAACATCCAATCTAAATCTGCTCTGCTCTAGTTTGAAGCCATTTCCCCTGGTCCTATCACTGCAGGCCCCCACAAACAGACCTCTCCCAGGCCACCCTCAGGTACTGGAAGGCTGCTGCCAGGTCTCCTTGGAGCCTTCTTCCCTCCATGTTGGACGTCCCCAGCTCCCTCAGCCTGTCCTCATAGCTCAGAATCTTTGCAGGTCTCCCGGTTCCTGTCATCTAGATCAGCCTAGTCACAGAGAGAAGCAGGTACATTGTGATTTAACTCCTCCAGAGGAACACATCCAAACAATTCAGACAACTCTTCCCTAACAGTGCTGCTATTTAAAGGAGTTGCAGACAACCAGGTCACATGCAGCTGGCTCTGGTTCTCACATCTGGGGGTCAGGTGAGATGACTCCTTCTTAGAGTTAGAATCATAGAATCACAGAATTGTTAGGGTTGGAAGGGATGTCGAGGATCAGCCAGTTCCAAACCCCCTGCCATGGCCAGGGACACCTCACACTACAGCAGCTTGCTCACAGCCACATCCAGCCTGGCCTGAAAAACCAAAAAGGGATGAGGCTTCCACCACCTCCCCTTGGCAACCCATGCCGGTGTCTCACCACCCTCATGGGGAAGAACTTCTTCCTAACATCCAATCGGAATCTACCCATGTATAGTTTTGCTCCATCCCCCCCCAATCCTATCACTCCCTGACACCCTCAAAAGTCCCCTCCCCAGCTTTCCTGTAGCCCCCTTCAGATACTGGAAGGCCACAAGAAGGTCTCCATGGAGCCTTCTCTTCTCCAGACTGAACAACCCCAACTCTCTCAGCTTGTCTCCATAGGAGTTCCTAGCCTGTGTTTGAGGGGAATCTGAACATTGTACAAAACCTGGCTTGGGTCAGACTTAGGACATTATTTTTCAAGTAGCTGAGCGAGGGAAGGGCAAAGGCCCCCAGTGTCAATGCAGACTGTTTGCTTTGATGCCACATTTTTGCCTGTCACAGTGGTTACATGGCATATCCTCCAACTCTAGCTGTTCCACTGGTCCAGTGCTGGTCATTCGGGGCTGGTACCAGGTACATTTCTCAATGTACCAGGTTCCCTGTGCTCTCCTCCCATCCTTGCTGGTTCCCCCTTCTCCCTTCCCTTTCCCTGCTAGAACTCCCCTCCTCCTCCTCCTCACTGGCCCCAGCTCCTGCAAGGACCACTGCAGGGGGCTGGTTCTCCTAGATCCACCCCCAGCTCAGTGCTGGATGGAAGACACCTCCATTTCACTGCCGTTGGAGGATATGGCATGGATGAAACTGTAAGTAGTCAGATGTGGTGATGTGCTCTGTTTGTATTGCAGGTGATGGGAGTGGTAGGACCCTCCAGTGTGGCTGACGGATTACCCCTTCTTCATCTCAGCCCTTATCTCTCGCCACCTCTGCCTTTCAGCACAGCTGTTGTCCGGCTTGTAGCATTGCAGATACAGGTGTGTCTGCCCTGGCCTGTGGCCAGGCCTGCTAGAGCTTCTGCTTCAGGCACCAGCTCATGGGTGCTCTGTTTTCTTTCTGCAAAAGCTGGGCAAAAACTGTGGAACACACACCCAAAAATGAAAGAGAAGTGACATGCAAAGGCTCCTTCCTCTTGGAAGGCATGAGCCGAGCTCAGGATTCCCCTGGTGGGGCCACAGCAAGCATCCATCAGCTTAACACTGCTGTTGAAGTCCTAAGAGTTCAGCTGATTGATGCTGTTTAAGGCTCTGACAAGCAATTTAGGATTCTCTGCAGGTGTTAGTGCAAGCCTCCTGCCACAGGGAGATGGACCCTGGCTAAAGTCACGTCCACGCAACCCCACCTCTCTTCCTGGGCAACTGAGAGTTGTTTCTGTTCTTCTGCTCTTCCCTGAGCTGGTCACACAGTGTGCCAGCTCCAAAAAGAAAGGCAACTTGGCTTTTCATCTGCTGACTCAGTAGCATTCTTGTTGGCCAGGATAAAAAACCAGAAAGCCATCCTGGACTTGTGGGAAAATTTCATCACTACTGCTTTCTCATAGCACCGCCACGACTACTGCAGAGCCTTTTTGTCTCTGTATCTCTTTACATCACTACTGGCATAAAACTGTAGAGAACAGTGACCCAAGAAGGGACTCATTTCCCGATCTAGTTCCAACTTGCATTCTACAAGATGCATTGGCACATCCAGTTGAATATTTCAGCAGGTACTTCTGGGCAGCGGGGAAGCTGGGGAAGTAAGGCTGACAGCAGGGACCAAAGCAGAATGCTGTCCCTCAGAGTATGGGGCACAGAAGGACTTTGTAGTACCAGTTGAGACAGAAAGAGGACAGATTTCTTCCAGTTCTGAGGTAATGGCTCTTTCATGAAGAGCAAACCAACAAAAAGGTCCCCTGTCCCCTTCGGTGAAATCTTTCCTCTTTTTCAAACCAAATACCAAACCAACCATTTATTTTTATTTTTTTTTAGTATCAGGAGTTTCTACTTTTATCATCCTCTTGTCCCTGCTGGAATCACAGGATTGTCAGGGTTGGAAGGGACCTCAAGGATCATCCAGTTCCAACCCCCCTGCCATGGGCAGGGACACCTCACACTACAGCAGCTTGCTCACAGCCACATCCAGCCTGGCCTGAAAAACCTCCAGGGATGAGGCTTCCACCACCTCCCTGGGCAACCTCTGCCAGTCTCTCACCACCCTCATGGGGAAGAATATCTTCCTACATCCAATCTGAATCTAACCACTTCTAGTTTTGCTCCATTCCCCCCAGTCCTATCGCTCCCTGACACCCTCAAAAGTCCCTCCCCAGCTTTCTTGGAGCCCCCTTCAGGTACTGGAAGGCCACAAGAAGGTCTCCTCGGAGCCTTCTCTTCTCCAGACTGAACAGCCCCAACTCTCTCAGTCTGTCTCCACAGCAGAGGAGCTCCAGCCCTCTGCTCATCCTCCTGACCCTTCTCTGGACATGTTCACTCATTTGTGGGCTTTCAATGCAATGACAACCAAACCTGCAGTAAAAAAAACCCAAACCACATGAGTAGTCAGAATGCTTCTAGTAGGATGTGAAACAGAAGTACTTCACACTCCATCAGAAAACAACATCTGCAATTTCTCAGCCTAGGTCTGCAAGCTGGAGGAGTAGCAAGGCATTGCACTGCTAAACCCTGTAGCAACTGGGAGGCTGTAAATGAGCAGAGGCATTTTGTTACTTCCTCTAGGGGATGATGAAAGACCTTTTCGGTTTAGGCTGGACTGTGTGTCAGTAAAGGTGCATTGTGTTTATGTTTTTCTGGAGGTCATTCTTTGTGTTGGAGAGGATGCTTGGGCAGCAGGAAGTGAGGCAGAACAAAGGTGTGTACTTGGGAATGGTAGCAGGATCTGGTTTAGGATCTGTTTCAGAATATGCCTTAGATTATGTTATTTGTGCACTTTCCTCTGTTCCTTTTTTTTCTCCCCACTCCCCATAGTCTGGGTCAGATCCTGATGCCAGTCACAGCAGTGCAGAGTTTAGGACTCACACTCAGCTGAGTCCTGTAGGATCCATCTGATTTTGTTAATGATATCTGTGAGGTAGGAACCTGAGCTTCTTCCATCTTGGCTACGATGACACCTATGGTACTACTCTGTGTAAGTCAATTCCCTCCTGACTAAGTGGTGCCAGGGCTTCCAGTTCAGTCGGGTCTTCAGTGCTGGGATGGCCTGGGGCATGGCTGCTCCCTGCAGTGACTTGTGTGGGTGATCTGCTGCTGAAATAATTTAATCCTTTCTTATTATTGCTGCACACAGGCTTTGAAAGAAGATTTCCCCTTAAGCCATGTCGTCTCCCCATTCACCAATCAGGAAAGAAGGGAAGGAATGCTTTTAAACCTACTGATTCCATTTGTGCTCACAGTAGGATCTGGAAGAAAAGGTCTGACTAATTTAACAGAAAGATTTTTTCTCCCCCTTTTCTGACAAAGTGATGTTTGCACTTTCCCTGCCCTCTGTTGGTTTTTTGTTTGCTTGTTTTACTCCTTAATTTGGTTTTCTGTCACTGGCAGTCTGTCAGCTAAGAGCCCTGTGGGTCCGAGACCGAAAAGAGCCCTGCGGGAAGAAGTTGCTGTTGTTGTTGTTGTTTCTTCTCTTTGTTTCAGCTGTGCTGTGGTTCTTGAGTCAGGTCTCACACAGATGTGCTCCTTCTTTTGAAACCCAAGCGCAGGGCAAGACAAATCTGTGGTAGCAGAAGCCACAGAGGGGAGCAGAGGCCACAAAAATTGTGTGCCCCTGTGGCTCACAGTCTGGCACAAGCCCTGCTCCTTGCTTTCTTCTGTAGAGGATGATTGCTGGTAAATCCCTAGAGGAAAGCACAGAGTGAAGGGAGAGGGGGATGTCAGATCACGAGGCTGCTGCAGGGGACGTTTCCTTGTGCCGTGGAGCCCTGTGCTTGTGTGTGTTTGTACTGGTGCTAAAATAAACTCTGCCTTTGCTTGCAGGAGGAGAAGCAGCATAACCAGGTGTGAGGGACCAAGTTTTGGCTTAGGGGACATTTGAGATTGCAGCCCGTTGTGGAACTGAACAGGGTCTGGATCTTTTGGGTGTCTTTGATGGGCTGTAGCCTGATCTTTCTCTCTCTCTCCCCTCCCAACGCGTCTCAGACAGCCCTTGGCTGGAGCAGCCTGAGGTCCTGCTGCTGCTCCAGACTGTTATCAATATCCTCCTGCCACCTCGCATCATCAGCACTTCCCGCAGCAAGAACTTTATGCTGGAGAGCTCCCCTGCCCACAGCTCCACCCCAGGGGATGCGGGGAAGGACCTGCGGCGGGAAGGGCTGGCAGAGTCCACCAGCCAGGCTGCATACCTGGGTGAGTGATGGTTCTGATGGATCAGAGGATGTTAGGGGTTGTAAGGGACCTTCAAAGATCTTTGAGTCCAACCCCCCTGACAGAGCAGGACCATAAAATCTAGCACAGGTTGCACAGGAACACATCCAGATGGATCCCTCAATGCCTGTAAGGGACTCTGGGAAGGTCTCTGACTGCTGTTTGCCGCTCTGTGTGTGTCCCCTGCAGCCCTGAAGGTGATCCTCGTTTGCTTTGAGCGCCAGCTGGACAGCCAGTGGTACTGGCTGAGCCTGCAGGTGAAGGAGATGGCGCTGCGCAAGGTGGGGGGCTTGGCCCTCTGGGACTTCCTGGACTTCATCGTCCGCACGCGCATCCCCATCTTCGTGCTGCTGCGGCCCTTCATCCAGTGCAAGGTAACCCTGCCTTTGCCTCCTGAGAGCGCACTGCCAGAAGGCCAGGCATCACAGGATCAGGGCATGTTAGGGGTTAGAAGGGACCTCTGGAGATCATTGAGTCCAACCCCCCTGCCACAGCAAGACCATAGAATCCAGCACAGGTCACACAGGAACACATCCAGGGCTGGAAAGGCTCCAGAGAAGGAGACTCCACAACCTCTCTGGGCAGCCTGTTACTCATGTTGAGGTGGAACTTCCTGTGCTGTAGTTTCCATCCATTGCCCCATGTCATATCACAAGTGAGCAGAGGCTGTCCCTGTCCCTTCCTTCCTGACCCCCAGCATTGGAACCATTCAGTCTGGAGAAGAGAAGGCTCCGAGGATGACCTTATTGTGGCCTTCAAGTACCTGAAGGGGGCTACAGGAAAGCTGGGGAGGGACCTTTTTAGGGTGTCAGGGAGTGATAGCACTGGAGGGACAAAATTAGAAATGGGTAGATTGAGATTGGATGTCAGGAAGAAGCTGTTGCCCATGAGGGTGGTGAGAGACTGGCAGAGGTTGCCCAGGGAGGTGGTGGAAGCCTCCTGCCTGGAGGTTTTTCAGGCCAGGCTGGAGGTGGCTGTGGCAAGCTGCTGTAGTGTGAGGTGTCCCTGGCCATGGCAGGGGGGTTGGAACGGGATGACCCTTGAGGTCCCTTCCAACCCTGACAAATCTATGATTCTATGAAACATTTATTAGATCCCCTCTCAGTCTTCTCCTCTCCTGATGAAACAGCTCCAGGGCTCTCAGCCTCTCCTCATAAGGCAGTGCTCCAGTCCCTTTATCATCCTCATAACTCTCTGTTGGAAGAAAGGACCACTTCACTTCCCATACCCTGGGTGAAGAATCTGACAGGACTTTTGTGGATGGACAGACAGTCACTAGGCTGAGGTGACCATGGCTTAATATAATCATGCCACTTCCCTGGCACATGGTACTTCACCTTATTTAGCCCACATGGACAGACTAAAGCATCTTGGAAAAAGGAGCTGTCTCATATCTGAGGGTAGAGCTTAGGATAAAGAGTCCCACCCCCCAGGTACCAATGTCAGTGAAGTTTTGATATCTGGTCAGTGAAATGTTCAAGGCTGTCGGTGAAACACAGGTGGAAACATCGGATCCGGAGTCATAGAATGGGCTTGGGCTGGAAGGGACCTCCAAGGGTCACCCAGTCCAACCCCCTCTGCATTCATCAGGGACATCCCCACCTAGATCAAGTTGCCTACAGCCCTGTCCACCCTCACCTTGAATATCTCTAGGCATGGAGCCCCAACCACCTCCCTGGGAAACCTGTTCCGTGCTGCAGAACTTGTTCCTAACATCCAATCTAAGTCTGCTCTGTTCTAGTTTGAAGCTTGTGCCCTTGGTCCTGTCCCTTCAGGCCTTTGCAAACAATCCTTCTTCAGCCTTCTTGTATCCCCCCTTCAGGTACTGGAAGGTTGCTATTAGATGTCCCTGAAGCTTTCTCTTCTCCAGGCTCCCTCAGCCTGTCCTTGTAGCAGAGCTGCTCCAACCCCCTGATCATTTTTGCGGCCCTCATCTGGACCTGCTCCATCAGGTCCATGTCCTACCTGTGTTGAGGGCTCCAGGGCTGTACACAGCACTACAGGTGCTCCCCCAGAGCTGAGTCAAAGCAACCTGCCTACAGAGAGGACAGGCTGCTGGCTGCAGGCTGGTGCTAGCCTGGAGGCTTGTCTCCATTGCCTGGCCACAGCTTGCCTGCAGTGCCGGGGTGTCTGCAGTGCTGGGGTGTCTGCAGTGCTGGGGTGTCTGCAGTGCTGGGTGTCTGCAGTTCTACAGTGTCTGCAGGGCTACAGTGTCTGCAGAGCTAGAGTGTCCCTGCTTTGCAGCTGCTGGCCCAGCCAGCCGAGAACCACGAGGAGCTGACAGCCCGGCAGCACATTTCGGACCAGCTGGAGCGCCGCTTCATCCCGCGCCCGCTCTGCAAGAGCTCCCTCATTGCCGAGTTCAACAACGAGCTCAAGATCCTGAAGGAGGCGGTGCACAGCGGCTCGGGTAAGACCCCTGGCCCAGCAGCCCAACCTAGCCAGGTGGCTTGCTGTGGTGGGTTGAAAATTACACACACACACACACACTCTCCAACATGAAACTGCCAGTCCAGCTCGGTCGGAAGCAAATGGTGCTGTGTTCAGAACCAAAACTACAATCTACAATATGGAATGCAATGAATAGGTACAAAATAGACACTGGCAGAGGTTGCCCAGGGAGGTGGTGGAAGCCTCCTCCCTGGAGGTTTTTCAGGCCAGGCTGGATGTGGCTGTGAGCAAGCTGCTGTAGTGCGAGGTGTCCCTGCCCATGGCAGGGGGTTGGAACTGGCTGATCCTTGGGTCCCTTCCAACCCTGACAAAGTCTATGATTCTATGATTCTACATGTGCATGTATTTACAATTTATAAACAGCACAAGAACCCCCCTGGACAAAACCAGGGGAGCCAGCAACAGCTTCTCCTTCCCTGCTCCCTGCCCTCTACCCCCTGTACATAAGTGAAAAGAGAAAGAGCAGAGAGTTGTTTGTTACCCTTAGCCACAACAAGAACACAGCCAAGGGCAGTCAAAAGCCAGCAGAAGCATGAGTCAGTGGCTGTGAGCAAGCTGCTCTAGTGTGAGGTGTCCCTGCCCATGGCAGGGGGCTTGGAACTGGCTGATCCTTGAGGTCCCTTCCAACCCTGACAATTTGATGATTTTATGATTCTTGATCCCTTTTTGATTTTCTTCCCCTGTGAGAGGAAGAGAAACATCCCCAAACTGACAGTGTAGGGAATAGTCTCTGGCAGGAGGGGACACTTGTGTCCTGCAGCAGCCAGCCATGTTGCCACAAGATGGCAGCCACTGCCTGTGCACGGCCAGAGGCCTGAGGCGCTTTGTTCTTTAGCAAAGAAAACAAAGTCAAATGAAAAACGCCTCAGCCTTTACCCCTTGGTAATAACTTGCCTTGCTCCCAAACACGGAAACTGATCTGGAAAAGATGTTTCTAAGGTGAGGTGAGCAAACCAGGCTGCAGAAGCAGTCTTATGAAGAGTGACTGAAGGAGTGTGTCTGGAAAGCTGCTGGCAGAAAGGGACAGCAAGTTCTAATGGACAAGCAGCTGAAGAGGAGCACCAGTGTGCCCAGGTGGACATGAAAGCCAGTGGCATCTTGGCTGGGATTAAAAATGCTGTGTCCAGCAGGAGCAGGGAGGGGATTGTCCTCTGGTACGCACCCCGAGTGTTGTGTCCAGTTTTGGGCTCCTCATGCAGGAGAGATGTGGAGGCTGTGTGGCTCCAAGAGGGGACTCACACATGCTTGGTTTCACAGTATCACAGTACATTAGAGGTTGGATCATCCAGTCCACCCCCGCTGCCACAGCAGCATCACCCAGGGGAGGCTGCACAGGAATGCATCCAGGTGGGTTTGGAAAGGCTCCAGAGAAGGAGACTCCACAACCTCTCTGGGCAGCCTGCTCCAGGCCTTTGTCACCCTCGCTGCAAAGAAGTTTCTCCTCAAGTTGAGCTGAAATCAATATTCAAGCTTGAACCTGTTGTTTCTTGTCTTATTGCTGTGCAGCACCCAAAAGAGCTTGGCCCCCTCCACTTGACCCCCAGCCCTCAGCTCTTGATAGACATTGATCAGATCCCCTCTCAGCCTTCTCTTCTCCAGACTAGATAGCCCCGGGGCTCTCAGTCTCTCTTCACAGGGGAGATGCTCAAGTCCCCTAAGCATCCACCTATCAGTTGTTATTATTCTGTGCCCAGTGATAATTTATTTACTGTTTTCACTCTTAAGTCTTTGCAGTTGGGAACTAGGCTAAAGTTCCACCTTTCAGCTGTAACACCTGGGCACCACCATCATGTGCCAGGCATGATGGGAATGCATGGCTGGCTTTTGACTTCCAGTGCCATGGCCAACTCAGGTCTGGTTTCCCCACTCTTGCGCAGCTTACCAAGGGAAGACGTCGGTCAGCACTGTGGGCACCTCCACCTCAGCATACCGCCTGAGCTTGGCCACCATGTCCCGCTCCAACACAGGCACGGGCACGGTGTGGGAGCAGGACAGCGAGCCCTCCCAGCAGGCCTCGCAGGACACGCTCAGCCGCACCGATGAGGAGGATGAAGAAAGTAGGTGCCCCCTTGGGTGGGGTGAGGGAATATCCCCCTGTGGTGGGTTGAAATTATTACACTCCTGTGGTGGGTTGAAATTATTAACCCCCCATGGTGGGTTGAAATTATTACCTCCCTGTGGTGGGTTAAAATTACTCTCCTGTGCTGGGTTGAAATTATTCTCCCCCCATGTTGTAGGTTGAAATTACCCCCCTGTGCTGGGTTGAAATTATTACCCCCCTGTGGTGGATTGAAATTACTACCCCCCTGTGGTGGGTTCAAATTACCACCTGTGGTGGGTTGAAATTATTAACCCTCCATGGTGGTTGAAATTACTACTACCCTGAGGTGGGTCGACATTACCCCCCTGTGCTGGATTGAAATGATTCTCCCCCCATGTTGTAGGTTGAAATTACCCCCTGCGGCGGGCTGAAATTACTACCCCCCCTGTGGTGGGTTGAAATTACCCTCCTGTGATGGGTTCAAATGATTAACCTCCCGTGGTGGGTTGAAATTATTACCCCCCTGTGGTGGGTTGAAATTACCCCCCTGTACTGGGTTGAAATTATTACCCCCCTGTGTTGGGTTGAAATTACCACCCTGTGACAGTTGAAAATATTATCCCCCCAGTGGTGGGTTGAAATTACCTTCCTGTGCTGGGTTGAAATTATTATCCCCCCCATGTTGTAGGTTGAAATTACCCCCCTGTGCTGGGTTGAAATTATTACTCCTGTGGTGGGTTGAAATTATTACCCACCCTGTGGTGGGTTTAAATTACCCCTCCCCCCCAGCATAAAAGTGCCAGACCAGCTCAGTTGGAAGGCAAATGAAGCTCTATTTACAAGAAAAACTACAGTCTAGAAGTATGGAATGCAGTGAGTATGTATGTGGTGGGTTGAAAATTCCCACCCCCAGCCCCCCAACATTAAATTGCCAGACCAGCTCAGTCTGAAGCAAATGAAGCTGTATTTACAAGCAAAACTGCAATCTACAATGAAATGCAATGAATATGTACAGAATATACAATAAATATTGTATACTGTATATATTGTATATACAGGTATTTACAATTGAGAAATAGCACAAGAACCTCTCTGGACAAAACCAGGGGAGCTAGTAACAGCTTCCTCCTCCCAGCTCTTGTACACCATAGAGAAGAGAAGAGCAGAGAGTTGTTTTGTGCGTACTTAGCCAAAACAAAGCAATGCAGCCAAGGTCAGCAAAGAGCCAGCAGAAGCACCAGCCAGAGCAAGGAAGGCAGAAAGAGGGAAAGTTAGTTTACCTTACTAGCCTTATTTTCATTTATCTATCCAATGGGATTGTTTAGAACTTATCCTTATTTTCCTTTTTACACCCAATGGTGATTTATTTACATTCTACCACTTTCCATTCAAGATCTATGGAAAATTTTCTAGGCACAGCCTGAAACTATCACAATGTACAAAATATCCAATTTTTACATAGATCTACAACTTATAAACAGCACAAGACAAAACCAGGGGGTTACCAACAGCTACCCCCCACCCTGCTCCCTTCTCCCTATACAAGGGAAAAAAGAAAGAGGAGAAAACCTGAGAGTAGGCTATTAGTACTTAGCCACAACAAGAAATGCTGCCAAGGTCAGCAAGCCAGCAGAAGCATCAGTTAGTATCTGCTAGAGCAAAGGAAGTCAAAAAGAGAGAGAATTAGTGTCCACAACTAACTTTATGTGAGTTATCAGACCAAGGGGGTTATTTAGACCTTCTCATTATTTTCCCTTTTACATCCAATGGTAATTTTTTTACATTCTACTACTTTCTTATTCAATCTGTGGAAAATTTTCCTATGCACAGCCTAAAACTACCACCCCCCCCCCAAGATTAATGTAGAGAAAAATTTACACATATCCCCCCCCCCCCCCAAATGAGTTGCCAGAGCAGCTGAGATGTATTTGGAAGCAAGTGAAGCACTATTTACAAGCAAAACTACAATCTAGAAATATGAAAAGCAATGGATGTGTTCAAAATGTACAGTATTTACTTATATTTACAATTTATAAACAACAAAGAAACTCCTCAGACCCCCCATGTATGAATCCAGGGGACCCTTCACCGCCTCCCCTACTCACTCCCTCCTTCCTGTTACCTCACACAGGAGTCAAAACAGAGATCCCCTGGCAAGGCCATGGAAAAGAGAGAGAGAGAGAAGTTGCAAGCAGAAGGGACAGAAGAAAAGAGAGAATTATTTCTGTCTCTGTATCCCATTAGCAAGCCAATGAGGTCTATAGACCTTAGCATTATTTTCCTTCTGCATCCAGTGGTGATTTATTTTACTTCCAGTCTTTGCAGTCAGGGACTAGGCTAAAGTTCCCCTTTCAAATGGTAACACTCCCAATTTGAGCTAAGCCCTCGATACTGAACATGCTCTCCTGATGCCCCAGAGGGCAGCTGGGAGGGCAAACAGTTGTCCCTGTCCCAGTGTGAACCAAGGGTGAACAGGGGCACAAGGCTAAGAGGTTGGTTTGGTTGCTACACAGTCGTGGTGTTAAGCCTGGTTATTACCTCCTCGTTCCCTCCTGAGCTGCAGAGGGGGAAAGGGAAGGGCCCAGGCAGATGTTCAGTGTATGAGCCTTGGGCTGCTGTGCAATCCTCTCAGCACTGGCATGGCATTTGGCAACCAGTCCTCTCTCTGACCTTCACCCTGCCAGCAGACAGAGGCTGTGGCTGGTTCTGTAGTTATGATCCTGTTCCTGCAGGATCAGAGCACTTCCGGCTCATCGCTTCTGTCCAGATGCTCCCATATTCCATGTGGAATATGTTGTCCTTGTGCTGCATGGGATCCAGCAGTGGCTCTCTGCAGGGAGGAATGTCTGTGTGCTTGTGTCGATTAACAAAGAGGAAATTAAAGCCTTAGACCCACTAACAACAATAGTTTGCTCTCCCTTCTGGGCAGCTGGCAGGTTGCGGGGTTGCCAGGCTTGCTGGGTCCAGTGTAGAAGGAAGGGGAATGGTGACTCTTTTGGAAACTGATTTCAATGACCTGAATGTTGCTTTATCATTTCAGCTGAGTTTCATGTTATTCTTGGAGTTTTGCCTGCTGGCTGCTTCTGAGCTGTCCATCTGCTTCTGAGTTGTCCATCACTGAAAGCCAGGGTAGAAAACTCTGCTCAGCTGTCATCAGGCTTGGGCTTCCCCCTGCTTTAGTATGGATACTGTCTTCTAGTACCGCAGCGGGTGGTTGCCTCGGGGCCGGAAACTGAGTCCCACCTCTTGTGTATTTGAGGGCTGCTGACTACTCCTGAGAGACATGAAATGGCAAGGCATGAAAATGGGTGGCCCCAAAGAAAGGCCTGTGCAGTGCCAGCAGGATTTCCTCTGGGAAAGGTCCACTTAACCTGAAACTCTCCAGGCTCAGCCCAACTTTCTTTTAGCTGTGTTCATCACTGAACACAGACAGTCCACCCAGTGCTGTACTGCTGAGGCACTGCTCTGGGTTTAGCCTCAGATTCATGACTCTGTGGAATGATTAAGTGAGGGTGGGGAACACTGGAACAGGTTGCCCAGGGAGATGATTTGGGCCCTTTTCCTGGAGGTATTCAAGGTGAGGCTCAACGAGGCCCTGGGCAACCTGATCTAGTTGGGGATGTCCCTGCTGACTGCAGAGCATCAGACTGGATGACCTTTGGAGGTCCCTTCCAGCCTGGACCATTCTATGATTGTATGATTCTATGATTCTTATTTGCTTCTGGCAATATCTCCTCAGCCCCACCTTGGCTTAATGCTGGCATCAAACATTTCAGTATAGCCAAACAGGAAAAGGTCAGAGAGCACAGACAAAATGACACAAAGCTGCTCTGTTGTTTTGTGCCTGCAGTTGTAATAAGAAGTTGTGGTGAAACCCACGGCAGAGTCACTTCCTTCCAGGTACTTTATCTAATTGGAAACAGCACTGGGAATGTCCAGTACTCAGTCCTGATCCCAAGCCAACTGCCTGCAGAATTCAGTTGCAGGATGATGTAGTGGAGTCAGTTGATCCATTTTGTGGGTGCCGGTTTAAACTGCACGTCCCAAAGGCTGGTAAGGGCTGGGGCACTTCTGCACTTTGCTGTTGTGCACTTTACCTTTCCTAACAGTGCTTTGCCCTAGCAGAGCAGCAGCTTATTTCACACCAGCACAGTGGCCATTTCTGGCTTTTGTGCCAGAAAACACTCTATGTTAGCAAATAATCCCATTCATTGCAGGAATTAAGACCTAGTATAAGCTGAATTCCCCAAACACATTTTCCTGAGCCATATAAGCTGCAAGTATCCATAAATCCCTGCCCGATGCGTGCTGGGTTCCAAGCACCAATACAGGCTGGGCCAAGAGGGGCTGGAGAGCTGTCTGGAGGAAAAGGACTTGGGGGTATCAGTGATGAAAAACTCACCATGAGCCAGCAATTGTTGCTGGCAGCCCAGAAGGCAGCCATACCCCAGGGAGGTTGTGGATGCCTCCTCCCTGGAGGTGTTCAAGGCCAGGTTGGATGAAACCCTGAGCAACCTGGGCTAGTGGGAGGTGTCCATGCCCATGGCAGGAGGGTTGGAGCTGGATGATCTTTAAGGTCCCTTTTAACCCAACCCAAGCTCTCTCTGAGCTGAGACTTTGAAACCTAACAGAAATACTCAAGGTTGCAGGCTTAGGCTCCTGGTAAGTAAATGCTGGACACGCCTTTGGCATCCTGTTATGCCTGGACAGCTGCAAATGTGTAAGAGGGTTTGGGGTGGTTGTTTCCTCTCCTTTCCTGTTGGTTGTTTTTTGGTTTTGTTTTTTTGTCCTTTCCAGATGACTCCTTGAGCATGCCCAGTGTGGTAAGTGAACAAGAAGCATACCTTATGGGTGCCATTGGGAGGAGGCGGTTCTCCAGCCATCTCTCCAGCGTGTCTGCACCTCAGGCTGAGGTGGGCATGTTACCCAGCCAAAGGTAACAACATGGGCTTTTCACCTTCCTCATTTCACTCACAAGAGCAGGCATGGCACAGGTATATTGTGTGTACCTCAGAGGTGTGGGGCAGAGAGCAGGGCCAGCATAGTCAATCTAAATTTGCTAATCCTGAACCAGTGCTGGGCCGAGGGGGCAGGGCTGGAAATGATGACATTCCAGGACGATCTGCCATGTGTAAGGTCCATCAGAACAAGCTGGTGTCTATAGAAAGCCTTCTCTTAAACTGTTTCAGAAACCCTCAGCACTATTATTTCCTTCTGCTACTACTGTGGACAGCAAACAGCAAAGGTGATCTGGGGGTTAGGCTTTGAACTCAGGGGACCGTATGCAACCTGTGTAGGGAGTGGGGAGGAACCCTGAGAAGCTGGCAATGGAGGGCGGGGAAGAGGCATCCTGTTGGGTTTGCTTCATTTTCTTCCACTTAGTCTTTGTCCTTCCTGGAACAGCTCATCACAGGAACTGAATGTCAGGTTCAAAGATAGAATTTACCACTTATCAAAGCCAGAAGCATGCTCGGTGGTAGAAGTAACATCGAATGCCTTATTCCTGGCTGGTGAGGAGTGGTGAGGAAGAGACTGGGATTTGGGAAACATCCATCTTCAGAAGATGTAGTCAGAAGTTTTTTCCATGTAACTGTGGTCTTCTTTTTTTTTTTTCTGAGGAAGCAAAATTTATGGTTTCATTTGCCTGTGCCACAGTTGTGCAAGGGTATCTGACAGAGGCCAGACGAATCGATGTTACTTCCTTTGGACCTTTAAAGAATAAATTCCACCTTATCTCTTGACCAGCCTTGGAAAAACCAAACAACATTGTGGTTCCCTCCCCAGTCTTGCTTGGTATTAACAGAATAGCCTTGATATGTGAAGACAAAGTGCTAAATATCAACAGAGATAGGAGAAGTGATTTACAGCAGAGAAGCTGCACAGATTTTATCTGGGAGTTTTCACAAAAGGGCTTGCAGGAACTCATTTCACTTCGGAATTCAACTGATTTTAGTCCCTTTTGTTTCTTGTGAGAAAAAAACATTAATATTCAGGCCTGCATTGTCTTCAATCCTTCACCACCATCTTCAAAGCATAAACTTCCTAAGAGTCACAGCTGACTGATAGCGCCATTTGCTTTGTGCAATCTCAAGTCACAGTGATGCTGAGGGGGGAAAAAGAAGACTCTAATTACAACAGAGCTTTGCTCTCTCCTTTTTTAGGTGTGTGGTACAGCAGGAGAAGCGCTTCTCATCCGTGTAGGGGAAGTACAAACTCAGCAGGCAGAGTCACGGCCCACAGAGCTGTGCCCTTTTTAGTTACGGATGGTCTCTGGGCTTTCAGACTGCCTCACCAATGTAAACTAATTAATGCTAAGTAATATCATTACTGATTTCCTGCTGGTAACCCAGCAAGACTGCTTGCTTTCTGTCCTGTTCCTCCTATGGGCTGAAGAGGCTGCTCCTGCCTGAATGGCTCCAGTGTATAGAATCACAGAACCAACCAGGTTGGAAAAGACCTCAGAGATCATCAAGTCCAACCTATTACCTAATACCTAACACCTCCTGACAACTAAACCATGGTTGAAAGTGCCACATCCAAGCCTTTTGTGAACAGCTCCAGGGATGGTGACTCCACCACCTCCCTGGGCAGCACATTCCAATGGCCAATTACTCTTTCTGTGAAGAACTTTCTCCTCACCTCCAGCCTAAACTTCCCCTGGTGCAGCTTGAGACTGTGTCCTCTTGTTCTGGTGCTGGTTGCCTGGGAGGAGAGACCAACCCCCTCCTGGCTACAACCTCCCTTAAGGGAGTTGGAAACAGCAAGAAGGTCTCGCCTGAGCCTCCTCTTCTCCAGGCTAAACATCCCCAGCTCCCTCAGCCTCTCCTCACAGGGCTTGTGCTTGAGACCTCTCACCATCCTTCTCTGGACATGTTCAAGTGTCTCAATGTCCTTCTTAAACTGACGAGCCCAGAACTGGACACAGGACTCAAGGTGTGGCCTAACCAGTGTTGAGTACAGGGGCAGAATGACCTCCCTGCTCCTGCTGGCCATGCTATTTCTGTAGACAGGCCCTGTGCCTGTGGAGTCCTTTGCCAGGATCCACGCCAGTTGTTTACCTACATGTTTCATTGCACCTTGCTTCCCAGATGTCTGTCCTTAGAGCCATACCAGAAGGAAAGTGATCGATAGATCATAGGTCATAGATTAGCCCTCCCTTGGGAAGAAGTGGCTCGTAGGGTAAGGAGGAAGACAAAAAGCTTCCTATGAAGCTGGAAGTAAATAGAACCGAAACAAGGGGAAATGATGGAGGAAAATGGCTTTCAAAGCAGCTCCCTGCCCCTTATGTCCCGTGGAAACACATCCTGCTGAACTGCTCAGCTCCCCAGTTCTCAGCCAGAGACCTAGAAGTGTCTGTGTAGCGTAAGCTCCCTCTAAGGCCTGTGATCAGATGTTCCTCCAGCTCCTCTGAGTCGTGTATGTGCCGTTGAGCGTGCCGGAGCCATTGATGTGACTCTCCTTTTTCTTTTTCCTCTTTGATTCCGTTGCTCTTTTCCCCCCCTGTGAGAACAGAGACAATGGCATGCTGCTCTTTTTTTCTCCTTCTTCTTTTTTTCTTTTTTTTTTTTTTTCATTTTCTTTCCCTAAATTCTTAATCTCCCTGCCCCTCCTGCAGTGAACCTAATGTCCTCGATGACTCCCCGATCCTGGCCACTGAGGGCAGCCTCTCTAGGTACAGTGTTAACACTCCCTGTCTGTCAGTGTGTGTGCCGGGAAACGAGCCGGTTCCAACCTCCCCTGTCTCCTCCCCCTCACCCTTTTGTCGCTCTCTCCATCTCTGTCTCTTGTGGCTCATCGATATTCAGGCCTGCGAGTCAAAGGTGTAGCAACCCACCTTCAGTTTTCAGCTTTGATTGCCAACAGCTTTGAGGAGGCTAAAGGGGAAGGGGTGAGAAGCAGCTGTAACAACTGCAGCAGCAGCCTGGCTGGCTGGCCTCGGGATTCTCCCCTTGCTCAGCAATTGCTTGAAAGGCATGAGAGAGATTATCCACCAGGCATTAGCTGTAGCCTGTTATAAGAATTAGTCTGGAGGCTTATATAAAGCAGACATCTGTTTTCCCATTCATCTCACAGTGCTGTCACAACAGAAGACCTACTAACAATATCAAGCTGTGTTCTTTAACATTCATTAATGAAACCAATTCCGCCGAGTCCGGCAGACAATGGTTCCCTGCGGATGCTTCGAAGTAGGTCTGGTTGTTTTCACAAACTGTTTCCAAATGACCCCTCAGAAAGCTTGCAGGTGAGCACCATTAAAGTTTAGAATTGCCCTTGCAGTGCTGGAGTTTCAGTGTGGACAGGGGAGTTTGTGTGCAAACGCTGTCCAGTGGGTGAGCAGTGAGCTTAGAAGGGAGCTCTGCACCTTTAGCGGCCAGCTTGGTTGTGTTAATTGTCCTGACTGTCCTGCTGCTGTGCCCACATCTCTCAACCCACTATTGTGGGGTCAAAGAGCTGTTGTTAGTCCCAGGAGCATCTCTGTTTCCTTTCAGAAGGCACACACAGCCCCTTAGGCTGGCAACATGGAGGGTAACACCTTCTCCCTTTACCACAGCAGCTGAAGACATGGATATGTTGTGAGGCGTTGGTGTGAAGGGTTTCTATTTGGTTAGCTTGGGTTTAGATGGCAGCAGTGGCTTTTTGGGGTGGGGACAGGCTGCTTTCTTTGCTTGTTCATTCTCCTGGGCTGGCAAATGGTGAGTTTGTGGTTGGTGGTGTCACTGAGATCATCCCATGACCCATGGTGCGTGTGGACCCTGTGGTGGTGGATTGGTCCCTGGTGGGTGCCGCTTGCTACAGGAGAGGCCTTAGGAAAAGATGCTGGCTCCTTGGCAAAGGTGGGAATGTTGTTATCTGGCTTTGTGAAAAAGCCAAATGGACTGCATGGTCATCTGGGCATCTTCTGGGGCCTAAAGAGAGCAGAAATCATTCAGTCTCTTAAACAGAGCCAAAAACTCCCTGCAGTTGAGGAAGATGATGGAGGAGAAGATCCCTCTCTGAGTTACAGCCGTAACAGCCTGATGCCAGGTGACATCAGTGATGAAGTTGAAATAGTTTGATCTTGTCAAGTGGGAGGGAGTTGCTTGTAGTAAGGGTGGTGAGGCTGAGGACCATGAAGCAGCTAAGTCAACAGATAAACTCAGATGCAGTAGTTTGTTTGGAACTCACCTGTACAGTGGGTTCCTACTAACCTCTGTCACACAGGAACCAGGACACTCTCCTCCAGCCTGCTCTATGGTACAGAGCAGAAAGGTTAACACTTGGGAGTCAGTTCTGTTGGGGTTTATGATCTGCACCCCAACCAGTTGGAAATTTACCCCTGGAATACATTTCCCACACTAAGTCAGAACTTGGAAGCAAAATGAAATCATATTTACAAAAGCAGGCTAAATATAAAAGCATAAAAGGCAATTAACATACACAAGGTATATTTACATATACTTACAGTTCAACAGCATCAGAGTACCCCTCTTGTACAGACTCACACCCCCTGGGCAGCCCAGAGGGCTGCTGTTTCAGCTAACAAGTTATGTCTATCCTGTCTCAATCAGTTCTTACCACAGAACAGTCAGGCCAAGCAACCAAGGTCAGAGAACAAGAGAAACCAGCATGCAAGCAGCAGAAAGGAGAGAGAGGGAGGACATTCTATGTTCCTAATCTATATAGACATTTGCAGAACCAACAAAATGAATGAAACTTTTCTCTGTTACTTGCTTAGCCTCTGGATTACAGGATCAGAGGATGTTAGGGGTTGAAAGGGACCTCCAGAGACCACTGAGTCCAACCCCCCTGCCAGAGCAGGACCATAGAGTCCAGCACAGGTCACACAGGAACACATCCAGACAGGGCTTCAAAGTCTCCAGAGAAGGAGACTCCACAACCTCTCTGGGCAGCCTCTTCCAGTGCTCTGACTCCCTCACAGTGAAGAAGTTCCTCCTCATGTTGGGGTGGAACCTCCTGTGCTGGAGTTGCTATCCATTGCTCCTTGTCCTATCCCAGGGTGCAACTGAGCAGAGCCTGTCCCCTTCCTCTTGATCCCCATGCCTCAGCTATTGATAGACATTGATCAGATCCCCTCTCAGTCTTCTCCAGACTAAACAGCCCCAGGGCTCTCAGCCTCTCCTCACCAGGCAGTGCTCCAGTCCCTTCAGCATCCTTGCAGCCATCCCTTGGACTCTCTCCAGCAGATCCCTGTCCCCCCTGAACTGGGGAGCCCACAACTGGATGCAATATTCCAGGTGAGGTCTCAGCAGGGCAGGGTAGAGGGGGAGGAGAACCTGCCTGGATCTGCTGGACACACTCCTCTGAATGCACCCCAGGATCCCATTGGCCTTCTTGGCCACCAGGGCACATTGCTGTCCCCTGCAGAACTCTATGACTCTGAGGTTTGCTTGCTCCATGGAAAACATCTAATTCTTATTCACAATAAAGCATAGCTTTTAAAACTGCAACATTATCCTTTCCAAGGAGT
This sequence comes from Colaptes auratus, assembly GCA_015227895.2. NCBI lineage: Eukaryota > Metazoa > Chordata > Aves > Piciformes > Picidae > Colaptes > Colaptes auratus. Next base: position 63,981 of record JAAWVA010000051.1, read on the forward strand.
GGGCACTAACATCAAGGGAGGGCCATCTGCGCTGCAAAGCCTTAGGAAGAATGAAGGCAGGGAAATACTGCAAATTGTTCTCCAAAGACAGGGTTAGAGCTCCGTGAGGAAGAAAAGAGCTTTCAGCTGCATTGTTCAGTGTGCAAATTGGATTCCTCCTCTAAAGGCCAGGAGTCATAAAGCAGACCTTGCAGGAGTTCATTGTGCTGTGGGGGCCACAGGGCAGAATGGGTGTGTTTTTACATTTTGGGATAAAGGGAGCTTGAGGTTTTTCTTGCACCACTTTGCTTTTGGTGGGGCACAATGGTAATAACTGTTTAGGGTTGCCTTCTGAATTCCAAAGCTGATGTTTAGTCATAACTGACATGAAGAAAGAAATCAGAGGGGGACTAGACACTTATGGCAAGAAGGAGTTTGGAATAAATCAAATAAACAGTGATAAGCCCAATGCAGAATGAAGTCTGCTTCCCTTTGTTGTACAGCAATTAGAGGCAGCCATGAAGCAAAGCAGGGAGGACAGGAAGGGGATAGCATTGAAGTGCCCAGAAGTCAACAGGTAGCATGGGGTACTGGGCTGAGGAGCACGTGTCCAGCATGGTGATTCGTTGTGCTTGTCCTCTGAGAGAAGAGGACATTGCCCATATCAGAAAGGAAGGAGGCTGAGTAGTCACTGCACTGGAAATCTGTTGCACAGGCACATTTCCCTTCCATCTTTGTCATTGTGCCCATCCTAGCTGAGCGGTGCCTAGCAGGGAAAAGGAGTGGAGCCACATTGCCAGGGCAGCTCTAGCTCTCACTGGGCTGGGATGGGGCTGGGAATACAAGAGCTGGAGGTCATCTATATTCTAACCCATTCTCCACTGACCTTTGTCCACTAACCTCCTCACTCAGCTGGCTCGGGACACAGCGTGCGTGTTCTGCCACCGTGGTGCAGCAAGCATGCACAGCTTTTTAATAGATGTTTGACACTTCTGCCTTCCTTTGTCTCTGGTTTTCTTCTTTCTTTTTGCCTTTTTCCCCCTTTTCTTCTTTTTCTCTTATTTTTTTTTTATTTTTCCCTGCATGGATTCTTGTAATCCATGAGCATCATGTCCTCTGACTGCCAGCCTGAACAAGTTTTTGGTTTAGCTCCCACTGTGTGACTGCACTGGGCTGTCATTTCTTGCAGGGCTGGCAACTCACTTCCAGGAAGCTGGGTTGGTTTGATCATCTGCTCACCTGTCTCTGCCCCAGCTCTCTAATGGGAGTAAGGTTACTGTGAAGGTAGAAACCCTGGCAAAGATACTCAGAGAGTGACAGAGCGTTTTGGTGTTTCTGGTTTTGTTATTCCCAAATCAATCTGGCTCATGCCCTGCAGAAAAAGCCTTTCGTGTCGACTGCATTGCCACAGGAAGGAAAAGGACTGGCAGCTGAAATGCCACTTGGTTCATGCCCCTTGATTGTGTCCCACGGGCTGCCAGGAAAATACTGTCCCTCCTGCTCAGGGCTGGGAAACATGGAGAGACAGAAAAGAAGGGAGGGCTACCAGGAGCCAACAGTCTGCCTGCCATGCTGATTTTTACAGCAACAAGATCAGTAGTGCTGTGCTTTGATGTGAAAAGAAGCCCTCAGAAGCCTTCATGAACTGCAAGGTTGTATCCCCAGAGATGTCTGCTCTTTGTCATTCTCCCTTTCCCTTCTCCAGCATTTGTGGATAGAAGGCAAAAAGACAGCCCCAGCAGGCCTGTGCTGTCAGCAGGCAGCTCTGCAAAACTCAGCTGCTCTGGAGTCCACCATTTGCCTGCAACAGATATCTGCAATTTCAGCTCCCAAGACCATCCCAGATTATACCAATTTGTGTAATGGCTCAGTACGGGAAGGAAGCATCCACCAGCTGGCTAAACTCATTTCACTTAGGACAGAAGCCAGGCTGAGAATGCCAGGCTCCAGCAGCAGACACAAAGTCCAGTATTTCTTTTGCTTGCCTACTCTCTCTTTTCAGTGCCCACATCACTCCATGGGAGTCATTTTTAAGCCTCAGATATGGCCTCTATGCCCACATGAGTCCTTTATCTTAGGATTTTTCCAAAGAGTTTTCATGATGCATGTGAAATGAGTTTGTTTCACCACTATAACAGATCTCTGTACTGAACACAACTGCATTCTGTCTGCCACAGACATTTATCATACAATGGCTCAGGTTGGAAGGGACCTCAAAGATATCTACTCCAACCCTCCTTGCCATGGCCAGGGACACCTCTCAATCAGACTCGACTGCTCAAGCCTGGCCTTGAACTCCCACAGGGAGGAGGCAGCCACAACCTCCCTGGGCAGCCTGTTCCAGAGTCTCGCCACCCTTCTATTGAAGAACTTCTTCCTCAGATCCAGTCTAACCCTGCTCTCCCTCAGCTCATTACCATTCCTCCTTGTTCTGTCTGTAGACACCCTCATGAAATGTCCCTCTGCAGCCTTTCTGCAGGATCCCTTCAGCTCTATTGGAAGGCAGCTCTAAGGTCCCCCTGTAGTCTTCTCTTCTCCATGCTGAACACCCCCAGTCCCCTCAGCTTGTCCTCATAGCACAGCTGCTCCAGCCTTTGGATCAGCTTTGTGGCCTCCTCAGGACTCACTCCAGCAGCTCTGTGTCCTTTTTCTGCTGGGGACACCAGAACTGGAGGCAGGATTGGAGGTGAGGTCTCATCAGAGCAGAGCCAAGGGCCAGAATCCCCTCTCTTGCCCTACTGCCCACACTCCTCTGGCTGCATCCCAGCACACAGCTGCCTGCTGGGCTGCATGAGGGCACTGCTGGCTCCCGGGGAACTGCTCAGCAGCCAGTACTCCCAAGTCTGTTTCTTCAGAGCTGCTCTCAACCCACCCTGCACCTAGACTGTGTTTGTGCCTGGGGTTAGCCTGACCCAGATGCAGGACCTTGCATGTTCCCTCACTTGAAGAACTAAGAGTTCCTGTACCTTCCTCAGGAGGTGCAACTACTCTCAAAAGGTAGTCCAACAGAAAGTTGTCTTTTCAAGACCTTCTCCAGCTAATTCCTACTTAATTCACATGCTGGTAACTCCTCTGGAAACTTCTGAATTCGGAGGAACCAGTTTTTATGTAAACCTAGAAAGAGGAGATGAAGAAAATTCTACAAGCTGTGATTTCAGACAGTCTGGATCACAAACCTAAAGACTGATAATTTAAAGTGCAGCCTTTTAGCTTTAATAAGGAATGCTGTGTTGCTTCTGGACCTCCCAGCCACGTGTGCTGCAGTCATTGTCTGGCTCAAGAACACAGTAGCTTCAAGGACTGCTTATGCACAGGAGGGTGTTGGCATGGTGTTTAGGATGCTTCCTATGTAAATCATGGCCATGCCCTACGTAAAAGCTGGGAAATCTGTGCCAGAGCCTGGTGATCTCATCTGGAATTGCTGTCTGAGGGAGAAAAGGTCTCAATTAGATCTTGTTTGTTCTGGCTTGGAGCTTGCAGAAGCTTCTCCTTTTTTTTCTTTTTTTTTCTTTCCAGACCACTGCAGCTGTGGTGAGATTGCTGAGGGCATGTCTGGGAGTATTAGGTCAGACAATCAGAAGAGAGACAGCTTCAGGGTCTTTGAACTGCCTCTCTCCTTAAAGCTGCCCATTGTCTCCCAGGTAGAGCTGATCAAAAAGCACAACCTGCATGGCTCAGTGCAAAGTCTGGCTTGGCTTTAAACTGATAAGGGAGGAAGGAACAGGATTTGCAGGTCAGGTAACCAGACTTCAGCCCAAAGCAGATCAGGAAGCTCTTATGTTCTGTTGCACCAAACCTTTGGAGGGCACCATCTTCTGCCAAAATGAAGAATGAGCTGGTCAGGAGCCTCAGCTTTTTAAGCCTTTCCACAGACATCCCCCATATCTTGTCTGACCATGTTCTTAGGTTTGTCTCCTTCCTCTGCTCCTGCAATGAACCTTCACTCTGTTGGTGGTAGGGAGCTCCTCCAGCAGGATCCAAGGAAAACATGGAGAGAAAGGAATGTAGTTTTCCTTTGGCTGAACAGAGGCCAAAGGCACAGTGGCCCTGTAATGTTGCATCTTCAACAGCACACACCAGATAGAGCTGGAGGCTGCTGAAACAGGACACGTGGCTCAGTGGGCTCCAGCCTGTCGCAAGGAAGCAGCTGCCTGCTTTTAAAGAAGCTCATCCTAGATGTTAGTTGCTGTTGTAACCACAGCTCTCCAGACACAGTTCACACAGCTCAAATGTCTTGTGCCTGTTGTCTGCTCAGTGACCACTTTGTAAGCGTGTGGAGGAATGCAGGGCTTTGGTGAGCACCAAGGGAGGGTGGTATGTTCCTATCAAGTAGCTGCAGCCAGGAGCTGAGTGGTAGAAGGTGCTGGAACAGTAGCCCCGTGTGTTTCATTGCTAAAGATTCTTTCTGCTGCAGGTTTCCAGGTCTTTTGTGCAAAGCTCTCAGCCCTACCGAGCTGTGTGGATGTATATTTCTACCATTTATGTTTTTCTTGTCTTTATTTTTTTGTTTGTTTGTTTGTTTGCTAGCCACAAAAAAGACTTTAGGCTGCAAAGTGTTGAGTGTGGGGCCTTGTTCACATAACTCATGCATCCATTATGTGAATGGATCCTTTGTCACTCTGTGTTTGGGTTGGGTTGGGGGTTTTTTGTTTGTTTGTCGACTTCAATTGAAATGAAAAGCAGATGATAAAATTGGGATGAGGCTGTGGAGTCCATCTGGGAGGAGAAGAAAACCCAAAGCAAACAACAAAACCTGACAATTTTTATGACATCCTCCTTGGAAACAAAAAACAAAAGGAAAAGCAAACAAGAAGCCTTTTGAGCTAGGGAGTTGATATTCTTGCCTGTGTTGATGTGGCAAAGGATGCAGAGGAGTGAGTGTCGCTCAGTGGGATGCATCAATCAATGACTGAAAACTGAACCCTGCAGTTCTTTATCTTTAGATGCTACCTGTGCGTGGCCAAGTCCTGAATGCCATGACTCCACCTCCCACTCTTTCCCGAGCCCTGGAAGCCACAACCCAACAGACACGACCCCACCCCCCCCATCCTTCAAAGACAGTGTTGCTCTTTGAAGTGGCTGTGCCATTAGTGGTTGGTTTAGTTATTTATTTGTTTCTTGAAGTCACAACTGCCAGGACACTTACTAGTTAGCTAGACAGGCTGCTCCTGTGCTTGGCCTAATGCTCTCAACATCTAACAGGGTGGCGAGCGTGCAGAGCGAGCCGGGACAGCAGAACCTCCTTCTGCAGCAGCCCCTGGGGCGGAAGAGAGGCCTACGACAGGTGAGGACGCGAGGAGTGAGCAAAGCTCTCCTCCTGTTGGAGCTGGTTTGGGGTTTTTGTGGATGTGACCTGTGGATGTGACCTGATTTGCGACTGTGGCCGTTTAAGCTTTCCTGGGAGTGCCAAAGCCCAACAGAATGGCATTTAGGTTGCATCCCCTCTCCCCTTCTCCCTCTGTGGAAAAAGTTAGGCTGGAGTGGAAACAAGGGTAAAACAACCAAGGAACAGCCTTGCACTGAGTTGGAAGTTCAGAAGTAATTTTAACACAACCCCCCCCCCCACCCCCAGAAGGTATTGAAGGAAAAAGAAGGTTACAGAGGTATAAGGGAGGAGGATAGGTACAGATATACACACAAAACCAGGCTGGATGGCTTTGGATTATTTGGATGGAAAATGGATTCTGGAGGTAGCAGGTCTGGCCACTTGGTCAGGCAGGGCCCTGTGCCCAGCTGCAGGAGGAGAAGGCCCCAGAGGTGAAGGAGAAAGAGAATGAAGTGAAGGCGAAAAGAGAAGGAAGCAGAAAGTGCCTCCCCCTTATCTAGAGGCAGAAAAGGATAAACATGATATGGTGCCTCCCACTTGGGGGTCAGGGGACCACACACCTGAGGTCAGATACCTCCCCCAAGGTCAGGTGACCACCCAGCGGGAATAGGTAACTCTCCACCCAGAACAGTGACAGAGTGCAGTGTGTTGAGGCAGCAGGAAGTGTAGCACAAGTGGTGGCTGTGACACCTGAGAAGTCCCTAAGAGAAGAGGCAGAGAGGGACCTGGGGGTACTGGTGGACAGCAGCTGAACATGAGCCAGCAGTGTGCCCAGGTGGCCAAGAAGGCCAATGGCATCCTGGCCTGCATCAGGAAGAGTGTGGCCAGCAGGAGCAGGGAGGTCATTCTGCCCTGTGCTCAGCACTGGTTAGGTCACACCTTGAGTCCTGTGTCAAGTTCTGGGCTCTTCAATTCATGGAGGACGTTGAGACTCTTGAACGTGTCCAGAGAAGGGCAAGAAGGCTGGGGAGAGGCCTGGAGCACAGCCCTGTGAGGAGAGGCTGAGGGAGCTGGGGTTGCTTAGCCTCAGGGGAGACCTCCTTGCTGTCTACAACTACCTGAGGGGAGGCTGTAGCCAGGTGGGGGTTGGTCTCTTCTCCCAGGCAAGCAGCACCAGAACAAGAGGACACAGTCCCAAGCTGCACCAGGGGAGGTTTGTTCTGGATGTTAGGAAGAAATTCTTCCCAGGAAGAGAGGTTGGCCATTGGGATGTGCTGCCCAGGGAGGTGGTGGAATCACTGTCCCTGGCAGTGTTTAAAACCAGCCTGGATGAGGCACTCAGTGCCATGGGTGAGTTGCTTGGATGGTGTTGGGTGATAGGTTGGATGCAATGATCTCGAAGCTCTTTTCCAACCTGGTTAGTTCTGTGATTCTGTGTGCTATATTTGTAGAACCACAGAGCGGCTTAGGCTGGAGGAGACCTTAGAGACCATCTGATCCAACCTTCCTGCCGTGGGCAAGGATGCTTCTAAACTAGCCCAGGTCATTCAAGACCCCATCCAGCCTGGCCCCAGCCTCTGCCTCTGCAGGCTTGCTTTCGTTTGAACTCAACAATGGTCAGCCGATGTGCATTGCAGTAGGTGCAGCATCGGCACCGCAAATGCACAGACCCCAGCGGTTCATACAAAGGTGTCTGAGCCACGGAAACCTTAAACCATGAGCATCCAGAGGCAGGGACAATGATGATGCCGCCTCTTTCCAAGGGAGGAGTTGTGTGCCCATGCCTCAGCCTAACTCTTTCTTCCCACGCCCAGCTTCGCCGACCGCTGCTGTCGCGGCAGAAAACACAGACGGAGCCCCGCAGCCGGCACGGAGCTCGACTGTCCACCACGCGGCGCAGCGTCCAGCCGAAGCCCAAACCCTGCGGTAGGACCCTGCTCCCCTTCCACAGCTACCACCTCCCCTTGCAGAGCAGCAAATAGCATCCTGTTGGCTTAGCCTGAAGTGAAACCTAGTGTGCTGTGTTAGCAGCCTTGCAGTGGGGGGGAAATTTCCCCCGACATTAGCTTTGCCAGAGCAGCTCAGCTGGAAGCAGATGCAAGCTGTATTTACAAGCAAAACCACAATCTACAATGGGATGCAATGAGTACGTACAAAATACACAGGATTTACAATATTGAGAGGGATTTACAATTGATAAACAGCACAAGAACCCCTCCCTCGCCAAAAACCAGGGGAGCTGCTAAAAGTTTCCCCTCTCTGCTCCCCTCCTTATCCTTCTGGACACAAAGGGACAAGAGAAAGTGCAGAGAGTTGTTCTGTTAGACTTAGCCAAAACAAAGCAATGCAGCCAAGGTCAGCTAAGAGGCAGCAGTAGCACCAGCCAGAGTGAGGAAGCAAAGAGAGAGAAAAAGTTAGCTTACACAAACAGATTATGTCTATTATCTATCCAATGGGGCTGAGGGAGCTGGGGTTGTATAGCCTGGAGAAGAGAAGGCTCAGGGGAGACCTTCTTGCTCTCTGCAGCTTCCTGAACAGAGGTTGTAGACAGGTGGGAGTTGGTCTCTCCTCCCAGGCAACCAGTGGCAGGCTCAAGGTAAGGAGAAAGTTCTTCCCAGAAAGAGTAATTGGCCATTGGGATGTGCTGCCCAGGGAGGTGGTGGAGTCCCCATCCCTGGAGGTGTTCAAGAAGGGACTGGATGTGGCACTTGGAGCCATGGTTGAGTTGTCAGGAGTGTGACCGGTTGAGGCTATGCCTTTAAGAAAGAGACAGTTGCTGAACACGCATAGCCTCAACCGGTCACAAGGAGGTGTTAGGTATTAGGGAATGGGTTGGACTTGATGATCTCTGAGGTATATTCCAACCTGGTTGATCCTGTGATTATTTTCCTTTTTACACCCAATGGTGATTTATTTACATTCTACCACTTTCTGCTCAAGACCTGTGGAAAATTTTGAAGTTACAGCCTAAAACTGCAGCACAGCCTGCATTGCAGTGAGGCCCCAGCAGGCCTACCCCTTTCCCTAGCAAGCTATCAGAAAATCATGCCCTCAAAACACTCTCTTGGCTTCTCCAAAGGCTTGCAAGGGAGAAATGGACAGGGAATTATCATGTCTCCTAGGGGTGTGGAAAATTTAGGAGACAGGTGTTGGTGTTCTCTACTCAGGAAGTCTTGTCCAGATGTGCAAATGCTGAAGCTGCTACTGTGCATAGTAGAAAGAAGGGAATTCCCCATCAGCTGTAAGCTTAGCAGTGCAGAGCTTTAAGGGTCATCTATGGCAATGAATGAAGGACCCTTCCAGTCCATGCCATGTGCTCCCAGGACTGAGCCCTGCCCAGCACAGCAGGTGGTTGTATTCTGTACCATCTGAAGCAAGCAGTTCACTATGGAAGACACACCTGGCAGAGCAAAGGTTGCTTGCAAACCTTCAGGGTTTCTAACAAGTACAGAGTGCCTTAGGTTGGAAGGGACCTCAGAGATCATTTACTCCAACCTCCCCACCATGGGCAGGGACACCTCTGGCTGCTCAAGGCCTCATCCAGCCTGGCCTTCAACAACCCAGTCAGCCAGGACTGAGCTGGGGCAGCAGTCCTGCAGGAGGTGTTTGAAACGTAAAAGGTGACCCAAAATAGCTAAGCAAGATCAGGGATGTTAGTTTTACTGCTAGGTGTCCAGATATCCTCCCCCTGTGCTCCTCTGTTATTCCTGGTAGTGGACTCAGCCTGCAGGAATGGGAGGCAATCAGCTGCCCTCTGGCTTTTCTCAGATTTCCTGCAAAATCTTGAGCAATTCCTTCATACATTCACATCTCAGTTTGCCTTTCTCAGCTGAGGGCAGGAATGCCTAACTGACATGGGAGTTCAATTCAGCATATTCTGGGAGGGAAAGGTGTATGTGGTACTGATCTCCCCAAGCCAAGACAAAGACAGGTAGGGTGAGTAGTCTTCAGGAGATCCTTTAAGAAGCCCAAGGTAAAAGTCTTTTAGGTTAAACTCCAGTGAGACAGCTTGTAAATAAGGCATGAATCTCATGTGTGTCTGCCCACCACTGCATCAGAGTTCTAGAGCAATGGTTGATGCTCTCCAGGACTCCGATGAAAGCTGAGGGCTGAGTGAAGACAGCAAACTCTTCTGCGTGTCTGCTGTAGGCTGAGGTTACTGTCATAGAAGCATGAAACATGAATCCTGTTCTACTTGTACAAACTTCTCCCCTCCCCTCCCCTCCCCTCCCCTCCCCTCTCCTCCCCTCTCCTCCCCTCCCCTCCCCTCTCCTCTCCTCTCTCCTCTCCTCTCCTCTCCTCTCCTCTCCTCTCCTCTCCTCTCCTCTCCTCTCCTCTCCTCTCCTCTCCTCTCCTCTCCTCTCCTCTCCTCTCCTCTCCTCTCCTCTCCTCTCCTCTCCTCTCCTCTCCTCTCCCCTC
>JAAWVA010000051.1:84439-309431 GCA_015227895.2 Colaptes auratus
GAAGATGCTGTGGGACCTGGGGCTTTTTAATCTGAAGGAGACTGAGAGGGGATTTAATAAATGTTTATAAATATCTGAGGGCTGGGGGCCAGGAGGGAGGAGACAGGCTCTGCTCACTTGCTCCCTGTGATTGGACAAGGAGCAATGGATGTAAGCTGCAGCACAGGAGGTTCCACCTCAACACAAGGAGGAACTTCTTTATTGTAAGGGTCCCAGAGCACTGGAACAGGCTGCCCAGAGAGGCTGTGGAGTCTCCTTCTCTGGAGCCTTTCCTTCCCTGTCTGGATGTGTTCCTGTGTGACCTGTGCTGGATTCTCTGGTCCTGCTCTGGCGGGGGGCTTGGACTTGATGGTCTCTGTGGGTCCCTTCCAACCCCTGACATCCTGTGATCCTCCCCCTCTTTCTACATGCCTGACCTCTGGCTCTCCTCAGTTGCAGAGCGAGGAGCTTCCTGCTGAGAAGGAGAAGGAAAAAGAGGAGGGCTTGGAGTCCCGGCCAACAACAGCGCAGAGCACACCCCCCCCCAGCTCTCTGACACCGAGGACTACGCTGGCCTTGAGACCACCAGCCTGCTGCAGCATGGGGACACTGTCCTGCACATCAGCGAGGACAACGGGATGGAGAACCCCTTGCTGGCCACGCACTTCAGCTTCACGCACGTGGAGCTGGGGGAGACTGATGTGGATCTCGATGAATCTCATGTTTAAGCCTGGTGGGGAGGAGGAGGAAGAGGAAGTGTACCTTCCCCCTTGAGCTCCCTGGTAACTAGTAAGTCATTCAAACAAGAGCACTTTATTACCCAAAAGCAGAAAATAGCTATCAGCCAGTTGCTTCAGACTGGCCAGTTTCTGATTGTGAAACCTCTTTCAGTTCAGGGCAAGACCACAGAAACAGAGAATTTTTACCAAATTCTCAGGGTAGGGGGGGTGTGGGTGAGTATGGGGTCCAGAAAACCTTGATCTGGCAGCCATGCACTGTGCTCAGCAATTTCTTTGGGTGAGTGGGCTGCTGTCCTGTACAGAGGAGAGGGAAGAAGAGAGGGAGAAGAGAGGGAGAAGAGAGGAGAGAGAGAGAAGAGAGGGAGAAGAGAGGGAGAAGAGAGGGAGAAGAAGAGAGGGAGAAGAGAGGGAGAAGAGAGGGAGAAGAGAGGGAGAAGAGAGGGAGAAGAGAGGGAGAAGAGAGGGAGAAGAGAGGGGAAGGGAAGAGAGGGGAAGAGAGGGAAGAGAGGGAAGAAGAAGAGAGGGAAGAGAGGGGAAGAGAGGGGAAGAGAGGAGAAGAGAGGAGAGAAGAAGAGAGGGGAAAGAAGAGGAGAAAGAAGAGAGGAGAAGAGAAAGGAAGGGAATGGAACAGAAGAGAAGGGAAGAGAAGAGAAGCCAAGCCAAGCCTCTCTGCAGGTGGTACCCAAGATTTATTTTTGTAGTGTTTTTGAGAGGAGGGCTATAGAGCAGCTGAACCCATGTCTCTTACACCTTGGTACTGACAGTGAAAACACTGCCAGAAAGTACCAATCTAAGGCTTGATTTTCACAAGCTGGGACCATCCTTTCTAAATGGGAGAGCAATGAAAAGCACCACAGAGCAAGGAGACCTTTTCGGTTTTCATGCTGCAAACTTTGGTTGAGTTTACTTTTGCCTATTGGTTTCAGTCTGCTCTTTAAGATACTGGCCTTGTGCTGCCAACATATCTGCTCTGTCGAACTCAAGCCAGCAGGTACAGTAAGCAGGAATGCAGGTACTGTAAGCAGGAATGCAGGTGCTGTAAGCAGACACAGGTGGGCAGGGGGTGAGGGGTCTGCAGGCAGTATAAAATAACCCAGGCTGTCCTGACAAAATGTACACAGCAATTCATCTCCACAGCTTAAAAACAAACAAACAAACCCAAACCACCCTGAGAAACCACACCTGGGATGTGTGTGGACCTCCTGGTACCTAGCAACTGCTCCTCAGATGCTGTCCTACTTACTTAGCTATAGGGATGTAAAAGTAAATATTTATAAATGGTATTTTTGTGTTCCTAGATATACAAATCTAAATATATATGTACACTGTAAACTAAAGATGGCTATTGCAGGGCAGAAACTTAATGAAAGAATCTATTTTTGGCATGTTGAGACTGTTTAAAACACAAACAAGCAAAAGGCTCCATTCTACCTACGTGATGTTCATGGCTGCAACTAGGAGATACGTAGAGGTGTAACATCTAGACCTAGGTGGAGACCCTCGGTGGGGAGCAGCTGAAGTCACAGCTGCAGCACCATGGAATTACACTGAAGTCTGAGCTTAGCCAGGCAAGCTGCAAACCAGCTGTGAAACAAAGCACCAAATCCCAGGCAATGCCCAAAGCCACCCTGTGCTCTGGGAACCATACGCTGCCTTTTCCAGCCGGAGTTTCTAACCACGGCATCATCGTGCAGAGGGGAATGTCTTGGACCATCCTGAGAGTCTGTAAAATGCACTAATGACCTGTATGGACATCGTCAAGCAGCCTTCCTGAGGAGACAGAAGGATCTTCTCCTACAGGTCTCCAAAGAGAGGAGTCCCCCTCCCTCTGGAGCAGCTGGGAGGCAGCTGTGGGGAATGCTGCCAGACAGACACCTCCCTTGCTGCCGCAGCGCAGCACTGCCCGGACAGTTCACCATGTGCCTGACAACAGGCTCCAGCCCTCAGGCTGAGGTGCCTGGCGTGTGCCAAGCACTCACCTTTGAGGGGTCCTGTGCATACTGATCTGAGGAGGGAGATCATGCACATTAAGCCTCTGCAGACAGCAAAAGCCATGCATCTCCAGGCTCACATGCTGCAGCCACTGCTCTGCTGAGGGAGGGAGACTCTCAGCACCTCTTGGGGAAAGCATTGCTGAAAAGGCAACTGGTTTTATTGTACCCCACCTCTGTCACCATACACACTACTCCAGCTGTAAAGCCTCCCTGGTTTTTTAAGAACAATGTTTATGTGAAGGTGGCAGTGTCTTAATCAGCTGCTCCCCCTGAAGGACAACCCAAACCAGGCTGTCTCCTGCAGATCCAGGGAGGTTCTCCTCCTGCTCTACTCTGCCCTGGTGAGACGTAACCTGGAATACTGCATCCAGTTTTGGACTCCCCAGTTCAAGAAGGACAGGGATCTGCTGGAGAGAGTCCAAGGAAGAGCTACTGGGGTGATGAAGGGACTGGAGCATGTACCCTAGGAGGAGAGGCTGAGAGCCCTGGGGCTTTTCAGTCTGGAGAGGAGAAGACTGAGAAGATATTTAATAGATGTTTATAAATATCTGAGGGCTGGGGGTGAAGAGGGAGAGGACAGGCTCTGCTCAATTGCACGCTGGCATAGGACAAGGGTCAATGGATATAAACTCCAGCACAGGAGGTTCCACTGCAATATGAGGAGGAACTTCTTCACTGTGAGTGTGATAGAGCACTGGAACAGCCTGCCTAGAGAGGTTGTGGAGTCTCCTTCTTGGGAGACTTTCAAGACCCATCTGGATGCCTTCCTGTGTGACTTGTGCTGGATTCTCTGGTCCTGCTGTGGCAGGGGGTTGGACTTGATGACCTTCAAAGGTCCCTTCCAACCCTTAACATCCTCTGATCCTGTGAGCTGCAGTGTCCTTGCTGCCTGCAATTGACTGACCCGAAAAGGTAGTCCAACAACTGATCCTATGATCCTCTGCACAGGGTAGCCAGCGCCAGCTTACCTGTAGGAGACTGCAGTGTCACCTCGATGGGAGGTCACTCAAAGAATTGCTAAATCCCAGATGCTTAATCTCACTATTAACAGCCACACACAAATGTTTAAACCCCACAGCTTCCCTTTCAGACCCTAAGGCAGGCTGGGTAAGGGCAGGCAGGTCGGGGAGCAGAGTTTCAGCTGCAAGCTAAGCCAACAGCTGGGACACAACACAAGCAGAATTCATGGTGCACTTTACAGACTGACTTTTTCTGCTGACAACGAGGAGGAAGCATCTTCCCTAATGGAAAGCAAATGCCTCACCATGGTACTCCGCTCTAACAGAGTAACTGTGATTTACTTCATTGACATTCAGTCTATGTAATAAATGTTTCCATTCCGCTTGCCCACCGCCCCTGGTGAATCCACAGTCGTAAAAGCCATAGCAAGGACTAACTTTATGCCTCCTTTCAATGCCCTACCCTGCTAGAAACCAATGCAGCTTACAAAATGACGTGGTTTAGTGTCGTTCAGGTGGCTGGGCAGGTGGCTCTCTGTTGGGTGGCTGGTGGAGCAGGCAGGCAGAGCAGTCTGTTTTCTCCCGTGTTCTACTTTCCTATCAGCTGCACTCAGCGCTGCGCCGAGGCGGTGCACACGATGTACTTGAGCTGGTTTTGTGCTTTCCTCCAGTGTCTCTGTAGCAGGACTGGTGTGTTTCTGCCGTGAAGACAAAACGATGCTGCTTACATTGTGTTAGAGGCCTTAAGTGCATGTCATGTTCAACGAGCGTCCAGGCTGTACGAGTCTCGTCCGTGTGTCCGTCGGTCCATCCCATTGCTGCAGCCTTTTTATGCAAACCTTGTCCTGAGAACTAAATACAGAGCGAAGCAGAAGGACAGAGTTCTGTGTCTGAGCCTCTTGCGCAACGCTGCGTCGGTGGTCGCCCTTTCCAAAAGGCTTTGGTGTGCTGCTGGGACTATTTTGTTGTGGGATAGAGCACAGAATCAACCAGGCTGGAAAAGACCTCAGAGATCATCAAGTCCAACCTATTCCCTAATACGTAACACCTCCTGACAACTAAACCATGGCTCCAAGTGCCACATACTAACCTTTTTTGAACACCTCCAGGGATGGGGACTCCACCACCTCCCTGGGTTACACATTCCAAGGGCCAATTACTCTTTCTGGGAAGAACTTCCCCTGGCACAGCTTGAGACTGTGTCCTCTTGTTCTGGTGCTGGTTGTCTGGAAGAAGAGACTAACCCCCACCTGGCTACAACCTCCCTTCAGGTAGTTGAGAGAGCAAGGAGGTCTCCCCTAAGCCTCCTCTTCTGTAGGCTAAACACCCCCAACTCCCTCAGCCTCTCCTCACAGGGCTCTGCCCCAGACCCCCCCCCAGCCTTGTTGCCCTTCTCTGGACAAGTATCTCGATGTCCTTCTTAAACTGAAGGGCCCACAACTGGACACAGGACTCAAGGTGTGTCCTAACCAGTGCTGAGTACAGGGCAAAATGACTTCCCTGCTCCTGCTGGCCACACTATTCCTGATCCAGGCCAGGATGCCATTGGCCTTCTTGGCTACCATTTACCCAGCTCTGCTTGCCACCTGCAGCAGTGCGCAGGGCAGGGCAGGACATGCTGCTGGGTGCTGTGAGCAGCGCTCTGAGTTAGGGCACAGGGTGTTAAGCAGCACTACCGTCCAGAATTGCGTCTTGGGGCTAACAAAATGCAGTGTGTTGGGAATTTTAAACGTCAAAAGTCCGTCAAATCCAGGTGGCTTTGGTTTCTTTTCCCCCTTCAGTTCAGGCCCTTGGCCCGAGGGTGGCTGCTCACAGGGCGTGCGCCTTCCTCTGACGCTTGGGCACAAGCCCAAAGGCCTCCCCCAGCCGAAGCCGAGCGGGCAGAGGCAGCCAACCGGGGCAGCGAGGCAGGGCCTCTGTGCCGGTCTTCGGGACCGTCCCCGGGGAACGCTTTTTGAGTATCCCTGGAGTCAGCAGCCCGCAAGCAGCTCTACTCCGCTGCCGGGCGGAGCGGGGCGGGGGGCTGCTCCCCGCGCCGGGACGCAGAGCCCGCGCCTGGCCGGTAGCAGCCTCCAGCTGTGCCTCTTCCATCCCGGGCAGCGCAGCGTACCACAGCACAGCGGGGCGCGGGGCTCGCCAGGGCTCTGCTAGCTCCAACCGGGCAGGGGGGCAACAACCTCCTGGGCGGGCAGCGCCCAGGAGCGAAGATGGCGGCAGCTACCGCGGGGCGGGACGGGGGCGCGGCGGGGGTGCGGCCGGTGCGCGCCCCCGGTCCCGGCAGGCGCGGCGGCGGCGCAGGCGCAGGGCGGGCAGCGATGGCGTCGGGGTGCCGGATCGGGCCGTCCATCCTCAACAGCGACCTGGCGGCGCTGGGCGCGGAGTGCAGCCGCATGCTGGACTGCGGCGCCGACTACCTCCACCTGGATGTAATGGACGGGTAACGGCCGGGGGCGGGCGGGGCCGGGCCGGGGCCGCGGGTGCGGGCGGGCGGCCTGTCCCGCTCCGCCCGCCCGGCCGGGGGTAACCTGCGGGTGCGGGCGGGTCTCTCTCTTCGGCCCCAAGACACTTCGTCCCGAACATCACCTTCGGCCACCCCGTCGTGGAGAGCCTACGCAAGCAGCTGGGCCAGGAGCCCTTCTTCGGTAAGGGGCCCGGGGGGCTGCTGGCTGTGTCGCTCGTTGGAGGCGGTGCGGAAGCGGCCCCGAGGCAGCAGCCTGCCGGCTTACGGCTGCCCTCTTCCAGATATGCACATGATGGTCGCCAGACCAGAGCAGTGGGTGAAACCGATGGCCGTCGCCGGCGCCAACCAGTACACCTTTCATCTAGAGGCTACGGACAACCCGGGGGCGTTGATAAAAGACATTCGGGAGAACGGGATGAAGGTGAGGGAAGTGTGTGGCACACTGTGCCCGGCTTGGCTAACCACCGCGGGCCTGGCAATGGAAATCCCTTCGTGGCTCTGCTAGGTGGTTAGAGATTGGCCCCTGCAGCCCTGACACTCCTCGTGCGTGAAGCTGGTCATCAGCTTCAGTTCAGAAAATGGAACAGTGTGGCCAGCAGGAGCAGGGAGGTCATTCTGCCCCTGTGCTCAGCACTGGTTAGGCCACACTTTGAGTCCTGTGTCCAGTTCTGGGCCCCCTCAGTTTAGGAAAGATGTTGAGATGCTGGAGAAGGGCATGTCCAGAGGATGTCCAGAGAAGGGCAACGAGGCTGGGGAGGGGTCTGGAGCACAGCCCTGTGAGGAGAGGCTGAGGGAGCTGGGGTTGCTTAGCCTGGAGAAGAGGAGGCTCAGGGGAGACCTTGCTGTCTACAACTCCCTGAAGGGAGGTTGTAGCCAGGTGGGGGTTGGTCTCTTCTCCTAGGCAACCAGTGACAGGAGAGGACACAGTCTCAAGCTGTGCACGGGGAGTTTAGGCTTGATCTTAGAAAGAAGTTCTTCCCAGAAAGAGAGATTGACCTTTGGGATGTGCTGCCCAGGGATGGAGTCAATGGTGGAGTCGATGTCCCTGGAGGTGTATAAATTGATTAGACAGGGTTGGGTCATCAGTTGGACTTGATGATCTTCCAACCTGGCTGATTCTGTGATTCTGTGAATCTTTGCTTAGAGCTGCCTCTGCTTACTGTGCTTACACAGACACATAATTATTTTCCTGGAGGTCTGTCCCTGGCTCAGGCCAACCCTGCTGCCATCCTAAGGTGCACCTGGGTTTTGTCTTGCCTCTCCTGCAGGTTGGCTTGGCGATCAAGCCTGCCACTACTGTTGACCAGTTGGCCCCTTGGGCCAATCAGATAGACATGGCCTTGGTGATGACAGTAGAACCTGGTTTCGGAGGGCAGAAGTTCATGGAAGACATGATGCCAAAGGTAATTTGAGCTTCTCTTCCCTTTTGTTTTTTTTTTAACCAAGCTCAGAGCTAGCTAACAGCAGGGAGTGAAGAAACTTTGTCTGGGTGTGTAGGAAGCAACACAAAGCTGCAGCAGCAGAGCATGGCTCTCAGTGCCAACGTTTTTATGCTGTTTCTCAGGTTCAGTGGCTGAGGACACAGTTTCCTTCACTGGATATTGAAGTGGATGGAGGAGTTGGGCCTGATACCATCCATAAGTGTGCAGAGGTAAGGAGGGGCTGAAGCGGAGCAGTGATCCCAGTTGCTGCGCCTAGCAGCTTCGTTCTCTCTTGGAAGATAAAGCTGAGGAGGAGCTGCATCCTGACTGTTAGTTTTCACCCTTAAAATCTGCTTGTGGAGGTTTAATCTTGTGCCTTGTTTAATACTGGCTACTGAAGTCTCTCCTAAGCTGGAGAAGTTGTTTCTTGTCTGTTTGGGGAAATAGGAGCAACAGGAGAAGAGTCATAGAATCATAGAATTTGTCAGGGTTGGAAGGGACCTCAAGGATCAGCCAGTTCCAACCCCACTGCCATGGCCAGGGACACCTCACACTAGAGCAGCTTGCTCACAGCCACATCCAGCCTGGCCTGAAAAAACCTCCAGGGATGAGGCTTCCACCACCTCCCTGGGCAGCCTCTGCCAGTGTCTCACCACCCTCATGGGGAACAACTTCTTCCTAACATCCAATCTCAATCTACCCACTTCTAGTTCTGCTCCATACCCCCCAGTCCTATCACTCCCTGACACCCTCAAAAGTCCCTCCCCAGCTTTCCTGTAGCCCCCCTTCAGATACTGGAAGGCCACAATTAGGTCTCCTTGGAGCCTTCTTTTCTCCAGACTGAATAGCCCCAACTCTCAGTCTGTCCTCACAGGAGAGGAGTTCCAGCCCTCTGCTCATCCATGTGGCCCTTCGAGTCCCCCCCTCTTTGGGGCAGAGCTGTCTTCTCTGCCCTTGCTTTGTGGTTGTAGCGTAGTGTAGTGTCCCACACACAGCACTTCCAGCACACAACAGCTTACAGCTGGCTCCCTCCTTGCCTGTTTTTCAGCAAGGAGACTGTGGCAGTGGTGGCGGCTTTGTGTTGTGTGTTACTGAGTTGGTGTCTGATGTCTTTCAGGCAGGTGCAAATATGATTGTCTCTGGCAGCGCCATTATGAAGAGCGCAGATCCCAGGTCCGTCATCAACCTCCTAAGGAATGTGTGTTCAGAAGCAGCTCAGAAGCGCTGCCTGGACCGGTGAGGCCTTGCCCAGGCAGTGTCCCAGGAGGCCCAGTGCATGCAGGAGAGCCTTCATGTCTCCTGCCTCAAGGGAGGACTGGAGGAACGTTAATTACAGGAACTTGTTGCTGCTGAACAGACGAATCATTCCTGCGCTGCAATAAAGCAAGCAGCAGAGGAAGCAAAGCAAACCCTTGCAGCTGTCTTTCAGGGTTGGAAATGCAGTGGTGTCAACCTGGCTCTTGATTCTGTGGAGGCTAATTTTCACAGCACAACCTGTAATGCTGACTGGATGGAACTAAACTGCAGTCAGGTGGTTTTTTCCCTTGCTTGCTAGAGGAGTGTAGCATCACCACAGGCTGTGTCCCTGTGGAAGACTCTAATCAAACTGCCTTCTGCTCGCTGTGTTTTTTGTTATTTGATCTGTGCATTCCTACAAACCTTTTCCAGTCCCTGCATTAAACACCCCTCCCTCGGTGTGTGGTAAGTCTCCTTTAAGCTGACTGTCAAACATGAGTGTTCTGGGGAGGGAGGCTGGAAAAAGGCCATTTTGAGAGAGGGTTAAGAAATCCCACAGATGGCAGAAAGGTTGCTGTGGTTTGCTTTGGCTGTAGAGAAGGTACTTGCCCTGCCTAAGTCAAACATCAGACAAGTCAGTGCAGCATCTTTAACCAGGAAACGTCTTCTTATTTTCCTTTCAAAGAGCCAGTCAAGGCAGCTGTGGCAGAACCAGGGAGACTTAGCCAGGCTGGAGAGCTGGGCAGGGAGAAACTGAATGAAGTTCAACAAGGGCAAGGGGAGAGTCTTGCACCTGGGAAAGAACAATCTCATGGAGCAGGAGAGGTTGGGGACTGAGCTGCTGGAGAGTAGGGAAGGGGAAAAAGACCTGGGGGTCCTGGTGGATGGGAGGTGGACCCATGAGCCAGCAATGTGCTCTGGTGGCCAAGAAAGCTAATGGCATCCTGGGGTGGATTAGAAGGGCTGTGGTTATTAGGTCAAGAGAAGTTCTCCTCCCCCTCTACTCTGCCCTGCTGAGGCTACATCTGGAATATTGTGTCCAGTTCTGGGGCCCTCAGCTCAGAAAGGACCTCAGGAAAATGCTTGAGAGAGTCCAGCACAGAGCCACAAAGATGATGGAGTGGAACATCTTCCTCCTGAGGAGAGCCTGAGGGAGCTGAGGGCTCTGCAGCTTGGAGAGGAGGATCCTAAGAGGTGACCTCCTTGCTCTTGCTAAAGATGTGCAGGGTGAGTGCCCAGAGGCTGGAGCCAGGCTCTGCTGGGGGATGCCCAATGCCAGCACGAGGGGCAGTGGTGGAAGTTGAGGCAGAGGAAGTGCCATGGAAACAGGAGGAAGAATGTTTTCCCTGTGAGGGTGACAGAGGCCTGGAGCAGGCTGCCCAAAGGGGGTTGTGGACTCCCCCTCTCTGGAGCTATTCAAAGCCCACCTGGATGTGTTCCTGTGTGACCTGCTCTAGGTGATGCTGCTCTGGCAGGGGGGTTGGACTGGATGAGCTTTTGAGGTCCCTTCCAGCCCCTAACATTCTGTGATTACTAGCAGTGGTGGGATTCCACAGATGAGTGTTGCTCTGGAACCCTGCAGGTGGTCAGTCCTCTGTCTTGGCCCACAGGCTGCCTGTGTGCCCAGGGTAGGGGTGGGATGCAGTGCAGGTGGAGTGGAGCAGCTCAGTGCTGCTCCTGGTTAGCAAGCCAGAGGTACTCCTGCCTTCAGCTGGCTTGTGCCTGGCCTGCTGGGGCATGTGAAAGGTGCAAGTCACAACACACTAGAGGAATAACTGAGCAGGTCATTTTAGGTAGACCTGCCTCCCCTGGCTCTAATCAGCCTTGCTGACTCATATTTCAAGGTATTCTGTGTGGTATTTTTTCCCTTGAAGCTGTCATTCCAGAAGGGTTGCAAACAGGCAGGGGGGCAGGCCAGGAGGCAGCAGCAGCAGCCAGTCCATTTCTACGGGGCCAAAGCCAAATCTGTTCCTGAACCTGTCTGTGACTGAATGCTGGAGCAGCCAGAGCTGCTAAGCCCCCTTCTCCTCCACCTTGTGCAGGATGGGTCACTGCCATCAGCGAGTAGGTGGAGCTAGGGCTAGTTCAAACAACCCAGACAAGTGTCTGAAATGGCTGAACTGCTGCTGTTTCCTGGGGGGTAAATGTGGTCTAGGCAAATGTCTTTGCTTCCTCTTTCTACTTGCAACTCCATTTGAGAACTGGGGGAATACAAATGGAGTCATCCAGACCCAGTGCACTGAAGCCATTGTGCAGAAGAGGTTTGCCAAAAGCAAGGTTGGCTAGGAGAGGTGACAGCCCAGCTGGCTGCTGGGTGTCTTAAAGCAGCTCAGCTGTGCTTCTGGAAAGCTGCAGGGAGCCTTTACACTGTGCACAGAGGAACAGTTGTGGCTCAGGCATCCAGAGCCAGGCTAAGCAGCCACACAACTGTTATGAAAACTTCCTTTAGGACTTGGAACCGTGTCTCCATGCTGTTGGCAGCAGCAGGACAACAGCTGCATCAGTGAAGCAGTTCAACATCTTATCAATGCCAGTGATGAGGGGACAGACAGGGTCTGCTCAGCAGGTTTGCTGATGATACCAAATTGGGAGGCTTGGCTGAGACACCTGAAGGCTGTGAGGCCATTCAGAGACTTGGACAGACTGAGAGCTGGGCACAGAGGAACCTAATGAGGCTCAACAAGGAGAAGTGCAGAGCCCTGCACCTGGGAAGGAAGAAGAAACTGCAGCAGGACAGGCTGGGAGGGGATCTGCTGGAGAGCAGCCCTGGGGAGAAGGGCCTGGGAGTGTTCTGCAGGGGACAGCAATGTGCCCTGGGGGCCAAGAAGGCCAATGGGATCCTGGGGAGCATTGAGAGGAGTGTGTCCAGCAGATCCAGGGAGGTTCTCCTCCCCCTCTACTCTGCCCTGCTGAGACTTCACCTGGAATCTTGCATCCAGTTCTGGGCTCCCCAGTTCAGGAGGGACAGGGATCTGCTGCAGAGAGTCCAAGGGAGGGCTGCAAGGATGCTGAAGGGACTGGAGCCCTGCCTGGTGAGGAGAGGCTGAGAGCCCTGGGGCTGTTTAGTGTGGAGAGGAGAAGACTTGAGAGGGGATCTGTCAGTATCTGAGGGCTGGGGGTCAAGAGGGAAGGGGCAAGGGATGGAAACTGCAACACAGGAGGTTCCACCTCAACACAAGGAGGAACTTCTTCACTGTGAGGGTCACAGAGCACTGGAACAGGCTCCTCAAGTGGTTGTGGAGTCTCCTTCTCTGGAGCCTTTCCATCCCTGTCTGGATGTGTTCCTGTGTGACCTGTGCTGGATTCTATAGTCCTGCTCTGGCAGGGGGGTTGGACTTGATGATCTTCCAAGCCCTAACATCCTCTGATCCTGTGAGCTGCAGTGTCCTTGCTGCCTGCAATTGACTGGCCTGAAAAGGTAATCCAACAGTTTCTGCCTTTTTTTCCCCCACCTCCTAAATTCCTTTGGAGGGGAGCGTGGTTAAGTGTGGATGCTAATTAATAGATGGTGGAACCCTGCAGAATGGTTTCTTGCACAGGCTGTAGTTACTGTGTTGCTGGTTTAAACCTGATAGTTTGCCCTTCTGTTGCACTCTCAGGAGAGTTACCTGAGGCAGCAGTTACACAGTAAAATTACTCAGCTGCTTCTTTCCACCTAAATCCCACTCAGGAAGCTTTAAGCAGCAGCTTTTTATGCATCCAGGATTAAAGCTTTTTAGTGACCACAGAGAATGCATGGAAGTACCAACAAGGGTACATCTTGTAATGCCTTGGACTGCTCCTGTTCCAGAGCGGGGGGGGTTGGAACTAGATGATCCTTCAGGTCCCTTCCAAGCCTGACAACTCTGTCATTATCTGTTAGTTTCTGTTTAGGCCTCTCCTCCTGTCCTCAGTAATGTTACCCCACACCAGAAGTGCCCCAGCTGGAGGGCTTGAAGCAGACACTGCCATGAAACCCAGGAGAGCTGCTGCAATGGTATCCAGGGAGCCAAACAACCCCTGGGAGCGTCAGATGTTGCAATGCTCTGATAAAGCAGAATTTCAGTAACAAGGCAGTGCATAGGCTGGTGGTAACAGTCACATGGGCTGGAGAGATCCACTGTGATCCCACAGAGCAAAGGCTCTGCCCTGGAAAAACAGGAGACAAGAAACACCCCCGGAGCTGAGCAAGGACATGTGCTCCACAGGGTGCAACACTGCATGTCCCTCAGCAAGACAAAAACTGCAGTGGACACACCCCAGGCTTAACTTCAACAGGGCTGAGAGGTTTGTGTTACTTGTACTGCACTGCATGGAGGCCCTGTATGCAGGGATGAAGTGTTTCAGCCCTCATAGCAGCAGGGAGCAGAACACAGAACACAGAATAGTCTGTGCCAGAGGGACTGCCAAAGCTCATCCAGTCCAAGCCCCTCTGCAGTCAGCAGGGACATCCCCAACTAGATCAGGTTGCCCACAGCCCTCTCCAGCCTCACCTTCAATATCTCCAGGCATGGGGCCTCAACCACCTCCCTGAGCAACCT
Organism: Colaptes auratus; assembly: GCA_015227895.2. Classification (NCBI taxonomy): domain Eukaryota; kingdom Metazoa; phylum Chordata; class Aves; order Piciformes; family Picidae; genus Colaptes; species Colaptes auratus. The sequence continues at coordinate 97,750 of JAAWVA010000051.1, forward strand.
GTTCCAGTGTTCCACCACCCTCATGGGGAAGAATTTGTTCCTCACATCCAATCTCAATCTGCTCTGCTCTACTTTGAAGCCATTGCCCCTGGTCCTGTCCCTGCAGGCCTTTGCAAACAGTCTCTCTGCAGCCTTCTTGTAGCCCCTTCAGGTACTGGCAGGTTGCTTTGGGTCTCCCTGGAGCCTTCTCTTCTGCAGCCTGAACACCCCCAGCTCCCTCAGCCTGTCCTCGTAGCAGAGATGCTGCAATACCCTGATCATTTTTGTGGCCTCCTCTGGACCTGCCCCATCAGGTCCATGCCATGTGGCCTTGGAGTGTCTCACTTGAAAATGGTAACCAAAGCTCAAGGGAAGTTGCTTTCTTTGTGGAGCTGCAGCAGGCCAGCTTGATGTGTGTGTGGGCCTTGGTTTAAGTTGGTATTTCAGAGTCTGTTAATAGCTTCAGCCACAACAGCAGGAGCAGCACCAACAGCTCTTCCCCTGGCTGTAACAGCCAAAAGACAAACAGCTTGGTGGCTTTTTTTGCCCCCCTGTTGTTTAAAACTGTGATAAGGAAAGAATCCAAGCAAGGGTTCCTTACATGTTTATGGCTTCAGGCACGAGCCTGGCTCTTAACTCTCAACCATTCCCCCCACCAGCAGCATTCACACAAAGCCTGAACTGCCTGGAGGTGGGAGTCCATCTCTGAAAGGAGAAGAGATGAAGGCTCTAATCCTGCTTCCAGCTGCATGCACCACAGGGAATGAAGATGAAAGGAGAGGGCTGATCCTGTGTCCAAGTTGAGTTAAGGAATTTTCCTAACCTTGTCCCAGTAGTGAAAGGGGACTGCTGAAAAAAAACCAGGTGCCTCAGTGGCTGGAGCAAAGGCACACAGGGCAGAGCACAGCAGCTCCTCTGCTGCTCAAAGGTATCAAATGATGGGAGGTGTGGTGGGTGAGGAGCAGCCTAGGGCTTCCCAAAAAGTATCTGCTTGTTCTGGAGGTCATCTCTAGGCACTTGGAAGAGAAGGAGGTTACCAGGAGTAGTCAGCATGGATTTACTCATGGGAAATCCTGCTTGGTTAATCTGATAGCCTTCTATGATGCTGTAACTGAAGGGGGAGATGCAGGAAGAGCAGGGGCTGTAGTCTACCTTGACCTTAGCAAACCTTTTGACACTGGCTCCCATAATATCCTCATGAGCAAGCTCAGGAGGTGTGGGATAGAAGAGCAGAGTGAGATGGATTAGGAACTGGAGACACAATAGAGTGCAAAGAGTGGTGGTCAATGGTGCCACGTCCAGCTGGAGAGCTGTGACCAGTGGTGTCCCCCAGGGATGAGTGCTGGGTCCAGGCCTGTTCAACATCTTCATCAATGACATTGATGAGGGGACAGACAGACAGAGTCTGCTCAGCAGGTTTGTGATGATCCCAAATTGGGAGGCTTGGCTGAGACACCTGAAGGCTGTGAGGCCATTCAGAGACTTGGACAGACTGAGAGCTGGGCAGAGAGGAACCTAATGAGGATCAGCAAGGAGAAGTGCAGAGTCCTGCACCTGGGAAGGAAGAATAAACTGCAGCAGTACAGGCTGGGAGGGGATCTGCTGGAGAGCAGCCCTGGGGAGAAGGACCTGGGAGTGCTGGTGGACAACAAGTTCTGCAGGGGACAGCAATGTGCCCTGGTGGCCAAGAAGGCCAATGGGATCCTGGGGCATTGAGAGGAGTGTGTCCAGCAGATCCAGGGAGCTTCTCCTCCCCCTCTACTCTGCCCTGCTGAGACCTCACCTGGAATCTTGCATCCAGTTCTGGGCTCCCCAGTTCAGGAGGGACAGGGATCTGCTGGAGAGAGTCCAAGGGAGGGCTGCAAGGATGCTGAAGGGACTGGAGCCCTGCCTGGTGAGGAGAGGCTGAGAGCCCTGGGGCTGTTTAGTGTGGAGAGGAGAAGACTGAGAGGGGATCTGATCAATGTCTATCAATAGCTGAGGGATGGGGATCAAGAGGGAGGGGACAGGGGCAGCCTCTGCTCAGTTGCACCCTGTGATAGGACAAGGGGCAGTGGATGGAAACTCCAGCACAGGAGGTTCCACCTCAACATAAGGAGGAACTTCTTCACTGTGAGGGACCCACAGCACTGGAAGAGGCTGCCCAGAGAGGTTGTGGAGTGTCCTTCTCTGGAGGCTTTCCAGCCCTGTCTGGATGTGTTCCTGTGTGACCTGTGCTGGATTCTATGCTCCTGCTCTGGCAAGGGGCTTGGCCTCGAAGATTTCCAGAGGTCCTTTCCAACCCCTAACAGCCTTTGCTTCTGTGATCCTTGGGCCAAGCAGGTCTGTGTGTCAGGGGCAAGTGTTGCTGGTGGCTCTTTGCTTCTAAAGGCCACCAAATTCAGACTATATACACCACATGTATAGAAATAACTTTTAATTACAAAACCAACCTTGCATCAAAGATCATTGTATCAGACAGTGAGGCAAGATTCAAGTTTAAGACAAACCAGTGTTAAAAAAAAAGTGTTTAAAAAAAATAATCAGAATGTGCAATAAACTACAATGTAGCAATAGTCTGTAGTGTTGAAACTGAACTGTTTGCAGATGCCCAGCCTAGATCTCCCTGTCATTGTGACCCCAAAAAGAGACTGAAATGGACATTAAAACTGTGGCCTCTGTCCAGTGCCATTCCAGACAGTACAGGTGGAAGGAAATTCTGCACCAGACAAGAGACTTCTATAAAATTGCCTTCAACTGTCCTACACAGAAAAACTTCCTGTTGTGGATTACAGCTACATTCAGTGTTTGATCTTTGTGAATGCCATTGGAGGTGGCAGGTAGATACATTCCAAACTCTGCTGTTGTCTTGGATGCAAGTTTCAACAGCTTGCTTTTGTTTCCTTACTGTGAACTCCCTGTGAAATTAAAAAGCTATTCCCCAGAATCACAATGGAAAGCTTTGGGGCTTTTTTTTTTCCTTCCCCCTCTATTGGTCTCCTAGACATCAATCCTCTTTTCCTTTTCAGCTAGTCACCAAATGTTGGCATACTTATGAGACTCTTACAAGGCACTGTGCAGATATTGGAACAAAGACTTTGTCTTTAACATATTAAAGCAGAGCAGGATGAGCCTCATTAGCTACTGAACGAGGAAAGAAAGAAGATGACCCAAACCAATATTGAATGAGCTGTGTCACTGATCTGACTCAGCTCTTCCCCTCTGTGCCTCTATACCCACAGTGCTCTACTGTCTTGAGTAGCAGATACATTGACTATGGAAATGCAGTGGTCTAGTTCTATCTTATTGCTTGAGGGACACCTCTATGAAACATGCTCTAGCACTACTGAGAGCTGAGTACAGATTTGAAGCTAGATGCTGGGAGACTGCTGGTTCTCATCCACCCTTAGCTCACGCACGGGGAAGATCTCTGCCCCGTGGCCACGCCTCAGGGGCAAGATAATCTGAGCCTACTGCGCCTCCCCAGTGCTGTTTCAGTTTTTCTGTGTTCAGTTGAAGTTGCTGGGTAAGGCAGGCAGCGTGTCCTGCTGCACCAGAACCAGAACTGAGTTGGGAACCAAACGGAACAGAGAAAGGAGGATCCTGAACCAGTGTGGCAATGTGAGAAGGGACAAGCGAAGGGTGCCAGCAGTTGGTGTGCGCCCGCTCCCCACATGTGGCAAGATTAGGCTTCCAGCTTGAAATAATTACTTTCTCCTGGAGGGTTCAGGAAGAAGAAAAGTGTTGCCTTTGGGATTTTTATCCTGCCTGTTACAAAGCAAGAAAGAAAAACAAAACAAAACAAAACACAAATATTACACAGGGCTGACGGGAGAGGGTTTGAATTGTGCTGTTGGATGCTGCGCGAACGAGAGAGATTTTACCTTATGCTTTTCTCCACCTCAGTTGGCTTTCTTAATGAACCACCTCATTCCCTCACCTCATTCCCTGTCACCTTTGTTTTCTGGTGCTGCTACTGCCCAGGCAGAGGTTCTCTCTGTCTCCCAGCTCCTCGGGGGGTTGGCTGCGGGGCGGGTGGCAGCTGTCCGGTGAGCCGGTAGCAGGGGACGAGGCGCAGAGAGAGTCACTGGGCAGAGCTGCACTTGACGCTTCAGTCTGACTCCCTGCTTGATCCTGGCACAGCAGAGCTTCCAGTTCTTTGTCTTTCAGGGGAAAAACTCGAAGTTCCCACAGTCCAGACTGAAAAGAATCAGAAGGGTTAGGAGAGTGGATAAAGAAGGATGGGGGGAGGGAGGGGATTTCAGCTGAGCCTGGAGTGGTTAGCTCTGTGCAGAACCATAGAAACACAGAATTGTTTGGAAGGGACCTCAAGGATCATCCAGTTCCAAACCCCTGGGCAGGGGCCATGGGCAGGGACACCTCACACTAGAGCAGCTTGTTCATGGCCACATCCAGCCTGGCCTTCAAAACCTCCAGGCATGAGGCTTCCACCACCTCCCTCAGCAACCTCTTCCAGTGTCTCACCACCCTCATGGGGAAGAACTTCTTCCTAACATCCAATCTGAATCTACCCACTTCTAGTTTTGTTCCATTCCCCCCAGCCCTATCACTCCCTGACACCCTCAAAAGTCCCTCCCCAGCTTTCTTGGAGCCCCCTGCAGATACTGGAAGGCAACAAGAAGATCTCCTTGGAGCCTTCTCTTCTCCAGACTGAACAATCCCAGTTCTCTCAGTCTGTCCTCATAGCAGAGGTCCAGCCTTCTGCTCATCCTTGTGGCCCTTCTCTGGATATGCTTCAGCATGTCCAGAATGATCTGCTGTCAAGTAACAAATGAGTGCCTTTCTTTACTCTGCAGGGCTCTGCAGGTAAAAGAATGCCCCACTGCAAGGCACCAACTGGCACTGTAAGCTGGCTTCAAGAGGACACAGTCTCAAGCTGCACCAGGGAAGGATTAGGTTGGATGTTAGGAAGAAATTCTTACCAGAAGGAGAGTTTGACCATTGGGATGTGCTGCCCAGGGAGGTGGTGGAGTCACCATCCCTGGAAGTGTTTAAAACCAGCCTGGATGAGGCACTCAGTGTCATGGGTGAGTTGATTAGATAGGTTGGACTTGATCTCAAAGGTCTTCTCCAGCCTGCTTAATTCTGTACTCTCTATTCATCCTGGCTGCAACTAGGAACAGAGCTGCAAGTGAATAGGCACAGCACAGGCAGGAGGAAGCTCTATTCCATGTTACCAGACCATCAGGATACCTGACCCTGTAATCATCAGTCCTGTCTGGTACCCTGACCAGTATCCCTGAAAACAGATCCAGCACACTTCCAAGTGAATCCCAGACAAGCCCCAGCTCAGCTCCTGTGGCACCAGCAGGGTCATGGTGGCCTGAGGGGAGGTTGGTGTGAGGTGGGGATTGGTCTCTTCTCCCCAGTCTCAGGTGATAGAAAAAATGTGTGATTCTGTGATGCACAAAAATGTCTTTGCTGCAGGGATTGTTAGGCATTGGAACAGGCTGCCCTGGAGCTGTGGCCACAGGACTTTGGGACATGGTTTAATGGTCATGGTGGTGTTGGGTTGATGATGATGACTGGATGATCTTAGAGGGCTTTTTCAACCCAAACAGTTCTGTAATTATATGATTCCTGATGCTTCCCTCAAAAACTCATGCTCTGTGTGCTGAGCAATTAAATCTTTACCTGTTGCCAGGCATCTGGGGGCTTGATTCATGAAGCATAGCACTCTAGTTCTGAGCATGACAGACCATGGCTTGATGCATAAAGCATGGCTCTGAATTCACAAAGGCCTGCAGGGACAGGACCAGGGCCAATGGCTTCAGACTAGAGCAGAGCAGATTTAGATTGGATGTTAGGAACAAGTTCTGCACCATGAGGGTGGTGAAACACTGGAACAGGTTGCCCAGGGAGGTGTTTGAGGCCCCATCCCTGGAGATATTGAAGGTGAGGCTGGAGAGGCTCTGGGCAGCCTGGTCTAGCTGGGGATGTCCCTGGTGACTGTAGAGGGGTTGGACTGGATGAGCTTTTGAGGTTCCTTCCAACCCAGACCATTCTGTGACTGTGTGATTCTAGCAGCACTGTCTAAACCAAGCTGTAAACATGGCACTGTAGTTCTGAGCATGAGCATTACCTCAGTCCACATGAACCAGGGTGCCAGCCTGTCACTCTGACCAGTGAGACAGGAGGCTATGAGGGTATGCTCAGCTTCTTCGTTTGAGGTTGGAGACAGTGGTCACTGACAGCCTGACCAGGCCCAGAAACTGCTGGAAGCACTCACCTTCGCTTCCTGGCTCTCTCTGCAGAGTTGTGCAATCCCTGAACAAATAGAGCTGTGGGCTTCTGAAGCTGAGTCAGGAGGAAGCTCGGCAGTGACGCTGCTGTGCTGGTCCTTCTGCACCACATCTTGGCTGTGTCGGCCATCAGTGCTCTTGCTGTAAGATCTAGTGTGGGGTAAGAGAAGAAGAGAGCCATGAGAGCTACTCCCTGTACTGCCATATCCCCAGGAATGGTTTAGGGTTTCTTTTCTGGGCTCAGTTTCCCTGTACAAGCTATCTACAGGCCACACCTCGAGTATTGGGTCCAGTTCTGTGCACCTCAAGACAAGAGAGATGTGGAGGTGTTGGAACCAGGGCAGAGGAGGGCAAGGAAGCTGGGAAGGGCCTGGAGAAGAAATCTGATGGAGAACAACTGAAGGAGCTGGGGATGGTTAGTTTGAAGAAGTAAGGCTGAGGAGAGACCTGATGGCTCTCTACAGATCCCTGAAAGGAGGCTGTGGAGAGGTTGGTGCTGGTCTCTTCTCACAGGTCATTAGCCACAGAAGAAGAGGGAAGAGCCTCAAGCTGCAGCAGGGCAGGTTCGAGCTGGACAGTATAATTTTTCCCCATCAGGAGTGGTCAGGCCTTGGAATGTGCTGCCCAGGGAGGTGGTAGAGTCCCCAAGCCTGGATGTGTTTCAAGGTGTTTTAGAAGTGGTGCTTGGGGCTCTGGTTTAGGGGTGATCCTTGCAGGGTAGGGTTGTGGGTTGGACTTGGTGATCCTGAGGGTCTTTTCCAACCTGAATGTTTCTGTGATTTCTGTGACACTTATTTAAATCCAAAGAGCAGGGGAGAGCACAGGTGGTTCTTGACAAGCCTGTTGTCACCAGCCAAAGCAGAGCCTGCTATGTGGAGGAGCTAACCAGACAGAACAGGGCTGGAAGAGGCACCCTCTCAGTGAGGAAGAGCTGGTGGTAGGTCCCACTCCTGTGCCAGGCTTCACCTGCTCACCACAACTGCAACTGTGCACAAGAGAAGTCAGTGAGCCCTTGGCTGTTCCCACTTGGAGAGTGTGGAGTCCAAACTGCACTGTCAGCAAACTGTGCCAATGTAACTCAAGGAGAAACAGCAGGTCCTTGGGCTCCCTCTCCCCACATCTGCTCTGGACTCATCTTCAAAGCAGCCAAAATATTATAGTAAGATGAAAAATGTTGGCCTGGCCTTCAATGCAAATTTGAACTTGATATAAAGTACTGGCACAATGGATTGAAGCTTGAGGAGGGCAGATTTAGACTGGAGATTAGAATAAATTCTTGCCATTGGGGGTGGGGAGAGACTGTAACAGATTGCCCAGGGAGGCTGTGCATGTCTCCTCCCTGGGGGTGTTCAAGGCCAGGCTGGATGAGGCCTTGAGCAGCCTGGGCTGGTGGGAGGTGTCCCTGCCCACGGCAGGGGGTTGGAACTGGATGATCTTTCAGGTCCCTTCCAACCTAAACCATTCTATGAATCTTAAATGCCAGGTGGAAGTCTGGCCCTGCCCCTATCCATGGCATTTTTTCTTCTGAATTCAGACAGCACCAAGATTTTCCCAAGGAGTTCAGAATGAGTTCCAGAGTTAAGGGCACATATAGAACTTGTACTTCCCAGTACCTTTTCTAAAGCTTATGTTCAAAATGGCCTAAAATAGAATTCTTTAATATGGTTTAACTCTAATTTTATCCTGCATTTAAAGCAAACAAAAAAGAAAGCTAGTTTTGCATATTGATTCATGGTGTCATGGCTCACTTTCAGCCAAGAGCAGACACAAGCAGATGATAAATAGCACAAAAAAAGTTACCCCAGCATTTACAGGATGCTTTTTGTCCTGGCAGATTCTGAAGTGGATATAAATGGATATAACCTACAGTATAGGAGGTTCCATCTCAACATGAGAAGGAACTTCTTGACTGTGAGCGTCCCAGAGCCCTGGAGCAGGCTGCCCAGAGAGGTTGTGGAGTCTCCTCTGGAGCCTTTCCAGCCCTGTCTGGATGCGCAACCTGCACTGGATTCTATGGTCCTGCTCAGGCAGTGGGGTTGGACTTGATGATCTCCAGAGGTCCCTTCCAGCCCTTAACATCCTCTGATCCTGTTAAGTGATGATGGGAATCATTTTCCCAGAGCCAAACTGCAGATAGAGTTTTATGATGCTCTCTCTGGGATGCACTGCTTTTTTGCAAGACTTTTAGGGGTCAGACTGCTGAATTTTGCCCCAGCCAGCCTGTGAGGATGAACTATGACATCTGCAAGACTTTTAGGGGCCAGACTGCTGAGTTTTGCACCAGCCAGCCTGTGAGAATGAACTATGACATTTGGAAGCAGAAGGTCCCTGGCACAACCCAAGACCTTTTTGTAGTGAGTCTCTGAATGCAGAGGACTTTAACCTAAAGGGAGTAAAGAAGGGCTCAGGTTACACTGGGTGGCTAACGTCACAATGTCTGGGAGTGGCACACACTGGCAGAGCTGTGTGCTCAGTACAGGAGTGAGACTTACTAAACCCAGGTCACTGACCTGCCAGATCTTTGCAGTGCTTCAGAACTGCCTTCCCTTTCCAGCCACAAAGCCAAACGTCCCTGGCACTATCCCTGATGAGCTAATTCACAGAGAGTGCTCTCATTTTCCAACCTCTCTGTGCCAGCATGTCTGAGCCTGCTGCAGCAACAAGCAGGAGCAGTGGTTCTGAAGGAAAGCCCTTATCAAGGTCAATACACCTGCCTGCTATTCCTCCTGGGCCAGCGGCTCTGCTCCCAAAGCGACCACCTTGCTCGCTCTCTTTCTTCGTACTTGGCGTGGCGTAAGGAGAAAGCTTCATCTGACAGATCTTCCACCTGCAACAGAACACAGGGAGGGCTGCTGCCACAATCATGAACACCATGAGAAACAGGCAGCCAGTGTTATCTATCATCCTGCAAGGGTTCAACAAACACACAATGTCCTCTTTCATCCTATCCCAGGGTGCAACTGAGCAGAGCCTGTCCCCTCCCCTCTTGAACCCCAGCCCTCAGCTATTGATAGACATTGATCAGATCCCCTCTCAGTCTTCTCCTCTGCAGACTAAACAGCCCCAGGGCTCTCAGACTCTCCCCATAGGGCAGTGCTCCATTCCCTCAATGATCCTCACCAAAGGTTCACCAAACACACAGCCAATGTTCTCTATCATCCTGCAAAGGTTCACCAAACACATCAAAGCACCTCAAAATCCATGCATTCAGCTTACATCCTCACTAGAGCTCTGGTGTATGGGATGCTGTCACTCTCACTTGATTTCTTTACATGTCTGTGGCTGATTTGAATGGATACAGAAATTATACACACACACCCCCACCACCCCAACCCTGCAACTAACACATTTTTCCCCATGGTGAGAGGCAGAAAATGAAGAGGACAATTATTCATCTGCAAATCAAGGCAGTGGTAAAAGCACATAATAAAGACAAGCAAACATTCCAGGGTTTTCCAGAGACTGCTTTAGGAAGAGGCTGGAAGGCAGCAGGATTTGCCAGGTGCTCTTTAGGCATGGAGAAATAGGTCTGAGATCACCAAGGACTTTGATAGCTCCACATGGAGAGGAACTGAGCAAACCTGAGGTGCTGCATTCCTGCCAGGAAGCCAAGCAGCAAATGGCTTCTGCCTTGAAAAGACCATTTCTGAGCAAATGATTTGCATGACTTGGGCTCTAATGTGAACACTTCTTTGACTGACTGCTCCTGGGCAAGCAAGAGCAAGGAGCTTAGGCAGAGCACAGCTGTAGCTGCTGCATCTGACCTTCACTTTGAAACAACCCTCTTGATTCCTCCCTTGGCACCACACCAGCACCTTTGTTCCTTGGGCTGGTTAAGGCTGGGTAAAGAGCACTTTGCTGCCCTTCCCCCTCACTCACAGGACTACAGAGTGTTAGGGGCTGGAAGAGACCTTGAAAGCTCATCCAGTCCATTCCCCCTGCCAAAGCAGCATCACCTAGAGCAGGTCACACAGGATGGCAAGGCAAGCTGCTGGCTGGACCCCTCCAGCAGAGCTCAGAGGTATTTGCAAGTGCTTCAAAGCATCCAACTTCTTCAAAGTTCACCTAAAAAGCTAAGGTTGGTGAGAACATAGAGTGCTGCAGCCATGGATTTAATGCCAACCATTCCCAACTCAACAAGCAGAGAAATTCAAGGAAAGAACAATTCCTGAGCATAGGAGCTGTGAGGCTGCACTGCCAGGTCAGGCTTGGAAAAATAATTACACCAATAATCAGGGAGTCATGGAAAATGGATAGAAATTATTCCTCTAAAGCACTGCCAGATCAGTCCTGGGAAATAATTCTACCAACAAGCCATGAAAATGATGAAGAGAGTGGAACACCTTCCTCCTGAGGAGAGCCTGAGGGAGCTGAGGGCTCTGGAGCTTGCAGAGGAGGAGCCTGAGAGGTGACCTCCTTGCTGTTGCTAAAGCTGTGCAGGGTGAGTGCCCAGAGGCTGGAGCCAGGCTCTGCTGGGGGATGCCCAATGCCAGCACAAGGGGCAGTGGTGGAAGCTGAGGCAGAGGAAGTACCATGGAAACAGGAGGAAGAATTTTTTCCCTGTGAGGGTGGCAGAGCCCTGGAGCAGGCTGCCCAGGGGGGTTGTGGAGTCTCCCTCTCTGGAGATCTTTAAACCTCACCTGGATGTGTTCCTGTGTGACCTGCTCTAGGTGATGCTGCTCTGGCAGGGGGGGTGGACTGGATGAGCTTTTGGGGTCCCTTCCAGCTCCTGACGTATTCTGTGACAATCAGGAAGTCATGGAAAATGGACAGGAATTTTTCCTCCAAAACAAAACCCTCAGTGGTGTTACCCAAGTGACATCATCTCTCTTCTAACAGAAAATGCATAACCAAGGGCAGAGTCCTCACTGCAGTGCCAGACAGCACCACACAGTACAGGTTACATTGGTATCTGGGAGTCCTCCACTCCAGACAACTCCCAGCCCTCAGGTTTTCTTGGCAGAAACCATGCTTTGTATCAAATCTTGCAGCACTGAGGTAGTTCTTGAGCATACTGGGGACAAGTGAAATGTATTCATGATGCTATAAACTGGCACTGGGCATGCCAAAGAGCACATCTCCATTGGTGACATGCATGGTGGCACTGAGGCACTATCAGCACCAGGCTGTGTGGTGTGGCTGACAGGCTACATCCAGAGGGATCTGGACAGGCTGCAGAGCTGGGCCCAAGCCAAGCTCATCAAGTTCAACAAGACCAAGTGCAAGGCGCTGCATCTGGCTCGGGGCAATCCCAGGCACTGATACAGGCTGGGCAGGGACTGGCTTGAGAGCAGCCCTGGAGAAAAGGACCTGGGGGTGCTGAGGGATGAGAAGATCAAGAGGAGCCAGCAGTGAGCACTTGCAGCCCAGAGAGCCAAGCAGAGCCTGGGCTGCAGCAAGAGAAGTGTGGCCAGCAGGGCCAGGGAGGGGATTCTCCCCTTCTGCTCAGCCCTGCTGAGACCCCACCTGGAGCTCTGTGTCCAGTTCTGGAGCCTCTATTCCAGAAAAGATCTGGAGGTGCTGGAAGGTGTCCAGAGAAGGACCATGAGAGGGCTGGAGCTGCTCTCTGATGAGGACAGCCTGAGAGAGTTGGGGTTGTTCAGTCTGGAGAGGAGAAAGCTCCAGGGAGACCTTCTTGCGGCCTTCCAGTATCTGAAAGGGGCTACAGGAAAGCTGGGGAGGGACTATTTTAGGGTGTCAGGGAGTGATAGGACTGGGGGGAATGGAGCAAAACTAGAAATGGGTAGATTGAGATTGGATGTTAGGAAGAAGTTCTTTCCCAGGAGGGTGGTGAGACACTGGAAGAGGTTGCCCAGGGAGGTGGTGGAAGCCTCATCCCTGGAGGTTTTTCAGGCCAGGCTGGATGTGGCTGTGAGCAAGCTGCTGCAGTTTGAGGGGTCCCTGCCCATGGCAGGGGGGGTTGGAACTGGCTGATCCTTGAGGTCCCTTCCAACCCTGACAATTCTGTGATTCTGTGATTTCCAACCCAGGCAGCAGTTTGATGTGGTCAGCATAAAGGGTCCCAATGACTTCACTGCTACCTGAATCAGCCACAGGACTTCCTTGCTAGAGCTGTAGGTGCCTACCTCCCCTTCAGCCCAGCCCTCTACAGGAGCCTGCAGACAAACAGGCCAGCTTTGTTTGCCCATCTCATGACTGCTTTTGGAAGACTCCTCCTTGCTTTTATTTATTTATGTTAAACCACTTTGTTAGCTGCTGGTTTCCTTTCATGCAAGTCAACTTCATGGGTTTCCAGCTCTCTGGAATTTGCCATCCTTGTCACTTGGATGGCACTGGGCTGCATCTCAGTTGGGATTCTGTCTCTCCAAGGTCAGTGATGTATAGTGTGAAAGTGAGAATTTGATGAACTGCAAAAGTGCTGTTCCCACAGGGACAATTCAGCATTTTCCTGCCTGCTCAGATTTCCTTTGAGGTGGAAAAAAAAGATAATTTGGAAAGAAAAACTTAAGAGACACTTAAAAATACCTTTGTTTTAGCCAACTGCCAAAACTTCCCATGCTGGGAAGCGACTTCATTTGTAACAAAGCTTCCTTTCCAAACTTAAAGGTCCATATTCCTGTGCAAGGAAAGAGTTTTGAGGACTCCAGAAATAAGCCTTACTGTTCTCCTCTTCCATGGCTGGGGAGAGCAGATGTCATCTGCTTGTTTATTGACAATGTTGGTGACATAGACAGTGGCACTGAGTTTGCTGACAATACCAAGCTGTGTGGTGTGGCTGACAGGCTGAAGGGAAGGGATCCATCCAGAGGGACCTGGACAGGCTGCAGAGTTGAGCCCAAGCCAAGCTCATGTGGTTCAACAAGACCAAGTGCAAGGTCCTGCAGATGGCTCGGGGCAATCCCAGGCACTGATACAGGCTGGGCAGGGGCTGGCTTGAGAGCAGCCCTGAAGAAAAGGACCTGGGGGTGCTGGGGAGGAGAAACTCAACAGGAGCCAGCAGTGAGCACTTGCAGCCCAGAGAGCCAAGCAGAGCCTGAGCTGCAGCAAGAGAAGTGTGGCCAGCAGGGCCAGGGAGGGGATTCTCCCCCTCTGCTCCACTCTGCTGAGACCCCCCCTGGAGCACTGTGTCCAGTTCAAGTCTCTATTAAAGGAAAGATCTGGTGTAGTAACATAGAAAACCTCTTCCCACATTCTGGAGGTGGTGGAAGGTGTCCAGAGAAGGGCCATGAGGATGAGCAGAGGGCTGTCCTCTGCTGTGAGGACAGACTGAGGGAGTTGGGGCTGCTCAGTCTGGAGAGGAGAAGGCTCCCAGGAGGCCTAATTGTAGCCTTCCAGTACCTGAAGGGGGCTACAAAAAAGCTGGAGAGGGACTTTTGAGGGTGTCAGGGAGTGATAGGACTGGGGGGAATGGAGCAAAACTAGAAATGGGTAGATTGAGATTGGATGTTAGGAAGAAGTTGTTCCCCATGAGGGTGGTGAGACACTGGCAGAGGTTGCCCAGGGAGGTGGTGGCAGCCTCCTCCCTGGAGGTTTTTCAGGCCAGGCTGGATGTGGCTGTCAGCAAGCTGCTGTAGTGTGAGGTGTCCCTGCCCATGGTGGGGGGTTGAAACTACATGATCCTCGAGGTCCCTTCCAATCCTAACAATTCTATGATTCTATGGATGAATTTCACTCCATTCCTCTGCAGACCAACAACAACATGCAGGAGGTTTTCTTTTTAGAAAAGGATTCTTTGTTCTAGGGATAAAAGGAGGAGGGCTAAGAGGAAAAGGTCTTGACTTGGTTCTGCCCCCTCCTGAGCTTGGTAACACTTTAGCTATTTCCTCCACCAACTTAGGTTCATTTAAAGTTGCTCTAGCTGGAGAAATTGGGTATTTCCCCCGACACATCCTCCCCCCCCAAGGTCATTTTGCAAACAGGACAAAAGAGCTGTCACTCCGGGGTGGATGGAGCTGGCAGTGATGCTGAGAGAAAGGACTATTAGGAAGGGCTGTTTGTGAGGCACGTCTAATGATTTCACTCAAAAGAAAAGGCTTCAAGCAAAGTTAAGATTTGGATCCAGTTAAGCTACAAGACACTGTGGCTTTAATGTTGAATAGCACCAGGAATATTTCTGAAAGGTTCTCAAAACAGCCAGGTCTGGGATTTGGTCTTTGGCTTCACAGGAAAAACTTGAGTCATAGGCCAGGAAAACACTTCTGCAGAGCTAATTACACAGTGGATTATTCCAAAGCATTTCTAATGACTGAAACAAATACAAAATAATCTTGAACATCACTTTACAACCCTGCCATGCCAGAAGCTGGCAAAACAAATTAAAACCAAAAAGAAAAAGAGGAAAACCAATGGGCCACAGCCTCCCATGCCTTAAAGCAGTCACAGGCTGCAAAGGCATTGAATGCAAATGGGGAAACTCAGATGTTCTGTCTCCAAAATTCAAGCATTTGTAGAGCAACTGCTAGAGCTGACACAAGTAGCAGATTAACTTTTGCATTGCTGAGCAATTAGATTTGTCCAAGGCAAAATGTCCTGAAACAACCCAACAGGCACCCCAAAAAAAAAAGGTAAGCCTTTGAAACTCCAATAAATTGGCTTGGTTTTCAGAGAGTGCTGAGTTCCTGTCCTTGCTAGTGTGGCTCCTGTAGAACATCTGCTGGAAGGTGTCCAGAGAAGGGCCCCAGCAGAGGGCTGGAGCTCCTCTGCTATGAGGACAGAGTGAGGGAGTTGGGGCTGTTCAGTCTGGAGACGAGAAGGCTCCGTGGAGACCTTCTTGTGGCCTTCCAGTATCTGAAGGGGCTACAGGAAAGCTGGGGAGGGACTTTTGAGCATGTCAGGGAGTGATAGGACTGGGGGAAATGGAGCAAAACTAGAAGTGGGTAGATTGAGATTGGATGTTAGGAAGAAGTTGTTCCCCATGAGGGTGGTGAGAGACTGGCAGAGGTTGCCCAGGGAGGTGGTGGAAGCCTCATTCCTGGAGGTTTTTCAGGCCAGGCTGGATGTGGCTGTGAGCAAGCTGCTCTAGTGTGAGGTGTCCCTGCCCATAGCAGGGGGGTTGGAACTGGCTGATCCTTGAGGTCCCTGCCAACCCTGACAATTCTATTATTCTATAATCTGTGGCCCTACTCTTTTTGTTACTCATAGAAACCTTGGTTGTAGGTTTATTGCATGGATACAAGTTGTTTCATTTTCCCTTCTCTCTTCTTCATTTAAATGCAAAAGAAAAAGATCTCAAGTAGAAGGAATCCCTAATTGCTGGGCTGCCACAAGAACAGCTCTCAAAACTAGCCATGCAGAAGATAGGGTGAGAAGAAACTATTACACAGGACCACCACAGGCTGATATGCCAATAAAAAGCTTACTTAGTATAAAAGCAGAAAATACTTTTTGCCCTCTCTTGTACTTCATGAATGATCTGCTGAAGCTTGCCTTGATTTTAGTGCAAGGAACGACTTCAGGAATGTCAGAGAGAGTGCAGGAAATGTGCAGAGGCAGTACTGCTGTTTGCTGTCTTTTCTTCACTCTCACATGGTAACAAATTTAACTCAGCCTAAAACCTAAAGGAAGTGGATGCTGAGCAAGCTGCTGTAGTGTGAGGGGTCCCTGCCCGTGGCAGGGGGGTTGGAACTGGCTGATCCTTGAGGTCCCTTCCAACCCTAACAATTCTGATTCTAACCACCTATTCTCAGCGCACGGAAAAGCATCCAAACCAATTAACACGATCCCAAAAGAACGGGGAACGAAATTGGCAAAGGATGATTCAGACAAACAAGAGCTTTAGCGTTTTTCTCCGGTCTGACATCTCTCTCATTCTCTGCAGCAGCTGACAGACAATACAGAAGCAGTGGACCACAGCAGGAGGCAAAGCTGCTTCATTGTTAACTCGAGTTATTTCCTGGCCAAAGGATGAATCATACAGGATCAGCCAGTCATGCCAAATGCAAATGTACTGGGAGGGCTACTGAAGGAGCCCAGCCCTTAGCCCAGTAGCTTCACAGAGGCACAGAATCACAGAATGATAGAGGTTGGAAGGGACCTCCAGAGATCACAGTATCACAAAGGTTGGAAGAGACCTCGAAGATCATCCAGTCCAGCCCTCCCTGCCAAAGCAGGGTCACCCAGGGTAGTCTGCATAACAATACACCTTGAAGTGCCTTCAGAAAAATACACCACAAGTGTAATCAGGACATCTGAATGGGATCTGCAACCTAAACAAAAAATGGACTCAGTCCTTCAAGCAAGGCCCTTGAACCCCTGAAGGCTAATCACTGTTGAATTGCAGCTTGCAGGAGGAACAGACAGCAAGGAAGAGTCAATTCTCACCACCCAGGGCACCCTTCCTGTCCTGTTAATTCTTCTCCAAACAGTTTCATTAAATATTCTTGCATGAGAGTTCTGCTCTGGATGCAAATTTGACCTTCTCACGGCAAAAGAAAGTCAGGCAATATTTCCAGCTAGCAGAGATGGTACCAAACCAAAAGGCACTGCTGGAGGTGACATCACCTGCCTGCCAGATTTCACCAGGATTTCTCAAGTGCATGGGAAACGGTGAGGACAGAGGAAGCTTCTCTCTTCCTTGTGCCCCAAGAGGAAGGATGGTGCCAAATGAGTACAGCTACACCATGCAGGGAGCTGAGACCACAATGCTCTTGGAAATGAAAGGTTCATTTCCATGGAGCAGGAAGCCACAGCCCTGATAAAACTCCAAGGCAGCTAGTGCCTTTGTGGAGGGTGCACTTTCTACCTCAAGGGAGCAGCAGAATTCAAGCATAACTCTCTGTACTGCTACCCCAAATGCAATCTTCTTCTAAGGCACCTAAACCCCAGTTGTAAAGATGCTCTGAAAAAGTTGCTCATGAACAGATATTGTGGGCTGGAGCAATCCTCACTGTCAGTACAGCCTGGGGGAGGAGGTGTTAGACAGCAGCCCTGAGGAAAAGGCCTTGGGGGTGCTGGTGGGTGAGAAGCTGGAGAGGAGCAGGCAGTGTGAGCTTGCAGCACAGAAGGCCAAGGGCAGCCTGGGCTGCATCCAAAGCAGCATTGCCAGCAGAGCCAGAGAGCTGATTCTGACACTTTGCTCTGCTCTGATGAGACCTCATCTGGAGTGCTGTGTGCAGGTCTGGAGCCCTCAACACAGGAAGGACCTGGACCTGATGGAGAGGGTCCAGAGGAGGGCCATGAAAATGATCAGGGGGTTGGAGCAGCTCTGCTCCCAGGACAGGCTGAGGGAGCTGGGGATGTTAAGGCTGGAGAAGAGAAGGCTCCAGGGAGACCTAAGAGCAACCTGCCAGGACCTGAAGGGGGCTACAAGAAGGCTGCAGAGAGACTGTTTGCAAAGGCCTGCAGGGACAGGACCAGGGACAATGGCTTCAAACTAGAGCAGAGCAGATTGAGATTGGATATCAGGAAGAAGTTTACTATGAGGGTGGTGGAACACTGGAACAGGTTGCCCAGGGAGGTGGTTGAAGCCCCATCCCTGGAGATATTGAAAGTGAGGCTGGAGAGGGCTGTGGGCAACCTGATCTAGTTGGGGATGTCCCTGCTGACTGCAGAGGGGGGTGGACTGGATGAGCTTTGGAGGTCCTTTCCAGCGCAAACCATTCTGTGATACTATGATGGTATGAAGACAAGTCCTACAGGTGGCAGTGGCCTACAGCAGAGACTGGAGGGAGATTAGACATGTGACAAGGACAGCAAAACTGGCAGGTTTCTGGAAAAGGAGCCAAAAGAGATTGGAAGGGCAGGAAAGCATCCAAGAGACCAGACCTGCTGGCAGTTCATACTGGGGTTAGGAAATGCCTCACCCCCCTGATTTGTGGAGAAAAGGACTCCCAGCTGCAAAGTCCAGAGACGCTTTCTGGAAGACAAATAGGCAGATTCCTCTGTCTGGGGGAAGCAACAGCAGCATTTGATGTGCAAACTTGGCTCAGGAGGCAAGCAGGAAACACTGAAGGTTACCTTGTTCCTAACACAGCAGGAAGAAGTTTGCTCCCAACAGAAGGGCTGCAGGAGAATGAACGTGGAAAAGAAAGATGAGTAGATGTGCTAGGCCCACAGACCAATGCCCACACATGGAAGAGCAACAGGTCATGGGAACTGGCCATCAAAGAAACGGATGAGTGAGCACAGCCATCCCTGAAGAGACAGCTGGGAGACCCAGCACCAGATTGCCCAATCTGAGAAGGTGGAAGCCTTGGGAGTGCTGACTGCACAGACAGTGAGGGACAGAAGAACCAAGCAACCAAGTCAACAATCATAGAATCATTAAGGTCGGAAATGACCTTTAAGAACACCAAGTCCAACCACAACCCAACTACCATGACCACTACACTATAACCTGAAGCATCACATCTACAGCTTCTTAAACAGCTCCAGGGATGGCCACTCCACCACCTCCCTGGGCAATGACTGAGTGAATATTCTCCCATTTCTATCATCCACCACAGAGCTGAGTAGCTTGGGACAAGACACATTTTCAAAGTCTGGTATTTAATACTTTGGTTTTGAGATGTGAAACTTACCAGGATTTGCATGTCAGTGACTTTGGAAAAGAAAAAAACCCAATTATATATTATATTATAATTAAAAGCTTGTGGTTTAGTAAAAACACTGCCTACCTCTTCTTCATCTGTAGGAGATTTTTCCAAAGGTTGAAATTCAACGACTCTCCAGCTAGAAATGAGACAAGAAAAGTCAAATTAATTCACCTAAGTGCTGCTTCATTATTTCCACAGTGGAGATGACTCTTCTGTGTCTACGCTACACTGCTCCTCCTTTCTGCAGCACCGTTTGTGCTTCAAAACTGCTTTCACATTTAAGGTGCCTGTAATTGAAGATTTTCCTTTCTCAAACCCTAACCCAAACCCAAAAATTAACCCAAACCTTATTCCTAATCCAAAGGCAAAGCCAAACCCTAACACTAATCCAAATCCTAACTCCAATCCAAACCCAAACCCTAATCCTAACCCTAACCGAAACCTCACCCTAACCCAAAACCTAGCCCTAGTACAAATACAAACTCAAAACCTAACCGAATGCAAACCCACATCCTAACTAATCCAAACCCTAATCCTCACACTAGTACAAATGCAAGCCCAAATCTTAACCTAATCCAAATGCAAACCCAAACCCTAACTGTGATCCAAACCCAAACTCTTAACCCAAATCCAAACTATAAACTAACCCAAACCCTAACCCTAAGACAAACCCTAACCCAAACCCTAACCCTAATCCAAACCCAAACCCTCAACCTAATCCTAACCCTAACCTAATCTTAACCCAACCCCAAACCCTAACCCAAACTCTAATCCAAACCCAAACCTTAACCTTTCATTTTTCCATTTTCCCAACAGTGTCTTTAAGCTATCCACTATTGTCTTAATAATATTTTTAGCTTTAATAGACAATACAAAAGCAAATACAAGGTGGAGGTTTTAAACATGGAGCAAATGCATTTGGCCATGCCAGGCAATTTGCATTACAGCACAGGAGATCAGTCTGGTGATGTTCTTTTTACTGAAATAAATAATGATTAAAGAAGAGATGTCTCCAGAATCATGGACTGAAGGCTTACACTGCATGGGAAAAAGGAGGAGAATGGATACACTTTAAAGGTCTGTGCTGAAGCCATTGCTGCTTAATTCACTGACCAGAGTTAACTATTTTGATCTCAAAGGTCTCTTCCAACCTGGTTAATTCTGTATTTCCTTATGACCTTCAGGACACAAATCAGAGAGCATTCAGTGCATGTCAGCCTTGCAGCACACTTAAGGCCACAAATGTCAGTACAGCCAAGATGCTATAAACCCATTTGTGTCTGTAGCCAGCCTGTCCCTCTGCCCCCTTCCTCCCCGTGTGTATCACACTAATTCCTTGTGCAAGCAGCTGTCCTGTCACACAAACTGAAGTGCTCAGAAACAAAACCCAAGCACATGAACAGATCCCCTTAGTGTTATAAAACTATCTAGCTGTGTTTAATCATATTCTCAGTTCACATCCTCATGTTCATTGTGGTACCTTCTCTGCATCTAAGGGAGGTGATGAACAAACCTTGGGGTAAGGATTTCTTTGTATTGTAGTTTCTCCAGCTTCGATGGTGCCACCAGTGACATGGGAATAACAATGTTGTCTATGTCATAGGAGCTCTCACTTCTCAACCTCCTCCTGGAGTTATGCTGTAGGAAACAATCAATACAAGACCAGATCATAGAACCACAGAATGGTTTGGGTTGGGAGGGACCTCCAAAGCTCATCCAGTCCAACCCCTCCTGCAGTCAGCAGGGACATCCCCAGCTAGATCAGGTTGCCCAGAGCCCTCTCCAGCCAGACCTTGAATATCTCCAGGCTGAGGCCCCCACCATCTCCCTGGGCAACCTCTTCCAGTGTTCCACCACCCCCCTGGTGCAGATCTTGTTCCTAACTTCCAGGGATGCATCAGCTCAAATCACAGGAACGCCACAGTAGCTAAGAATCATTAGAAATGTAGGAGAAGGAATGTCTGTACCCTGAACACATTTTCTAGCAGCCTACTGACTTGTCCCCAGTGGAATCTCAACAACCCTGAGATTTACCTCTTGCTGGCATAACTGACTAAAATCAGTGGGAACCTCCCTTCCTTGATTTTGGGTTACAGTTAGTTCAGAATACTTCTCAGAACTCTGCAGCTAATGCTGCCTTCTTCAGAATGTTCAGTCTACAAAGACAACTTTCTATAAGCTATTACTAACTAACCACCTATTTACTAACCACCTATTTACTAACTAACTATCTATTTACTAACTAACCACCTAACTATTCACTAATTACCCACCCAAATGGTTCTTCAGTGTGATACAATAAAGAATCCCAAAAGAATGAAACTGAATTTATGGGTGCAGATCAGCCCAGATGAAAAAGGGTGTTCTGAAAGTCTTGCAAAGGACAGAAACTGAATTTCTTTGCCCTAATCCCAGAGGGATTCCTGGTGATGCTCTCTGCCAACTCCTCTGTCTCTAAACCACACTCATTTCCTCCTTTCCTCAGCACTGCTCCTGCCTCAAAAATGCTTTCAAATTTAAGGTGCCTGAAATTGAAGATTTTCCTGTCTCAACCCTAACCCTAATCCAAACCCAAACCTTAATCCTAATCCAAATGCAAACCCAAACCATAACCCTAACCCAAACTCAAACCCTAATCTACACCCAATCCCTAATCCTAAACCAAACCCAAACCCTAACCCTAACGCTAATCCAAACCCAAACCATAACCTTAACCCAACCCCAACCCAAAACCTAGCTCAAACACTAACCTTATCCCAAGATCTAAACCTAACCCAAACACAAATCCAAACCCTACCTCAAACCTTAACCTTAACCCAAGCTCTAACCCAAACCCTAAACTCAACCCAAACTCTAATGATAACCCAAACCCTAAGCCAAACCCCAACCTTAACCCAAATCCTAGCCCAAACCTTAACTGTAACCCAAGCTCTAACACTAACCCAAACCCTAACCCTAACCCAAGACCAACCCAAACCCTAACCCAAACCCTAATCCTAATTCTAATGCAAACCCAAACCCTAAATCTGTTCCTGATTCTAACCCTAACTAGTGCAAGGAACCTACTTGGTCCAAAAGATGAAGTTCCTGGCTTACAGGAGAAAACTTAGTTTTAAATCACAACCCATGGTACAAGACCTCAGTTCTTAGCTGATCTTCAATGGAAGCAGTCTACTCTAAAATGCTCTTATAGGTATTCTTTGACAATGGTCTGCTCAAGCAAGGAGAAAAAAAGAGGAATGTGAATTGTTTGAACAGTGTGGGGGAGATCTAAAACTGGGATCCTAGAGAGTCTGCACCAGACTGAAACATGACATCTTACAGAGCACAAATGTGCCCCCTATGCTTAGCAAAATCTGGATATTATTAGGAAATTCCCAATGAATTCCAAGAAAACAAAGTGTGACTCTGCAGGCACTTCACTGAACCACAGCTCTGGTGCTCCTCAGCAAATTTATACTCCAGAGAGCTTACCTGTAGCTCTGCACAAAGGCTTTCAATAGAGGAGCTAAGAGGTAACAAATTCTGTGACTATGTTTGCACTGTGAGGCCACTTCATGGAGCTGCACCAAGAGACAGGATTCTGAAGAGCCCTTGATGTGAAATGGGAACTTAAATCACAGGTGAGGCCCCACCTTGAGCACTGTGTCCAGTTCTGGAGCCTCTATTACAGGAAGGATCTGGAGATGCTGGTAGGTGTCCAGAGAAGGGCCACAAGGATGAGCAGAGGGCTGGAGCTGCTCTGCTATGGAAACAGACTGAGAGAGTTGGGGTTGTTCAGTCTAGAGAGGAGAAGGCTCCAAGGAGACCTTCTTGTGGCCTTCCAGTATCTGAAAGGGGCTACAGGAAAGCTGGGGAGGGACTTTTTAGGGTGTCAGGGAGTGATAGGACTGGGGGAATGGAGCAAAACTAGAAGTGGATAGATTGAGATTGGATATTAGGAAGAAGTTCTTCCCCATAAGTGTGGTGAGACACTGGCAGAGGTTGCCCAGGGAAGTGGTGGAAGCCTCATGCCTGGAGGTTTCTTAAGGCCAGGCTGGATGTGGCTGTGAGCAAGCTGCTCTAGTTTGAGGTGTCCCTGCCTGTGGCAGGGGGGTTGGGACTGGATGATCCTTGAGGTCCCTTCCAACCCTGACAATTCTGTGATTCTGTGTGTTTAATGAAATTTGCAAACAAAAAGAAATGAAAGGGCCCAGTGCCAATAACTGAAACTTACCCTTCCATTGCATGACCTGCAAAAACTCTTTTACAAGCAAGGATCTGTTTCAGGAGCACCACATACTCAGCCTGCACTAAATCACTGCATGTAATCCACTGTCAGACTGCTCAGGGCTGTGATTTAACGCTGCATCAGACATCAGATGCCTGTGGCTTTGGCTGATAAATCCCTGCTGGTGTTCCAGAGGGGACAGGGCTGCATTTCTGGTTTACCTGTGAGGCTGTGGTGTGAGCAGGCCGAGCCGTGGCGCTGGCGCCGGCGCCATGGGGTTCTGGTTCTGCATGCTGGAAGGAGAAGGCCTCAAACCTGCCGCTCCGCTCCCCTGCCAACAACAACAGCAACAACAACGAGGATGCACACTGCCTGCTGTTTAGCAGACTAAGGGCATCTCTCCAAACTGGCATGTTTCATTAGAGAGCTACCAGCATTGTGGTCTGGACCTTGGGTCGAGCAGGTTCACCAAGGGTGGATGTGTTTAAAGATGGTTTGGCTGTGGTGCTTGGGGCTCTGGTTTAGGGGTGAGTCTTGCAGAGTAGGGTTCTGGGTTGGACTTGGTGATCCTGAGGGCCTTTTCCAACCTGAATGCTTCTGTGATTCTGTAATGGGCCATAAAGATGGGACCAAAGATGTGTATCTTGGGTGAGGAGCCACAGTTGGGGCATTGTGTCCTCGAGAAAAGGGAGATATCCAATCCCAGGCACAAACACAGGCTGGGTGCAGAGGGGGTTGAGAGCAGCTCTGAAAAAACAGACTTGGGGGTGTTGGTTGATGAGCAGCTCCCCAGGAGCCAACAGTGCCCTCAAAGCAGCCCTGCAGGCAACTGTGTGCTGGGCTGCATCCAGAGGAGTGTGGGCAGCAGGGCAAGAGAGGGGATTCTACCCCTGGACTCTGCTCTGCTTAGACCCCACCTCCAATCTTGCCTCCAGTTCTGG
Source organism: Colaptes auratus (assembly GCA_015227895.2). Classification (NCBI taxonomy): domain Eukaryota; kingdom Metazoa; phylum Chordata; class Aves; order Piciformes; family Picidae; genus Colaptes; species Colaptes auratus. Next base: position 121,616 of record JAAWVA010000051.1, read on the forward strand.
TGTCCCCAGCAGAATGAGGACACAGAGCTGCTGGAGTGAGTCCAGAGGAGGCCACAAGGATGATCCAAGGGCTGGAGCAGCTCTGCTGTGATGACAGGCTGATGGAGCTGGGGGTGCTCAGCCTGGAGAAGGGAATACTCTGGGTGGACCTTACAGCTGCCTTCCAGTACCAGTAACAGCAATAAAGATGCACACTGGCTGTTGCTTATTGGACTGGGGACATTTTTCCATACAGTAAGGGTAAAGTAATTTCTAGAAGCCCACAGCTAACCACTCACAATTTACAGAACACTAAAAAAAGCCATCTAAACAAACACTTGCTACTCATCCTGTCCTTGCTGTTCCACAAAACTCATCCTTTCCCTTCTCCAAAGGATCCAGCTTCATATGGGCAGATGTCCTGCTTCTCTTTTCAGTAGCTGCCATTGTCTAACCACACAACAAATGCAGTCAGGCTTAGAAGAGTGCTCCCCAGTGCTCCCTAGCAGGGGTGCATCTCACTGAGGTACAGGTTACTGAGCTCTCACTCATGGCTTCTTCCTTAATGAAAGCAATTCTGGCAGCAAGGGTAACAAAATTAGTTTCTAGATCTCCACTTGTGGCTTCTTCTAGTAGTGGTCCAAGGCTCCAGGCAAATAGTAATTCCTGTGGCATTTAGGGGATTCAGAATTTAACCACCCGTGTTCTGCTTTCCTTCTACATTAATTTCCAGTAAGAACAGAGAACTCAGACTTCATATACCAACTAAGAAAAAGACTCAGTGCATTCCAACATGAAAAAAGAGGTAAGACTGATCCTCAGGACTGTATTGCACAGCCTGGGTCAACGAGATGAACTCCCATCTCCCAGGCAGCTCTGCAACTCCCTGGCACAGAGCTTTTATTTTTGGCCTTGTTCATCAGGCTGACCTTCCCCATGGATAATTTCTCCTAGACAGAGCCCAAATTAGGAATAAATATGTAGTACTACACCCATAGCACTAATAAGCTACAACTGCTGCTGCTGCTCACTAATACACCAGCAAGCAGCTTTCTGGCTTCGGGGAACTCTGATCTTCATGATAAAAGATTGCTTTCTTCTTTTTTTCTCTCGTTCCATTAACTCAAAGAACTAAATCCTACTGGCAGAAGACTAATTGTAACTTCAAAGGCTTCATGGCAAGAGCTTTTCTCACTTCCTAGTGAACTCCCAATTGCTGATCTCAGTGTGCACCACACTAGGCTTAGGGAAACAAGGAACACTGTCAGCATCTGCCTTTGGGGCACCAGGGATTGCTTAGGGCTGCAGGTGGCATAGAGAAAAGGATCACAGATAGTGAGAGGGGACAGGGCACAGCAGCCCCTATCCCAGAGACAGGCACAGGGCAGAAGAGCAGGCTGTATGGCAAAGGGGAGGGCTGTAATGCACACAGGAAACAATAGACAGAAAAAACCTCCCTGCCCATGGCAGGGGGCTTGGAACTGGATGATCCTTGAGGTCCCTTCCAACCCTGACAATTCTATGATTCTATAATTGAGACAGTTTCCAGTGTATCCAAATCTACCTTTAACTCTCTCCAGCAGCTTTCTCATGGATAGGAAGGGGTTGTGGAGTGTTGGTGTTGTTTTGTCTGGTTTTTTATTTAACAGATCACAGTTTTTGATTCCATCCTCTCTGCAGTGATTGCCACCCCTCCACCTCCACTGCAAGATTACAGTAATCAGAAAAGTTCTATGAACTTCTGTGCAGAAATAAAGATAGTTCAACAGTATGAATATAAAAATGTGTTCCCTCCCTGTGGGGTTTTTTTGGGGGTAGTTTTCCCTGGAAGTGTCTCTTCCCACAATGTTAACTGATAATTTATGACTTTCAATTCTTTCTCAAGGGAAAGTTTAAGCTAATACACTTTTGTCTTCTTGCTCAGTGATTCATTGTCTTCAAATGCCTTTGAGGAATTTTGCCATAAATGAATCTGTGACAGAGTCTGTTGGGTTTTTACATTCTAATGGCCTGCAGAAGTTAAGATCCTATAGATCTTGGCAATGGTAGACTACATTTTTTTGTGTGTCCCTAAATGATCACATCATTCTACAGAACTTTCAGGGCCCTTTCTATTAATTTCACAAGTGCTGAAGTAGAGACTCAGTGGCTTAAAATACAAAGATAACAAGGGTGAAAACACTAATTATAAGTCCTCTCAGCTGCCTGGAAGGAAACCAGACCCACAAATGACAGTGAATAGCAAATGAACCAGAGCTGACCAGAGCTGCCAGGAATAGTAAATGTTTGGTCAGGCACATGATTTGACAGATGACTCTGCAATTCAGCCTGTGTTGCACTGACTACCATACAAAAAAACATTCCTTCATATCAAAAATAATGGCACCCACTACTAGAAAAACACAGTTGGGCTGCTGAGCAGTTTCCTTGAGGAGCAGGCTGAAAACAAAGTACAGAAGCTTGTCTCCCTGTATGATGCATAGTCAAAAAGAAAGAGAAGGATTTACTATGCCTTAAAATAGCAAATAATTTTCATGGGGCCCTAAGCACATTTCTTCACTCCTGTGAAGTTTCACAAGAGCATCCTTTTTTGGAGACAGCTTCAAATTAACTCTCAAAGCCCAGGGGTAACAAATTGCTCTGTGCAGTCCATGTTCTAACAGAAGCAGTGCTGTCCCAAGCTGTGCCAGGTTACACCCAGCCCCAGAGGGGGTTGGCTGAAAAGAACCTAGCCCCAGGTGGACAAAGAAACCTGACCCAGGTGGGCAGAGAGGCTTGGACCTCCTTCCAGGGGGAGGGGTCCCCAGGTCAAAGTCTATTCCACTGCCCCTTCCTGTCCACAAACCCTATTTAAGGGGAGACATTTCCTGTGCTCTCTCTCTCTTGCTTCTGCCCTTGTCTGCCCCAGAGGCTGCTCCTGCTGCTCCCTGTTATTGCTGTAACCACGTGGTGAGGCCTGCTCCATGCTGCATCCAAACTCCTAAGGACTGCATCTGAAGAGAATCCATATTTGCATGCAGAGAATCCTATGCCAGCTGGGCCTGTTTTAATATGTAGCTTTATTTACCCTTTTTCCTCACACCTTTGTAGCCTTCCTTTTACTCCAATGCTTTTTGTATTTTGTTAAACTTACCTTTTGACCTCCCAGTCGATTCCAGACTGTTTCCTTCAGGATTTTGCCGCTCTTTTCTCCTGCCTAATTTGCTTTCCCCTAATGGGGAAAAAGGGAGAGGGGAGGCAACCTAAATGTGTTCCACTTGGGCTTGTGGACTCGGAAAGCTTAAACCACAAGACAAGCAATGCCAGTTTTCTCTTACCTACTGCTGTCTCACTCAGATGTCTTTTCTTTCTTCCTTCTGACAGCTGGTCGGATGTTCCAGGTTTGGAAGTAGATAAACAGCCACTGCTCCACTGTTTGGCAGAAACATGGTGTTGGCTGTAGTCTATGACAGAAAAAGCATGCATCAAGTTGAGAAATTCTTTTCCACTGCTGCACTTTACAGGAGATCTCAACTGCTGAGCTATGTATAATGGGAAATCCCCAGACTTAGGACAGGAGCCCAAACAGCAAACAGGACTGCAGTCAGGAACCTGCATCTGCAGAAAAACAGAATCATAGAATTGTCAGGGTTGGAAGGGACCTCAAGGATCATCCAGTCCCAACCCCCCTGCCATGGGCAGGGACACCTCACATGACAGCAGGCTGCTCACAGCCACCTCCAGCCTGGCCTTAAAAAACCTCCAGGGCTGAAGCTTCCACCACCTCCCTGGGCAACCTCTGCCAGTGTCTCACCACCCTCATGGGGAAGAATTTCTTCCTAACATCCAATCTCAATCTCCCCTTGTGTAGCTTGGATCCATTTCCCACAGTCCTATCATTCCCTGATACCCTAAAAAGTCCCTCCCCAGCTTTCCTCTAGCCCCATTCAGATAATGGAAGGCCACAAGAAGGTCTCCTAGGAGCCTTCTCTCCAGACTGAACAACCCCAACTCTCTCAGTCTGTCTCCAGAGCAGAGCAGCTCCAGCCCTCTGCTCATCCTTGTGGCCCTTCTCTGGACACCTTCCAGCACCTCCAGATCCTTCCAGATCCAGGTGGGGTCTCAGCAGAGTGGAGCAGAGGGGGAGAATCCCCTCCCTGGCCCTGCTGGCCACACTTCTCTTGCTGCAGCCCAGGCCCTGCTTGGCTCTCTGGGCTGCAAGTGCTCACTGCTGGCTCATGTTGAGCTTCTCATCCACCCAAGGCCTTTTCTTCAGGGCTGCTCTCAAGCCAGTCCCTGCTCAGCCTATTTTTGTGCCTGGGATTGCCCCAACGCAGCTGCAGGACCTTGCACTTGGTCTAGTTGAACCTCATGAGGTTGGCTCGGGCCCAGCTCTGCAGCCTGTCCAGGTCCCTCCGGATGGATCCCTTCCTTTCAGCTGCCAGCCACACCACACAGCTTGGTGCTGAGGGTGAACTCAGTTCATGTCACCAGAAAGATGTTACACAAGACTGGTCCCAGCAGTGATCCCTGAGGGACTCCACTGGTCACTGGCCTCCACTTGGACACAGACCCACTGACAGCCATTCTTTGGGTGTGGCCAGCAAGCCAGTTCTTTATCCACCCAGCAGTCCATCCATCAAACCCATCCTGCACCAGCTTGGAGACCAGGATGTGGTGCAGGACAGTGTCGAAGGCTTTGCTCAGGTTTGGGTCAATGATGTCAGCTGCTCTCCCCTTCTCTGTTAATGCTGTGACCTTGCCACAGAAGGCCTCCAGGTTTGTCAGGCAGGATTTGCCCTTGGTGCAGCTGTGCTGATTGTACCAAATCACCTCCTTGTTATTCTTTTTCCTCAGGAGTGCCTCCAGGAGGATCTGCTCCATGATCTTACCAAGCACAGAGGTGAGACTGCCTGGCCTATAGCTCCCTGGGTCATCCTCCTTTCCCTTGTTAGACATGGGGTTCCCCTTTTCCAGGGAGTGGGGACCAGGACTTTTGGAATATAATAGAGAGTGGTTTAGCAACCTCATCCCCACTTCCCTCAGCACCTGTGGGTGTAGCCCATCAGGTCCCATGGACTTGAACACTTTCAGGCTCTCCAGATGGTCATAAACCTGATTTTCACTCACAATGGGCAGTTCCTTCTTCCAGCCCCTGCCCTGCCATTATCTTCACACACTCCAGGAGTGTGTCCTGAGCCCTTACCAGTCATTGAAAACCTCAGCCTTCTCCATGTCACTTGTCACCAGTTCTCCCCATTCCTTTCTGAGGGGGCCCCCACCTTCCTTAGTCTTCCTTTTGCCATTAATGTAGCTGTAGAAATTATTGCTATTCCCCTTGATCTCCCTGGCTGGATTTAATTCTAACTGAGAACTCAAAGTGCAGCCCCCCCCCCACCTGTATTAATGCCCTCCTATGGCTCTGATGGGATCATTTCAGTCCAGCAAAGGAGAACCTAACACTGTGATCTGGGAAGAGATTCCTCCTCCACTTGAAGCCTTAGCCACTCACTTTCTCTTGTGGTAAAGCTATAAATGGAACATTTTCAGGGCAGAAAGCAATGCCAAAAGAATGATCAACAGTCTTGCAAATACTCAAATATTTTGCTTTACATACCATTGTCAGGAGATACTTTAAATTCCACACCCAAAGATGAGGTATCAACAGGTTCTCCTTTGATGTCATCCTTCCTTAATAATGTTTCAAAGTATACATGAAGAGGAATATCTAATAAAAACAAAAAAGAAATGGAAAGGGGTCTGAAAGGTGGCAGCCTAGGAGCCAATGAATTATGCATCATCTCTGAAGGTCTAGGAATCCATTTACCCAACACCATGTAATATAATCTATGAACAGCACTGCTGCCTGGATGTGTTCAGCTCATGAAGAACAGCAGGTGCTCAGCAACTGCTGCCGGGACCAGGTGCATGGCAGCAGTGTCTTCACACCATCAAGCTGCACACAAAGTAGAAAACCATGTCCAGAAACTGGTGAGACCACAGGAAAACTTCATCACAATCTCCCCAACAAGGCCAGACAGACATTTTAAAAGAAGTTACTTATGTATGAGTGAAAAAGCAAAGCTGAGGCAAATTCACAGCATCACAGTACATTAGAGGTTGGAAGGGACCTCCAGAGATCATCCAGTCCAAGCCCCCTGCCAGAGCAGCATCACTCAGGGGTAGGCTGCACAGGAATGCATCCAGCTGGGGTTGGAAAGGCTCCAGAGAAGGAGACTCCACAACCTCTCTGGGCAGCCTGCTCCAGGCCTCTGGCACCCTCACTGGAAAGAAGTTTCTCCTCATGCTGAGGTGAAACCTTCTCTCTTCAAGTTTGTATCCACTGTTCCTTGCCTTATTACTGTGCACCACCCAAAAGAACTTGGCCCCCACCACTTGACCCCTCAGCTATTGATAGACATTGATCAGATCCCCTCTCAGCCTTCTCTTCTCCAGACTAAACAGCCCCAGGGCTCTCAGTCTCTCTTCACAGGGGAGATGCTCAAGTCCCCTAATCATCCTCATGGCTCTCCCTTGGATTCTCCACAGCAGATAGGTCTTGTACAATTATTACCCTCAACTACCTGCAAGGCCCTGCAGTCTCATATCAGTTATCTAAGCACTACCCAGATCATCTCCAGCAATTGCCTGGAGGTAAGAACTGGAGGTAGCTGTCTCTCTATTAAGGGGAAGTGAGAGTTAAGCCATGATAGCAACAAATCCACTTTTAGCCATGAAGCTGCACTGCCATACATCCTGCCAAGGCAGGATGCTTCAGTAGCTCCAAGCTCTCCAGCACTAAGAGCTTCTAAGGGCTGCCAGACAGCTCAGACCAAGGTAGGACTCAAACCTAGGGAATGCTCCTGAATACATCCCCGTGCAGGCACACACACCTTTAACACATTAACAGCACTCCTCTTGGTGTTCAAAGAGCAAGGAATACTGGAAGGATTCCTCTGGAATAAATGAAGCCTGCAGCTGCCATTATTTTGCACAAACAAGCTCTGGAGGGCAAAAAGCGAGGGTGAGGCTGGGGTCTTCCCCTCTTAACTACCTCCTGCACAAAACCCAGCACGGTGGAGAGCACAGAGTGCAATTTCCCTGCACTCTGAAAGGGCTTAGGTTCAGCCTTTTGAGTACAAGTAATTAACGCTTTGGGAAGTGGTTACCGCTGGGAGCCTGGAGGTAATTTCAAGGTACATTCCTTTTTCTTTCTCTGGCAAAGGCTACAGCAGGGCTATGTAATTCATTTCCTGAGGGAGATCTAACCCTGAATTAGTCTGCAAGAGATCTCAAGTGGTAAGGAATTTCCTCACTGTTGTGAGGCAGGAAGGCTTAATCAAAATGGGGTCTATCTGAAAAGCTTCTCCGGAAACAAAATCACAAGAAAGAAGAGAAATTAAGTAGAAAGAAGAATGCCAACGTACAAAATGAGCTTGACAACTGCTACATGAAGAATGAGGACCAAAGGAAAGGCCAAAGCATGGGAATGAAAACACTTTTATTTATGAACAACCTTAGCCCTGTGTGCCTTTAGAACAGACAGCAGAGACTCTTTCAGCTTCTTTTGCCAGCTAAAGAGAAGGATATATTTCAGTCTGAGATTCTTCTTGTGTGCTCTTGTGTCTTATGCAAAAGGGCAGGAGTGTTTCTCCTGCTTTACCCACAGGTTATCCTGGGGTGCATTCAGAGGAGCGTGTCCAGCAGATGCAGGGAGGTTCTCCACCCCCTCAGAAGGAGACTCCACCACCTCTCTGGGCAGCCTGTTCCAGTGCTGTGGGTCCCTCACAGTGAGGAAGTTATTCCTCATGTTGAGGTGGAACCTCCTGTGCCGTAGCTTACACCCATTGCCCCTTGGTTGTATCCCAGGGCACAAGTGAGCGGAGGCTGTCCCTGTCCCTTCCTTCCTGACCCCCAGCCCTCAGATATTGGTAAGACATTGATCAGATCCCCTCTCAGTCTTCTCCTCTGCAGACTAAACAGCCCCAGGGCACTCAGCCTCTCCTCACCAGGCAGTGCTCCAGTTCCTTCAGCATCCTCAGAGCCCTCCCTTGGACTCTCTCCAGCAGATCCCTGTCCCTCCTGAACTGGGGAGCCCAGAACTGGATGCAATATTCCAGGTGTGGCCTCACCAGGGCAGAGTAGGCAGGGAGGAGAACCTCCCTGGATCTGCTGGACACACTCCTCTCAATGCACCCCAGGATCCATTGGCCTTCTTGGCCACCAGGGTCACATTGCTGTCCCATGAAGAACTTGCTATCCACCAGGACTCCCAGGCCCTTCTCCACAGGGCTGCATTTTCAAATATTAGGATGAAGTTAAGATCTTCCTCTAGTCTAAATCCATAGATTTTGCCAGTGAAAGATTTTCTGTGAGAGAACTAAGTTATAAAACTCATTCAAAAGCAAAGTTAGTCCCTAAACACTGCAGCTGTCACGAACACAACTTCCCTCTGCCACAGCCAAGGCATTACTTACCTGAAGGGAATGATAAGACTGGATGAAAGGCAGAGTCCAGCTCTTGCACATAATCCAGCAGCTTGTGTTCTGCACTGTACTCATTGCTGCTCCAAGTGGAGGCTGGTACAACCCAGCGTGACCCAGCTTTGTGTGGAAAGGAGTCATCTCTAGATAGAGAAGTCTGTCAGGAGACACAGAAGCAAAGGTTAATGACTCAAAGGATCACAGGATTGATCACAGGATGTTAGGAGTTGGAAGTGACCTCTGGAGATCTTCCAGTCCAACCCTACTGCCAGAGCAGGACCAGAGAATCCAGCACAGGTCACACAGGAACACATCCAGACAGGGATGGAAAGGCTCCAGAGAAGGACACTTCACAACCTCTTTGGGCAGCCTGTTCCAGTGCTCTGGGACCCTTACAGCAAAGAAGTTCCTCCTCATGTTGAGGTGGAACCTCCTGTGCTGTAGTTTCCATCCATTGCCCCTGGTCCTATCCCAGGGTGCAACTGAGCAGAGGTTGTCCCTGTTCCTTCCTTCCTGACCCCGAGCCCTCAGCTATTGATAGACACTGACCAGATCCCCTCTCAGTCTTCTCCTCTCCACACTAAACAGCCCCAGGGCTCTCAGCCTCTCCTCCCCAGGCAGTGTGCTCCAGTCCCTTCAGCATCCTTGCAGCCTTCCCTTGGACTCTCTCCAGCTGTTCCCTGTCCCTCTGATCTGGGAAGCCCCAAACTGGACACAGTACCGTAGGTATGGTCTTAGCTGAGCAGACAGGTTTTTTCTGCAGGAAAACATGAACAGTCCTCACTCTACTCTGACATATATGAATGCACAACTACTTTCACCTTAATTTGGAAAGAATTCTTGTCTAGCCCAGGCCTCCTTCAAATCAATGTTCTCTGATGTTCCTGTGACACCCATAGAGCACTCTTCATCTGCTCAACTTCCAACAGCCACACAGTGTTGGCAGAAGTGGGACATGTGTTTGGAAACACTTGAGGGGCAAATGCTAAAGCCAGTTTAGAGTTTTCCATTACAGATGCCATGAAACTGAAGCTCACAGAGCTAGAAAGTCGAGAGAGGTTCTTCTCCCCCTCTACTCTGCCCTAGTGAGGCCACATCTGGAGTATTGTGACCACGCCTGAGCCCCTCGGTTCAAGAAGGACCTCTGGAAACTGCTTGAAAAGAGTCCAGCACAGAGCCACAAAGATCATTAGGGGAGTGGAACATCTTCCTCATGAGGAGAGCCTAAGGGAGCTGAGGGCTCTGCAGCTTGGAGAGGAGGAGCCTGAGAGGTGACTTCAGTGCTGTGGCTAAAGATGTGCAGGGTGAGTGCCCAGAGGCTGGAGCCAGGCTCTGCTGGGGGCTGCCCAATGCCAGCACAAGGGGCAGTGGTGGAAGCTGAGGCAGAGGAAGTTCCATGGAAACAGGAGGAAAAAAAATTTCCCCTGTGAGGGTGACAGAGGCCTGGAGCAGGCTGCCCAGGGGGGTTGTGGAGTCTCCCTCTCTGGAGATATTCAAACCCCACCTGGATGTGTTCCTGTGTGCCCTGCTCTAGGTGATGCTGCTTTGGCAGGGGGGTTGGACTGGATGAGCTTTCAAGGTCCCTACCAGCCCCTAACATTCTGTGATTCAGGTAGTTGCTCTGACTTTGGCTTACTTTTCAAAATGCACATCAGCATGTTTCCTCTCGCTATTTGGCATTCAGAAATGAACCAGCTTACTGCAACTGCACCCCTTCTTTTTCCTCTTCTTTTTTTCATTTTTTACAGAAATGAATCCACATTACAGTAAATGATAGACCTCTCACTCTTGAAAAAGAAATCTCCAAACACTAATCAGTAAAAATACCTAAAAAAATAGAGAAATAAGAGCAAAGCATACTGACATTCAGACTGTGACCGGTTGAGGCTGTGCCTTTAAGAAAGAGACAGTTGCTGAACACTCTGGCTGAATGGTTTTGATATTTGAACAAAACCAAGATAGTCTAAACTAATTTCATTGGTGGATTGGTAGAATGCAGCTTTGAGTTTGGGTTCTGCCAGTCTGGTCTGGGTTCTGGCTGTGTTCATTCTGTACCTTTCCCTCTGTTCATGTGGGCTGGACGGCTTCTCTCTCTCTGAAGCAGGAGCGTCCTTGAATTAACAGAGCTAACCAGATAAGAAAACTGATTCCTGCATATGCTTTGAGCTAACAGAATTTTTCTTCCTTAATTGCCTTTCTCTCTCTCTCTAACCCTTTTTGGGAAAAAGGGGAGGTAGGGAGGGAGAGAGGGGGGTTCAGGGAACCCCCCTGGCCGGCTGGAGGGAAAAGTTTCTGCATTGGTCATTGCTGTATTTTCCTGTATATATTGTAAATATTGTATATTTGTGTACATATTCATTGCATTCCATTCCTGCCTGTAAATAGAGCTTTCATCTGCTTTTCCGACTGAGCTAGCTGTGGTTTCTTTCCCTGTGTGTGGGGAGGGAACTTTCTCACCCTACCACACAGACCTTTCGTCCTGACCTGCATTTTCCTGTGTACTGCATCCAACCTTGGAGCCCTCAACACAGGAAGGACATGGACCGATGGAGGGGGTTCAGAGGAGGGCCATGAAAATGCTCAGGGGGTTGGAGCAGCTCTGCTCCAAGGACAGGCTGAGGGAGCTGGGGGTGTTCAGGCTGGAGAAGAGAAGGCTCCAGGGAGACCTAAGAGTAACCTGCCAGGACCTGAAGGGGCTACAAGAAGGCTGCAGAGAGACTGTTGTGGCTGAAGCTATTAACAGACTCTGAAATACCAACTTAAACCAAGGCCCACACACACATCAAGCTGGCCTGCTGCAGCTCCACAAAGAAAGCAACTTCCCTTGAGCTTTGGTTACCATTTTCAAGTGAGACACTCCAAGGCCACATGGCATGGACCTGATGGGGCAGGTCCAGAGGACGCCACAAAAATGATCAGGGTATTGCAGCATCTCTGCTACGAGGACAGGCTGAGGGAGCTGGGGGTGTTCAGGCTGCAGAAGAGAAGGCTCCAGGGAGACCCAAGAGCAACCTGCCAGTACCTGAAGGGGCTACAAGAAGGCTGCAGAGAGACTGCAAAGGCCTGCAGGGACAGGACCAGGGGCAATGGCTTCAAAGTAGAGCACAGCCGATTTAGATTGGATGTTAGGAACAAATTCTTCCCCATGAGGGTGGTGGAACACTGGAACAGGTTGCTCAGGGAGGTGGTTGAGGCCCCATGCCTGGAGATATTGAAGGTGAGGCTGGAGAGGGCTGTGGACAACCTGATCTAGTTGGGGATGTCCCTGCTGACTGCAGAGGAGGGTGGACTGGATGAGCTTTGGAGGTCCCTTGCAAACCAGACCATTCTATCATTCTATACTTTAGTCCCATTACACCATAGCTTAAAGTTAAGTCTGCTTAAACCCATGCAAACATGGTCAAATAACCTCAGCAGCCTCAATCTGTTCTGAAGCAGCATTCAAATCAATTTACCTCCATTGGTAAATGCAAAGTTCTTCTCCTCATCTTGCCTGTGGTGGAAGTTACAAAACCTTCTGCCTGGATTTGTGCATTGTTTCCCTGACTGCTCTGGCCTCAACACCTAAATAATTAAATCTTTCATTAAGTCAGTTGCTAACTCAAAAGCAAACAAGGCCTTATATAGAAGCAAGGGTATTTTTTTGTTTTTTCAATGCCTGTGAAAGAGCTAAAAAAATCTGGCAGTGTCTGTGCTCCTAGCTACTGGATCTGGTTTAAATTACTGATGGGGTGGTTTTCCACTGGAAAATGCTGAATGAGTGAAATCAGGATGTCTGTCAGGGAGGTTAATTCAATCAGCTCTGCATGACAAACTTTGGGGAGCCCTTCACTCTGGAACGGATGCAAGCTGTTCAGTCTCAGAAAGTGCTTCAACCTTACTGAAACGAACTGAGAGGGGATCTGATCAATATCTATCAATATCTGAGGGCTGGGGGTTAGGAGGGAAGGGATAGGGACAGCCTCTGCTTACTTGTGCCCTAGCTAGGACAAGGGGCAATGGATATAAACTACCGCACAGGAGGTTCCACCTCAGCATGAGGAGGAACTTCTTCACTGTGAGGGTCCCAGAGCACTGGAAGAGGCTGCCCAGAGAGGTTGTGGAGTCTCCTTCTCTGGACCCTGTCCATCCCTGTCTGGATGTGTTCCTGTGTGACCTGTGCTGGATTCTCTGGTCCTGCTCTGGCAGTGGGGTTGGACTGGAAGATCTCCAGAGGTCCCTTCCAACTCCTAACATCCTCTGATCCTGTGAGTTTGCCCAAACCCAAGTGAAAATGACCCCACAGAGACACCCATTTGAGCACAGTAATGACCAAGTGGTTTCATGACACAGAGCTTTGAGAAGAAAGGCCCCACAGAAAGCCCTTCACAGAAAGCCTGATCATGGTGCCAACCCTTTCAGAAAGGAAGAGATTATCAGTTCCTCCCCTGCTATACGATACCTCGGACATCCTCTTGACACAGTTTTCTTTATTAGTGAAATACAAAGCCTTGTCCTTCCTGAGCTCCAGCAGATATGAGGAATAACTACATTAAATTGATTCTGTTCAGAAAGAGAATGCAGTTTTCGGTAGCATGATGTCTGACTTGTGGGGGAGGGGGGAAAGCTGGGAGGGAAGGATGTCGGAGTGAAAGGACTGGGGGGGATGGAGCAAAACCAGAAATGGGTAGATTGAGATTGGATGTCAGGAAGAAGTTGTTGCCCATGAGGGTGGTGAGACACTGGAAGGGGTTGCCCAGGGAGGTGGTGGAAGCCTCATCCCTGGCAGTTTTTCAGGCCAGGCTGGATGTGGCTGTGAGCAAGCTGCTGTAGTGTGAGGTGTCCCTGCCCATGGCAGTGGGGTTGGAACTGGATGATCCTTGAGGTCCTTTCCCACCCTGACAACTCTATGATTCCATGATCTGTACCTGAGACTCAGCCTGGAGAAGGGAAGGTTCCAGCTGCTCTTCAGTGCCTGAAGGGGACCTACGGGAAGGCTGGGGAAAGACTGTTTAGAGGGGCCTGTGGTGACAGGATGAGGGGCAATGGTTTGAAACTGGAGCAGGGGAGATTTAGGTTGGACATAAGCAAAAACTTCCTTAAAGAGAGAGTGGTAAAATGCTGGAACAGGCTGCCCAGGGCTGTGGTTGAGGCCCTGTCCCTGGAGACATTCAAGATCACACTTGATGTGGCCCTGAACAGCCAGCCCTAACTGGAGGTGTCTGTGCTGACTGCAGGGTGATTGGATAAGATGACCTTTGAGGGTCCCTTCCAACCCAATGCAATCTGTGAATCTGTGAGTAAAGCTGTAGCTGTGTTTTAAACTTCCTAAGGAACGGTGACACCAACAGAATCTGATTTTCTAGACTACAAAGAGCTTTAATCTTGGATTGATTTTTTCCCCCCCAGTAGTAATGCCTGTCCTGAGTCTCACAGAAAACACAGTGAGCAATCAATTTTGATATTCAAAGCAATTCTTGAACTTCCTTGTGACAAACTGATGCTTCAGACAAAACACCACTGGCTCAGGCCTCTAAGGGCCAGAAGGCTGAACGCTACTATCCCAGAATCTTTCTGCAGAGATAAAAGTCTGAGCCCATGAAGCAGGCTGCAATTAGAGAAGAAAAATGTTCTGTGCTCCCAGTTAAAAATGCTGCAATGAATCCTTGCTTCGTGGCACTAAACTCCTGGCAGTTCTGGAAACACACCAAAGACTAACAGCACAGAGAGCCACAGTTCAGTTACACCAATGCCTATGGGCCCAGTAAGTTAATTAAGACAGCTCAAATACACTCTGCTCAACACCTGTCACACCAGCTCCTGACTATTCTTAGAGGCCAAAAGGCAAGGAAAAAAGCCTTTCTTTTCCCTACAGAAGCACTCAGAACCTTTCAGCAGTATCAAAGATGAGTTGTCCCACTCAATATTAATTATTCTTCAGCAAGTGAGTAGCCAGCTATAAATTGTAGAGATTGAATGGTGGGATTAAAGAGAAGCACTGTGTGGGTGGGCTGATGAGAAAGCACTGCTAATTTTTGAGTCCTTCAGAAGTGTTCTGTGTAGCTCAAATCATCAGAGCACCACATTACCTGCTTGCTCCTGTCCTTCAGCACAGCTGAAGTGGCTAAGCCACTGGAGGTGCTGGAGCCAGTGCAGAGGAGGGCAAGGAAGCTGGGAAGGGCCTGGAGAAGAAATCTGCTGAAGAGCAACTGAAGGAGCTGGGGATGGTTAGTGTGAAGCAGAGGAGGCTGAGGGGAGACCTCCTGGCTCTCTACAGCTCCCTGAAAGGAGGTTGTGGAGAGCTTGGTGCTGGTCTCTTCTCAGAGGTAATTAGCCACACAACAAGAGGGAAGAGCCTCAAGCTGCAGCAGGGCAGGTTCAGACTGGACAGTAGGAAGAATTTTTTTCTCAGCAAGAGTGGTCAGGGCTTGGAATGTGCTGCCCAGGGGAGGTGGTGGAGTCTTCAAGCCTGGATGTGTTTCAAGGTGGTATGGATGTGGCGCTTGGGGCTCTGGTTTAGGGGTAATCCTTGTAGAGTAGGGTTCTGGGTTGGACTTGGTGATCCTGAGGGTCTTTTCCAGCCTGAATGTTTCTGTGATTCTCCTCCTGTCACATCTGCTCTGAGCTCAGCTGTGTCACTCTGGCAGAACACAGAGGTAAATGAAATGCCTCACTTCACAAGCTGAAGATCAGGGGTTCCCTAAGCAGCACTTCAGTGCAGATTGCTTTTGAGAAGCACATAATTATGGATAATGAAAGGCTAATCTGAAAGCCCCCACAGAACTTCTCTCTCACCAACAAGTAGTGAGGGAGAAGGTGGGCAGAGCACCTAAGCTATCCCTGCAGGGGAGGTGTGTAATAGATGGTGCTGACAATAGGTACTACCTGACAGGCTCTCTCTTCCAGGTGAAGCTTCCACAGATGTCCAATGAACAGACCTTTCCCATCCACTTGCCTGCAATCTATAGGTAGGTCACATAAAGCAAGCAACTCTGGGATGCAAACAAATGTGTCTGCCTCTGGCCCCTCTGAAGCTGTCTCCACGGATAAAGTGGCAGAGACCATTTTTGTCAGGGACAGAAGCGAGACTCCCAGAGAACACTAATGCACCTCACTCAGCATCCAGCTGCTCTCAGATTCAGAGTTTTGGGCAGTCTCATAGAAGTGTGGCAGGGTAGGTTCAGGCTGATCAGTAGGAAGAATTTTCCCCCAGAAAGAGTGGTCAGGGCTTGGAATGTGCTGCCCAGGGAGGTGGTGGAATCGTCAAGCCTGGATGTGTTTCAAGGTGGTTTGGATGTGGTGCTTAGGGCTATGGTTTAGGGGTGAGCCTTGTAGAGTAGGGCTCTGGGTGGGACTTGGTGATTCTGAGGGTCTTTGCCAGCCTGAATGCTTCTGTGATTTCTACCATTCTCTGAGCCACCTCCCATGGAGTTGAGTTTCTTTAATCCTGGCATCAGCCAGCAGGAGATGGACTTTCACCTGCTGCGTGGGAAGTGTGTGCACTCCTCCACATCCAGAAATAGAGACCTTTTGTTCAACTGGCAAAGCAACTGCATCACTCAGGTTAGTGTTTAATCTTTGACCAGTCAAAGCAAAAAAAGAAGGGAAGTCATGTTAGTCCACAGGGATATCTTGGTAAGACTGCCAGACAGAAGTGAAGAGTAGATGTGCTGAGTAAAACACTACAGAAATGCCATCACAGAATCACAGAATCATAGAATAGTTTGGGTTGGAAGGGACCGCCAAAGGTCATCTAGTCCAACCCCCGGCAGTGAGCAGGGACATCTCCTATTAGATCAGGTTGCCCAGAGCCCTGTCAAGCCTGAAAGCCTGAAGGTGCAGCACTGTGAAAAACACACCTCAGGTATTTCTGTCTGGGGAGAAAAAGGATTTTCATGCTGGCTGGCTCAGTATAAACCTCAGAAAGGATGGATTTAGCCAATACATCATAGTATCACAAAGCTAAAGGTCTTCTCCCTTCCTTCCTCCCCAGCAGACAACAGATCTGAAGGAAGCAGGTGTCAGCGTAGATCCCTCTCCCTTTTGATGCCTTGCAGACAGACTTTTGCACTGCCATAAAGGAAGGGTCAGGAAGCTCAGGGCAAGCCAAGCCAAGCCAGAATAAGCTCACATTTCACAGAATCACAGAAACATTCAGGTTCCAAAAGACCCTCAGGATCACCAAGTCCAACCCAGAACCCTACTCAACCCTAAACCAGAGCCCCAAGCGCCACATCCAAACCACCTTCAAACACAGCCAGCCTTGGGGACTCCACCACCTCCCTGGGCAGCACATTCCAAGCCCTGACCACTCTGGATGGGAAAAAAATAATCTTCCTACTGTCCAGAATGGTTTGAGCTGGAAGGAACTTCAAAGATCATCTGGTTCCAACCCCCTTGCCATGGGCAGGGACACCTTCCTCCAGCCCAGGTTGCTCAAGGCCTCATCCAGCCTGGCCTTGAACACTTCCAGGAACAGGGGATCCACAACCTCCCTGCTGAGAACAGCTGAATGTGTACAGGTATTTTTTCTGTTGGTTTTTAACTAATAGAAGGCTGTGCTTTTTAACTCCCAGTGTTCAAACAGGAACTTTAAAAGCTTTCCCCTACACTTTGGTAAACCACAGCCAAGGGATTCTTCTTGCCAACCAGGAGGCCTGGCACATGCACAGATGCACTGCACCATTTTCATTGCAGCAGGATGCATCCTCCTCTTGAAACCAGTCTGCAACAGGCTTGGCAACACAACCACATTCCCTGCACTCAGGGCTCTTTAGAGCTCAGCAATCCCAGGAAACTATGCAGAAGCAGGCGGCAGAAGCAATTCTCTGGGGGTACCAAGGAAGGGGGTGACAGCCAGGAGGCTCCTTTACAGAATCAGAGAATAATTATACAGTACAATACAATACACTACACCAGGTTGGAAGAGACCTTCAAGATCATCGTGTCCAACCTATCAACCAATCCAACCCACCTAAACAACTAACCCATGGCACCAAGCACCCCATCAAGTCTCCTCCTGAACACCTCCAATGAAGGTGACTCCACCACTTCCACGGGCAGCCCATTCCAATGGGCAATCACTCTCTCTGTGTAGAACTTCTTCCTAACATCCAGCCTAAACCTGCCCTGGCACAGCCTGGGACTGTGTCCTCTTGTTCTGGTACTGGTTGCCTGGGAGAAGAGACCAACCTCTGCCAGTCTACAACCTCCCCTCAGGTAGTTGTAGAGAGCAATAAGGTCACCCCTCAGTCTCCTCCTCTCCAGGCTAAACAACCCCAGCTCCCTCAGCCTCTCCTCACAGGGCTGTGTTCCAAACCCCTCACCAACGTCATTGCCCTTCTCTGGACACCTTCCAGCAAGTCAACCTCCTTCCTAAACTGAGGGGCCCAGAACTGGACACAGGACTCAAGGTGTGGCCTAACCAGTGCAGTGGACAGGGGCACAATGACCTCCCTGCTCCTGCTGGCCACACTCTTCCTGATGCAGGCCAGGATGCCATTGGCCTTCTTGGCTGCCTGGGCACACTGCAGGCTCATGTTCAGCCTACAATCAACCAGCACCCCCAGGTCCCTCTCTGCCTGGCCGCTCTCCAGCCACTCTGCCCCCAGCCTGTAGCACTGCCTGGGGTTGCTGTGGCCAATGTGCAGAACCTGGCACTTGGATGTGTTCAATCTCCTGCCTTGGCCTCTGCCCATCTGTCCAGCCTGTTGAGGTCCCTCTGCAAAGCCTCTCTGCCCTCCAGCAGATCAACTCCTGCCCCCAGCTTGGTGTCGTCCGCAAATTTACTGCTGATGGACTCAATGCCCTCATCCAGATCATCAATAAAGATGTTGAAGAGGATGGGGCCCAGCACTGATCCCTGGGGCACACCACTAGTGCCTGGCTGCCAGCTGGCTGTGGCACCATTCACCACCACTCTCTGGGCTAGGCCCTCCAGCCAGTTCCTAACCCAACGCAGTGTGCTCCTGTCCAGGCCATGGGCTGCCAGCTTGGCCAGGAGTCTGCTGTGGGGGACGGTGTCAAAGGCCTTGCTGAGGTCCAGGCAGACCACATCCACAGCCTCCCCACATCCACCAGGCAGTCACCTGAGCATAGAAGGAGATCAGGTTGGTCAGGCAGGACCTGCCCTTCCTAAAGCCATGCTGGCTGGGCCTGATCCCTTGGCCATCCTGTAAGTGCTGCGTGATCGCACTCAAAGATGACCTGCTCCATAATCTTGCCTGGCACTGAGGTCAGGCTGACAGGCCTATAATTCCCTGGCTCTTCCAACTGGCCCTGCTTGTGGATGGGCACCACGTTGGCAGCTTCCAGTCTTCTGGGACCTCTCCAGTGAGCCAGGACTGCTGAAAAATGATGGAGAGCGGCTTGGCCAGCTCATCTGCCAGCTCTCTCAGCACCCTAGGATGGATCCCATCCGGTCCCATGGCCTTGTGGGGGTCCAAGCGGCTCAGAAGATCTCTAACTGCCTCCTGGAGCAGCGGGAAACCATGCAGCTCCCTGGCTCCTTCTGCCAGCTCTGCAGGCCAGCTGTCTGGAAGATGTTCTGCCATGCTAGGATAGATTGAGGCAAAGAAGGTGTTAAGCACCTCTGCCTTTCCTCATCCTTTGTTACAACGTTCCCCTCCGTGTCAACCAAGGAGTGGAGGTTGTCCTTGCCCTTCCTCTTGCTATTGATGTATTTATAGAAGGACTTTTTGTTGTCCTTCACAGCAGAGGCCAGGCTAAGTTCTAAAGGGGCTTTTGCCTCTCTCATTTTCTTCCTGCATGTCCTAGCAACATCCCTAAACATTCCATAGGTTGCCTCCCCTTTCTTCCAGAGATGGTACACCCTCTTTTTTTCCCTTAGTTCTATTAAGAGTTCATTACCCATCCAGGCTGGAAAAGACCTCTGACACCATTAAGTCCAGCCTATGACCTAACAGCACCACATCAGCTACACCATACCACCAAGTACCACATCCAAGCTTTTCTTAAAGACCTTTAAGTGCAGCTGAGGGGAAATGATTACTTCACTTCATGAGAGGCAAAATTTCTAGGTGGCTATTGAATAATAAACTTGATAGTTCAGAGGATCACAGGATGTTAGGGGTTGGAAGGGACCACTGGAGAGCTTCAAGTCTGACCCCCCCCCCATGCCAGAGCAGGACCAGTTTCTGCTCTAGATAGCATTGTTTGTTTAAATGTACTGACTGTGGGAGCCAAAAATGCAGTAAATGACAACAGCCACAAAGAATTCACCTGTATCTCCTTAAATACAAATGAACCACACCAGGGGATACCATGGTAGAGGAAATGGGGTTGTATTCTAGGAAGCAGGTGATAAAATATTAGTCCCCAGACAAACATATCACCTGGCAGAAACCAGAGTAGAACTGCCCCACTCTGTGCAACACTCTGAGCACAGCCCCCCCATCTCCCTGCCCCTTAGCCTCCTCTCCTGTGAGCTACACACCAAGTGCAGGGAGCAGATATTTGGCAATAAGATAAAGGCCCTGCATGTAGGACACAAATGATGGAAGTCTATGTATATATACACACACTCTGCCTTAAGAAGTGAAAACTAACAGGACTTAGTGAAAGACCCAGAATCACAGAAACATTCATGTTAGAAAAGACCTTCAGATCACCAAGTGCAACCCAGAGCCCTACTCTACACAGATCACCCTTAAACTGTAGCCCCAAGCACCACAGCCAAACCACCTTGAAACACATCCAGGCTTGGGGACTCCACCACCTCCCTGGGCAGCACATTCCAAGCCCTGACCACTCTTGATGGGGAAAAATTCTTCCTCCTGTCCAGTCTGAACCTGCCCTGCTGCAGCTTGAGGCTATTCCTTCTTCTATGGCTAATGACCTGTGAGAAGAGACCAGCACCAAGCTCTCCACAACCTCCTTTCAGGGAGCTGTAGAGAGCCAGGAGGTCTCCCCCCTCAGCCTCCTCTGCTTCACGCTAACCATCCCCAGTTCCTTCAGTTGCTCTCCCTCAGATTTCTTCTCCAGGCCCTTCCCAGCTTCCTTGCCCTCCTCTGCACTGGCTCCAGCACCTCCACATCTCTCTTGTCTTGAGGTGCCCAAACCTGGACACAGCACTCGAGGTGTGGCCTGCCCAGAGCTGAGTGCCAGCTGGGCACACTGCTGGCTCCTCTTCAGCTGCTTGTCCATGAGCACCCCCAGGTCCCTTTGTGCCAGCAGCTTTCCAGCCACACTGCCCCAAGCCTGTAGCACTGCTTGGGGTTGTTGTGCCCCAAGTGCAGGCCCTGGCACTTGGCCTTGTTGAAGCTCCTCCCTCTACAGAGCCTCCCTACTCTGGTGCAGATCAACACTGACACCTCCCTTGGTGTCATCTGTGAACTCACTGCTGACACACTCTGTGCCTTCATCAAGGTCATCAATAGAGATGTTAAACAGAAGTGGTCCCAACACTGAGCCCTGAGGAACACCACTGGTGCCTGGCCACCTGTTGTCAACTGACCACCACTCTTTAGGCCCTTTCTCCCAGGCAGTGCTGTCTCCAGCAGAGCTTTGCTCAGCCGAGCCATGAGGAGCCAGTTTGTCCATGAGAATTCTGTGGGAACCACAGGTATCCACTCAGTACCATGTCTAGGCACTAGAATTCTTTGGCACAAGGCCTGCAGTGGGAATGCAGCAGGACACAAAAGTCACATAACTGTCATGGGAATTGCATCAAAACAAGAAACCTAAACCCAAGAATTTAAATACATTTTCCTTGTCTGTTTCAGAGACTTCCAGAGAAGCACTTTATTTCGTTTTACTTTTGCCCATTTCCTTTTTGCTATTTCCTTTTTTCCCCTTCAAACCACTAAATGAAATCAGACATTTTTTCTGCTCTCACTTAACTCCTGTTTGACACTGAAGAGAAAAACTGAGGCAATACTGAAGTGCAAGAGTTGCCAACATTGTACCAGCTGTCTTCCTCCAAAAGCTTTTGTACCTCAACTCCAAACTTTCAGGCTGTTGGCACCTTTGCAAATCTGAATTCCAGCCTTCCCCATATACCTCAGTGCTCACAACCAACTCTTCCTCCAGCAGGTGGAGGTACAAATACAAGGAGAATTTTCAGATTAAAACCACCCCCACTGTGCTCTACAACCCTGCAAAGAAATAGAGAGGAGCAGAACTGATAGTGCTCAGATCTCACTGTTGCTCACATTTATTTACAGTATGAAGTTAGGGGGCCTACAGGAAAGCTGGGGAGAGACTTTTAAGGGTGTCAGGGAGTGATAGGACTGGGGGGAATGGAGCAGAAATAGAAATGGGTACATTCAGATTAGAGGTTACAAAGAAGATCTTCACCACGAGGGTGGTGAGACACTGGAAGAGGTTTCCCAGGGAGGTGGTGGAAGCCTCCTGCCTGTAGGTTTTTCAGGCCAGGCTGGATGTGGCTGTGAGCAAGCTGCTGTAGTGTGAGGTGTCCCTGCCCATGGCAGGGGGGTTGGAATTGGATGATCCTTGAGGTCCCTTCCTACCTTAACAGTTCTATGATTCTGTGACTAGCAGCAACACTTGTCTGCTTTTAAACAAACCTCATAGAACTTTTGGTATCTCACAGATAACTCAGTGCCTTCAAGTTTAGGCAAAACATAGCTAGAGACAGAGACACTACAGGTCCTCACAACAGGAAAAGCATTTGCAGAAGCACCCAGTAATTAGACTTGGGAGACTTTTTGTGTGCCTGAAGCCCAGAAGGCTAATGGCAGCAAACGAAGTGTTGCCATCAGATCCAGAGAGGTGATTCTGCCACTTTGCTCTGCTCTGATGAGACTTCATCTGGAGTGTTGTGTGGAGGTCTGAAGCCCTCAACACAGGAAGGACATGGACCTGATGGAGAGGGTCCAGAGGAGGGCCATGAAAATGCTCAGGGTGTTGGAGCAGCTCTGCTCTGAGGGCAGGCTGAGGGAGCTGGGGGTGTTCAGGCTGGAGAAGAGAAGGCTCAGGGAGACCTAAGAGCAACCTGCCAGGACCTGAAGGGGCTACAACATGGCTGGGGAAAGTTTGTTTGCAAGGGCCTGCAGGGAGAGGACCAGGGGCAATGGCTTCAGACTAGAGCAGAGCAGATTGAGATTGGATGTTAGGAAGAAGTTCTGCACCATGAGGGTGGTGCCCAGGGAGGTGGTTGGGGCCCATCCCTGGAGATAGGATTCAAGGTGAGGCTGGAGAGGGCTGTGGGCAACCTGATCTAGCTGGGGATGTCCCTGCTGACTGCAGGAGGGCTTGGACTGGATGAGCTTTGGAGGTCCCTTCCAACCCAGCCCATTCTATGATTCTAATCTGTGGGGAGGGAAACAGTTACAAATCCAACAGCCACTGGGAAAGGATTCCATTGCAGCTTATGTCTTAAAGTCCTAACTCTGATTTGCTACTTACAGACTTTCTTGGATGTCATGTTTTGATAGCCTTGGCCTTCTTCCTCAGTGCTCAAATTACATGACCTGCATTTTACAGGAGACAATGACCCAGAGTTGTTTGATTTGCCAGCTCCAACAATGCAAACCAATGTCAGATCCAACATTTTGAATCAAGAGCTCTCAGCCTTCTAACCCCTGCTTGCAAGCTCATGTAACAGAATCATAGAACGTTCTGTGCCAGAAGGTACCTGCAAAGGTCATACAGTCTGACCTCCCCACAGTCAGCAGGGACATCCCCAACTAGATCAGGTTGCCCAGGGCCTTGTTGAGCCTCAGTGTGAATATCTCCAGAGAAGGGGCCTCAACAACTCCAGTAGGGTCCTACTAATCCCTGACTGCAGTTTACTCCTTAGTGCTACTCTACATGCAAGTTTGAATCTAATTGAGAGACCACTCTGAACAAATGCAAGACTACAGTCAGGGTCTCTAGATGTAGCACAGACTGCAGTGCCAGGCAGTACTGTGCCTGTGGCTTCTGCACTAACTCACAATCAAGAACTGGCCTAAGCTCTTACCAAGCTGTTTAGATGATGAAGGAAGAAAGACACAAACCAGATTCCAGGGCCAAAGGATGACTCACAGGTCATCTGTGGTATTTAGTCATTCTGAATTAGGGGACCAGAGGATCTGGCAACAGAGGATGGTTCAGGTTCCTGAGGATACTGGATGGTGACAGATAAACCAAACACCCTGCAGCCTGTTTTATTTACCCCCACTGCAGTTTAACTATCTTGTAGAACTGGCAGGTCCTCTAGAGCCTCACAGAGGTCTATGTTTTCTTTTAGAAACTGCTCTAAGTGTTTAAGATTTAAACACTTAGAGCAGGGGAAGGTGTAGTCCTCTTCAGAAAAGAACTAAGCAAAGTAAAGTGCAGAGCATCGCTCAACAGGCACTGAGAGGCTACTGGGTCACTAAATACCAACACTTTTGACAGCACTGTAAATGTGTGTGGCATGGCAGGAGATAAGAGAAAAAATGTGGCTGTCTTCCCAGTGATATTATGAACTGACAGATGGGATACCAGTTCACAGTTTCGTACTTTGCTTTTCCTAACATGGATTTTGAGGGGTGGAAAGGGGGGAGGGGGGAAAATGAGCTTCCCAAACGAATCTGAAGAGATGTGAAGGACAACGCTGAATGTCCTTCAATGCACAAAGGGTACTGTGTCCAGTTCTGGGCTCCTCAATTTAAGAAGGACATTGAGACTCCTGAATGTGTCCAGAGAAGGGCAACGAGGCTGGGGAGAGATCTCGAGCAGAGCCCTGTGAGGAGAGGCTGAGGGAGCTGGGGTTGCTTAGCCTGGAGAAGAGGAGGCTCAGGGGAGACCTTCTTGCTCTCTACAACTCCCTGAAAGGAGGCTGTAGACAGATGGGGGCTGGTCTCTTCTCCCAGACAACCAGTGGCAGAACAAGAGGACACAGTCTCAAGCTGCACCAGAGGAAGTTTAGGCTGGAGGTGAGGAGAAAATTATTCCCAGAAAGAGTAATAGGTCATTGGGATGTGCTGCCCAGGGAGGTGGTGGAGTCACCGTGCCTGGAGGTGTGCACAAAAGGCTTGGACGTGGCACTTGGAGCCACGGTTTAGTTGTCCTAAGGTGTTAGGTAATAGGTTGGACTTGATGATCTCTGAGGTCTTTTCCAACCTGGTTGATTCTGTGATTCTATGACCAAGTGCTCCTGTGTGACCTGTGCCGGATTCTACGGTCCTGCTCTGGCAGGGGGGCTGGACTCAAAGATCTCCAGAGCTCCCTTCCAACCCCTAACATCCTGTGAGCCTGTGAACTAGTGGTCCTCAAAACCCCTTAAACTCCTCAATGCTATCTTCATCTCCTACGCATGGGAAGTCTGCATTGTGTTGTTGATTGCCTGGCCAGGATTGCTGCAGTGCACCATCACTCAGCAGCAGTGCTAGGCATTTCCTCACCAGCTGTTGGAAGCAGACACTGGAAGGAAGCTGGCACAGGAGTTGTGACGTTCAGAATCACAGAATTGTCAGGGCTGGAAGGGACCTCAAGGATCAGCCAGTTCCAACCCCCCTGCCATGGCCAGGGACACCTCACACTACAGCAGCTTGCTCACAGCCACATCCAGCCTGGCCTGAAAAACCTCCAGGGAGGAGGCTTCCACCACCTCCCTGGGCAACCTCTGCCAGTGTCTCACCACCCTCATGGGGAAGAACTTCTTCCTAACCTCTAATCTCAATCTCCTCTCCCCTAGCTTGAATCCATTCCCCCCAGTGCTATCACTACCTAACATACTAAAAAGTCTCTCACCAGGTGTCTTGTAACCCCCTTCACATACTGGAAGGCCACAAGAAGGTCTCCTCAGAGCCTTCTCTTCTCCACAATGAACAACCCCAGCTCCCTCAGTCTGTCTCCATAGCAGAGCAGCTCCAGCCCTCTGCTCATCCTCGTAGCCCTTCTCTGGACACCTTCCAGCCCCTCCAGATCCTTCCTGTAAAAGGGGCTCCATAACTGGACACAGATTCAGACTTGCCCTCAGCCTTCAGCAAGCTGCTCTCTGTTACCCCACACCTGCTGCAGGGAGGTGGCAGTAAGTCTGCCCTAGTTACAGCTTTCTGCCAGGCCACTGACCTTAAAGAAACGGGGGTTCTAGTGTGAGGTGTCCCATGGCAGGGGGGTTGAAACTAGATGATCCTTGTAGTCCCTTCCAACTGTGAGAATTCCATGATTCTATGGTTTTGGGGGGCTGTATAAATATGTAAAACTGCAGAAGCATGGGAGAGGCACTTGCTGGAGATGACAACACACCAGCATCACATTAGGAGTCCAAGGATTTTCCATGCTGCCAAAAAGCAACTCCTTTTTCTATGGAAGGCTGGAGGAAATCTGCTGGATTACTCTTGGGAATATAAATGCATTTTCAAAGAAAAGTAGCTATCAGTCCCAGAGGCCATGCCCCATTTTGCATCCTCACCCTTAGACATTCTGCCTAATCCAGCAGTCAGCCTGGGCTGATAGCCAATGTTATTCCATTACAAGTTGAGCAATCTCATCACCAGCTGGGTAACCAAGTGTAACAAGTGCATGGCTAAGAAAGTGACAGGGCCTGTTAGAGTAAGGTTTCTTGAATGAAACAATACACTGATGATGGCTCTTAATTCAGAGACTTGATACCCATTTAGGTCTGACTGTCAGAATGTGCTGGAAACGTCCAGTCCAATTTCATCACTGACTTCCTTCCCCAGCAGGACCCCTGCTACTCTCCTTTTAGCTGACACTGTGTAAGAGGCTTTGTTCACTGCTTTACCTTAATTTTGAAAACTTTAACTGATTTTGGCACTTGCATGAAGTCTGAAGCTTGACAGCTTGATTGGTGCCACCACTCATTTTGTCCAGGAGCATGAACAGAATCACTCGTGACGCAGTTCTCCTCCCGCGCTGCCTCTTGGTTAACTTCCCATGGAGAGGACATAACACAGCAGTCAAAACACAGGCTCTGGAGCCTAGAGCTGCAGTGAGCACAAACAGATTCCCTGCAGAGGTCTTTACCACAATGACTCTGGGACATCTCCACACTGGAGCTGTGTTAGTGCATGGTACCCAGACCTGGAAACGGTGAGGGTGTGGAGCAGACAAGTTGTACCAGCTACAACAGCCGAAGTTTCAACTAGTGGATTAAAGATGTACTTTTTGATTGTACTTTCCAATCAAAGGTAGAATACAAAAGTCTGTTTAGTCTACAAGTCAAGGAAACAACACTACAGGATTGGGGTGGTGTGGCTGGAAAGCTGCTGGCACAAAGGGACCTGGGGGTGCTCATGGACAAGCAGCTGAAGAGGAGCCAGCAGTGTGCCCAGCTGGCCAAGAAAGCCAAAGGCATCCTGGCTGGGAGCAGCAATGCTGTGTCCAGCAGCAGCAGGGAGGGGATTGTCCCCTGGCACTCAGCTCTGGGCAGGCCACACCTCGAGTGCTGTGTCCAGGTTTGGGCACCTCAAGACAAGAGAGATGTGGAGGGGCTGGAGCCAGGGCAGAGGAGGGCAAGGAAGCTGGGAAGGGCCTGGAGAAGAAATCTGATGAAGAGCAACTGAAGGAGCTGGGGATGGTTAGTGTGAAGCAGAGGAGGCTGAGGGGAGACCTCCTGGCTCTCTACAGCTCCCTGAAAAGACATTGTGGAGAGGTTGGTGCTGGTCTCTTCTCACAGGTCATTAGCCACAGAAGAAGAGGGAATAGCCTCAAGCTGCAGCAGGGCAGGTTCAGACTGGACAGGAGGAAGAATTTTTCCCCATCAAGAGTGGTCAGGGCTTGGAATGTGCTGCCCAGGGAGGTGGTGGAGTCCCCAAGCCTGGATGTGTTTCAAGGTGGTTCGGATGTGGTGCTTGGGCTGTGGTACTCTGCAAGGGTGATCCTTGCAGAGTAGGGTTCTGGATTGGACTTGGTGATCCTGAGAGTCTTTTCCAACCTGAATGATTCTGTGAACTATGGAGCATGGAAAGCAGCTGAGTTCTAGGGCTGGGTGAAGATGAAAATGCCAACTCTGCTTTGAACACCTGCTGCCAGGCTGCAGAAATTAAGTTTCTATTTACAAGCTTCTGCTGCTAAGTCTCTGAACTGCACCAACTCTGTCCCAGTTTTCCAAACACAGAGATACAGCCAGCACTTGCAGAAATATGAGATCTTTGAGCCTGCAGGGTGCAGGTTTCCAGAAGAATCTGTTACTTGAAGTTGCATCTGGAGTGGAAACTCCTCATGTTTAAGAAGAAGGAAGGGAATGTCCTGGAGACTCTTGCTGAGGAGCAGTCTCCACAGCTGCAAGAAGCACTTGCAGTATTGAAGTCGTCAGTCATGGAATGATGCCTCCAACCTCTCTAACAGGACATAGACTGGATGGGATTGGATTGGATTGACTGGGAAACAAGGAAGTACCAAGTCAGCATCAGTCGTCTTAGTTATTGCAAGGAAGATTGAATGCCCGAGTTATCTGGAAGGTTGAGCTCCTAAACACTAACCCTCTGTCCCCATCCCCCACCCTCAACCCCTGCAGGCAGGCTGCCAGGTCTTTAAGCCCCACTGGCAGGAAGCTGGGAAGTGAAGCTAGTAAGAAACTGGACAGTTTTTCAATAAAGTATCTTGCTAAAACTAGGCCACTTCTGCAATTGTGCAGAGGATGCTGAATCAGCACACTCCCAGAGAATATCCTTGCAGGGGAAATTTCTCCCCAGACCACTGGCACACTTTGTAAACCCCAGACAGTCAAGCTGAGGAGACAGGAAGATGGCTCTCAGTAAAACATGCTTCTAAAAGGCAAAGGAAGACCAAGAAATTCAACCCCCTTGGGATCAGCATGGCTGTGAAGAATGAGTTCATGCTGTCTCTGCTCCCAAATTAGACTGTTGTTTTAAGCACCACAGCTAAACTCATTATATATTCTTACCAGCAGTGTACTATTAATATCAGATGTGAGCAGATATATGCCTTGCCCTGCACAACAGACAATAATTTTGTCCCCATTTTAAAACATCAATTCCTTCGCAATGCAGAAAATGGGAAGACTGAAAACGGGCAGGGACTGGCTTGAGAGAAGCCTGGAGAAAAGGCCTTGGGGATGCTGGGGGATGAGAAGCTCAACAAGAGCCAGCAGTGAGCACCTGCAGCCCAGAGAGCCAAGCAGAGCCTGGGCTGCAGCAGGGCCAGGGAGGGGATTCTCCCCCTCTGCCCCACTCTGCTGAGACCCCACCTGGAGCACTGTGTCCAGTTCTGGAGCCTCTATTCCAGGAAGGCTCTGGAGGTGCTGGAAGGTGTCCAGAGAAGGGCCATGAGGATAAGCAGAGGGCTGGAGCTGCTCTGCTATGAGGACAGACTAAGAAGAGTTGGGGTTGTTCAGTCTGGAGAAGAGAAGGCTCTGAAGAGACCTTCTTGTGGCCTTCCAGTATCTGCAGGGGCTACAGGAAAGCTGGGGACGGACTTTTGACGGCATCAGGGAATGATAGGACTGGGGGAAATGGGTAGATTCAGCTTGGATGTTAGGAAGAAGTTCTTCCCCATGAGGGTGGTGAGACACTGGAAGAGGTTTCCCAGGGAGGTGGTGGAAGCCTCATCCCTGGAGGTTTCTTAAGGCCAGGCTGGATGTGGCTGTGAGCAAGCTGCTGTAGTGTGAGGTGTCCCTGCCCATGGCGGAGGGGTTGGAACTGGCTGATCCTTGAGGTCCCCTCCATCCCTGACAATGCTATGATTCTAATTTTAAAGCATTCCTGAAGTGTCATGACAAAGGCAACAGAACTCATCAGGAACAGCAAAAAAAGGAAACAAGCTCAAGATATTGCAATCCAATTTCCTAGCAAACACTGTGCCACCAGCTGTGTCAACTTTCTTGCAGCTAAAACAACTATTCCGAAAGCAAGCGAGCAGCTGGTTTACACTGCAGCAGGTTTCCTCAAGCCTCCCAAGGAAGCTCTCCAGTTCTGGCTTAGGCTATACAAAGGCTTTCAAGACAGCCACACACCAAAGTGATTTGATAAGCAGGATCCTGAGCAATCTTTAATGTTTCTGTTCAGCTCATTAACTCCAAGCTCCTGCTGCCACATCCAACGCTCATGTCACATACACTACAGCTCCCTGAACGGAACAAATAACCAGCACAGCAGGCACCCTTCTGCTGACATACCAGACAAGACACATGCAGGCCCTAGCAGCTGGAACTTTTGGGTTTGCCTCCTGAAAGAAGAGGGGAAGGCCTACCTGCTGATTCCAGTAACAGGCACTGTGCATTCTGTAGAGTTTCCTCTTCTGGAAGCCATGAAGCGGCCTGGTTCGGGCAGATGTGCTCACATTAGTCACAGAGAAGGATCTTAGTCTTGTCCTGTCTGTTCTTCTTTTCTTGATGTGCTGATGATCAAGCAACCAGCTGCTGGAAGAGGATACCTCTGTGCTGTCTGGAGCTCTGCAGTGGCATGGTTAATGAGAGGGGGGAAATACAAGAAGTTAAAGATGCTCCGCACACGCAGGCCAAGGTTTGCTACGCTGTTTAGCACTGGGTAACTACTTTTAAGAGGATTTTATACACACTGAACTGTTTCAAGCACACTGCTTCAGGAAGCCATCCATCTGCTTTGTTTGCTGGTTGACTAATTCTGTGTTAGGTCAGGAAGGGAAGTTTCCTCTGTCGTTTCTGTTCACCCTTCTGCTCACAGAAACACAGCAAAACCAGGAGAAGCCCTGGGGCAGGTTCGGTTTCTCCAAATGCAAGAACTCTGACATTTCTAACACCTATGAGCTTTAAGTCCCAGTTCATCTCTCTCCACAAACTTACATTCTAGTCAAGTCAGGCTAACATAAAGGAGACCTAGAGTCCTGCCCTAATACTTTTGAGATTGTCTAGCTCTGCTCAGGAACTGAAACATGAGTAAAATGGTTTAGTTCAGTAGGTGGTGTTGGATGATAGGTTGGACACGATGATCATGAAGGTCTCTTCCAACCTGGTTTATTCTATTCTATTCTAAAACTGCAAAGTGTTGCATTCAGCACAGAGCCTGCAACTCACTGGGATGCATCTGCATTAGTATTAGGGAGGCCATCCACCTTGGTTTTGAGGGGTGTCCCAACAGAGCCTCCAATAGAGCCCAAGCCCAACCTGGAGGAAGCTCTGGAGGAGAGGGAAAGTCCAATGTCATTATCTGACCCAGGAGCTGGTGAAACCTTTGGAAGAATATAAGCTCAGCCCCAGTCACAGTGTGACAAGGGCTACATGAAGGCATAGAAAGCTATGTTTGAACATTAAAGCTCACTCTTACCTGCTTTCCCCAAGCCTACCCTTTGCAAATCACACAATAATAGAATGGTCTGGGTTGGAAGGGACCTCCAAAGCTGGACCTCCAGTCCAACCCCCTCTGCAGTCAGCAGGGACATCCCCAACTGGATCAGGTTGCCCAGAGCCCTCTCCAGCCTCACCTTGAATAGCTCCAGGGATGGGGCCTCAACCACCTCCCTGGGAAACCTGTTCCAGTGTTCCACCACTCTCATGGTGCAGAACTGGTTCCTAACATCCAATCTGAATCCTCCTCAGGGTTACAGCATCATCCCTCCACAACCTTACCTACATGCACCTCATGCACTCAAATCCTTAGCAACACCACGTGCAAATCACAACAGATTCGTGACAACACAGGCCCAAAGGCAGTAGGAAACTCTACACACATAGGAAGCATGGATGACTCTCACTAATCTACAGCCTGTCTGCTCACCAGAGCAGGGAACCCTGCAAGGAGACAATTCAAAACACAGAGTCACAGAAACATTAAGGTTGGAAAAGACCCTCAGGATCACCAAGTCCAACTCAGAACCCTACTCTACAAGGATCACCCCTAAACCAGCTCCCCAAGCACCACCTCCAAAACACCTTGAAACATATCTAGCCTTGAGGACTCCCTGGGCAGCACATTCCAAGCCCTGACCACTCTTGCTGAGAAAAAAATTTCTTCCTACTGTCCAGTCTGAACCTGCCCTGCTGCAGCTTGAGGCTCTTCCCTCTTGTTCTGTCACTAATGATCTGTGAGAAGAGACCATCAAAAACCTCTCCACAACCTCCTTCCTTTCAGGGAGCTGCAGAGAGCGATAAGGTCTCCCCTCAGCCTCTGCTTTTTCAAACTGAACAGTCGCAGCACCTTCAGTCTCTCTTCCTCAGATTTCTTCTCCAGGCCCTTCCCAGCTTCCTTGCTCTCCTCTGCACTCACTCCAGCACCTCCACATCTCAAACGATTGTTTTCTGTCATGAGATTTATCTGGCAAGTCACAATCTTATTAACAAAGTTCTAACACACAGTAAAACATGAAAATTAGTTGACTACAAGGCCATTTAGCCACTGCTTTTGACAAGTACTCTTCCAACAGGACACTTTCATTAAATAGAAGCACTTCCTAAGGCAAGTGTGATTACAAAAACATCCCATGCTGTGTTGCTGTGGTAAAAGGTCTTAAATCTGAACTGTCCCTATGACACATCAGAATGATCTCAATAAACAACACAGGCTCAATGTGCTAAGTTAAAAAGAGATAGCACAAAGTATTTAAACAAACATATCAGTAAGTGCCAAGAAAAAGCCCCAAATACTGAAATGTGGCATTCTTAATAGGGATAATGGCTTCAAACTAGAGCAAAGCAGATTTAGATTGGATGTTAGGAACAAGTTCTGTCCCATGAAGGTAGTGGAACACTGAAAAAGGTTGCCCAGGGAGGTGGTTGGGGCCCTATCCCTGGAGATATTCAAGGTCAGGCTGGACAGGGCTGTGGGCAACCTGATCTAGTTGGGGATGTCCCTGCTGACTGCAGAGGGGTTGGACTGGATGAGCTTTGGAGGTCCCTTCCAGACCAGACCATTCTGTGATTGGTATTAGGAAAACTCTCAAGAGTGCAAGAGTGGTCAGGCACTGGAACAGGCTGCCCAGGGAGGTGGTGGAGTCCCCAACCCTGGAGCCCTTCAAGAAATGAGTAGATGTTGCACTATGGGACAAGGTCTAATAGTCACGGAGGTGCTGCGTAGAAGGTTGGACTGGACGATCTTAGAGGTCGTTTCCAACCTTAATGACTGTATAACTACTCTTGCCTTTCACATACCCAACTGCACAAGCAACTCCTGTTTCAGGGTCTGGGTTTATTCCACACCTCAGAGGGATCTTCTGATTTTTGCCTCTGTGACCTGTAAACAACCGGTGGGTCAGGAGCAGGAATGCTACGTGACAGGACCCTTTCATCCTAACATTTATGGCAGCCGGCAGTCAGGGGAGCTGCCTGTCCAAGCTGCCCACTCTAACCTCTTAGTGGGAGGCCACAGCCTCTGTGGCAAAGCTGCTGGAACAGATGGTATGGCCAGCTTAGGAAACAAAGAAGTGACATCCAGCTGCAGACACTGCCATCAGGAATAGCGTGGCCAGCAGGAGCAGAAAAGTCATTGTGCCCTGAGCTCAGCACTGGTTAGGCTACACCTTGAGTCCTGTGTCCAGTGCTGGGCTCGTCAGTTTAAGAAGGACATTGAGACACTTGAAGGTGGCCAGAGAAGGGCAACAAGGCTGGGGAGGAGTCTGGAGCACAGGTTCTAAGAGGAGAGGCTGAGGGAGCTGGGGTTGTTTAGCCTGGAGAAGAGGAGGCTCAGGGGAGACCTTCCTGCTCTCCACAACTACCTGAAGGGAGGTTGTAGCCAGGAGGGGGGTGGTCTCTTCTCCCAGGCACCCAGCAACAGAAGAAGAGGACAGAGTCTCAAGCTGTGCAGGGGTAAATTCATGCTTGATCTTCGAAAGAAGTTCTTCCCAGAAAGAGAGATTAGCCATTAGGATGTGCTGCCCAGGGAGAAGATGGGTCGATTTCCCTGGAGGTGTTTAAAAAAGGCCTGAATGAGGGACTTAGTGCCATAGTCTGGTTGATTAGTTAGGGTTGGGTACACAGTTGGACTTGATCTTGGAGGTCTCTTCCAACCTGGTGGATTCTGTGATCAACCCCCGCAGCTCCAGACAGGAACAGTTTTTTCATCCACCTGATATTCATTAAGAGCTATGAATAACAGCAGCCCCTCCAACCTCACAAATCACAGGAGAAACCTCCCTGCACACTGTGGTAAGGCAGGACTGCAGTCAATCACCTTAATGCTGCTCCGAGACTAATGCTGATTACAGCCTGTGCTGTAGGGTAAAATCTTTGAATAACAGATGGAATGACTAAGAACTATAGAGCCATACTGAGAAACATCTCCTATCCTATTAATTTGGAGCTGCTACAGTCATCCTGGAAGGTACATCCATCCAGAACAAAAGAGCAAAACATGGAAAAATATGATATCTCAATTCCTGGAAAAGTATCTGGCAAAGATAAATTTGGCCTTGTGTTGAAGACTGATGTGCTTAAAATTAATGAAGCTGCCACCAAAAGCTGACACTGGCCCCTGCTGAGGCACAGCTGACACTGCTTATGTGTTCTACTAATCTCCTAAAGTCTAGTTCATTACTATTCCAGAAATTATCCATGGGACAGCAATATGCCCTGGTGGCCAAGAAGGCCAATGGGATCCTGGGGTGCATTGAGAGGAGTGTGTCCAGCAGATCCAGGGAGCTTCTCCTCCCCCTCTACTCTGCCCTGCTGAGACCTCACCTGGAATATTGCATCCAGTTCTGGGCTCCCCAGTTCAGGAGGGACAGGGATCTGCTGCAGAGAGTCCAAGGGAGGGCTGCAAGGATGCTGAAGGGACTGGAGCACTGCCTGGGGAGGAGAGGCTGAGAGCCCTGAGGTTGGTTAGTCTGGAGAGGAGAAGACTGAGAGGGGATCTGATCAATGTCTATCAATAGCTGAGGACTGGGGATCAGGAAGGAAGGGACAGGGACAGGCTCTGCTCAGCCACTTGTGCCCCGTGATAGGACAAAGGGCAGTGGGTGAAAACTGCAGGACAGGAAGTTCCACCTCAACATGAGGAAGAACTTCTTCACTGTGAGTGTCACAGAGCACAGGAACAGGCTGGCCAGAAAGTTTGTGGAGTCTCCCTCTCTGGAGCCTTTCCATCCCTGTCTGGATGTGTTCCTGTGTGATCTGTGCTGGATTCTGTGGTCCTGCTCTGGCAGGGGTGGTTGGACTCAAAAGATTTCCAGAGGTCTCTTCCAACCCCTAACCTCCTCTGATCCTGTGAAATGAAGTTGCACTTGTGATGACAGAACACACTAAGCCTGAAATAGTCAGCAGTTGTGCTAGCTACTGCATCCCTTCATGACTTCAGATATCTTCACCCTCCCAGGAGTGAGCCGCACTTACAGTGAGTGTATTCTTTACCGCTGGCTTTAAGAACAAAACCTGCCCTACTCATTTCAACCTTACAAGCAAGCCTTGACTCCTCCTGAAGCTTGCAGAGAGCACCATTCTTACCCTGATTTACTACTGTGTAACATTCCCAGAAGTTATTCTCAAGCAAAGGAAATGCTGCAGCATACTGTCACCTACCTGAAGGAGATGCCATTGACCAGCTGTCTGTGCCGACAGGTCTTGGATGAAAGAGGTGAAGAAGCTGGAGCCAGGTTGAGTGGAGCAATGAGATTGCTGATGATTTCACTCAGTTGTGCACTCTGGGGACAGTAATAATTAAGAAAATATAATCAGACTTTTGTCCTCACTGAACAAGGTGGGGAGTGTGGATCTGCTGGAAGGTAGGAAAACACTTCGGAGAGACCTGGCCAGGCTGGGTTGCTGGGCTGAGGCCAATAGGATGAGGTTTAACAAGGCCAAGTGCAGGCTCCTGCACTTTGGCTACAATCACCCCATGCAGTGCTACAGGTTGGGGGTGAGTGGCTGGAAAGCAGCCTGGCAGAGAGGGACCTGGCAGTGCTAGGTGACAACAGCTGGACATGAGCCAGCAGTGTGCCCAGGGGGCACAGGCAGCCAGGGGCATCCTGGCCTGGATCAGGAACAGTATGACCAGCAGGAGCAGGGATGGAATTCTACCCTGTACTGGGCACTTGTGAGGCCTCACCTCGGGTACTGTGTAGCTTTGGGGCCCTCACTGCATGAGAGATCTTGACGTGCTGGAGCAGGTCCAGAGAAGAGCAACCAGACTGGGGAAGGGGCTGGAGGGAACGGCTGATGAGGAGACTGAGGGAGCTGGGGGTACTCAGCTTGGAGAAGAGGAGACTCAGGGGGGACCTTAATCATTCTCTATAACTACCTGAAGTTGTAGTCAGGTGGGGTTCAGGCTCTGCTCCCACGCAACTTGTGACAGGACAAGAGGGCATGGCCTGAAGCTGTGCCAGGGGAGGGTTAGGTTGGATGTTAGGAAGCACTTCCTGATGGAAAGGGGAATTAGACACTGGAATGGACTGCCCAGCGGTGTGGTGGAGTTGCCATCCCTGGGGGTGTTTAAGGCAAGATTGGATGTGGCACTCAGTGCCATGGTCTGGTTGGTGTGATGGCGCCTGGTTGTGGGCTGGGCTGGATGACCTCAGAGGTCTATTCCAGCCTCAGCCATTCTGTGATTCTGTGTGAACAGCTCCAATGCCCTGGGATTGTGTTGTTTTCCTCCTTAGGATTCCAGTCACACACAATCATATTTAGCGTCTTCCTGTGCATAACCAAGTGTGGCATGCTTTTGACTTTCATGATTATTAAGTTCATCTACACATAAAAAAAAAAAATAAAAGAACCCCCCAAAAAAAACCTCAACACAACCTGTCAAGGACATGGTTTAGACATTTCAATAAGAAGTACACAGAACACATTAGTGACCTCAGCACTTTGGTTTTGGAAAAGGCAGAAGAAACCTGAGCGTTTTTACAGCTGATGTTGCAACAGCTGCAGCCCAGAGCTGCTAACTGCCCACTCCCCAAGCATTTCAAAAGGGAAAAGCACAAAAACTCTGCTGTCTACTCATTGTGCATTTGATTCACTCCCAAGTATTCTTCTTTCTCTTCATTGCTCACTTGGTTTGACAGAAGTGTTTTGTTACAAAAGGAAGTGTAGCTACAGTCAGAACAGCGAAAAGCTTCTAGTAGTCTCAAAAATAGCAACATGAAGTCTCCTCCTCCCTTTGACATGCTCCCCCCACAACATCCTGCTTGCCAAACTGGAGGGAGACAGATTTGCTGGGTGGACTGTTCAGTGTGTAAGGAATTGGCTGGGAGGTTGCATCCAGAAGGTGGTGCTCAATGGCTTGAAGTCCAGATGGAGAGCAGTGACAGTGGTGGCCCTCAGGGGTCTGAACAACACAGGCTGAGGGAGGAGGGGATAGAAAGCAGCCCTGAGGTAAAGGACTTGGGGGTGCTGGGGGATGAGAAGCTGGACATGAGCAGGCAATGTGAGCTTGCAGCACAGAAGGCCAAGGGCAGCCTGGGCTGCATCCAAAGCAGCATTGCCAGCAGAGCCAGAGAGGTGATTCTGCCACTTTGCTCTGCTCTGATGAGACCTCACCTGCAGGGCTGTGTGCAGGGCTGGAGCCCTCAACACAGGAAGGACCTGGACCTGATGGAGAGGGTCCAGATGAGGGCCATGAAAATGCTCAGGGGGGGTTGGAGCAGCTCTGCTCTGAGAACAGGCTGAGGGAGCTGGGGGTGTTCAGGCTGCAGAAGAGAAGGCTCCAGGGAGACCTAAGAGCAACCTGTCAGGACCTGAAGGCTGCAGAGAGACTGTTTGCAAAGACCTGCAGGGACAGGACCAGGGGCAATGGCTTCAAAGTAGAGCAGAGCAGATTTAGATTGGATGTTAGGAACAAGTTCTGCACCATGAGGATGGTGGAATGCTGGAACAGGTTGCCCAGGGAGGTGGTTGAGGCCCCATTCCTGAAGATATTCAAGGTGAGGCTCAATGAGGCCCTGGGCAGTTTGATCTAGTTGGGGATGTCCCTGCTGACTGCAGAGGGGCTTGGACTGGATGAGGTTTGGAGGTCCCTTCCAGCCCTGACCATTCTGTGATTCTATGATTCCAAGACCTGGTCCTTCAGGACTGCCCCAAACAAATGCAGCTAATTTGTTCAGACTAAGAATTACTCCTTATAAAGCAATGAATTGTGGACTGGCTCCAGAAAACATTTCACAATGACTTTTCTGTTTTAAATGTCAAACCTTTTAAAGGCTACTCTGACAATGAATGTAGTTTTCTTAGAGGAAACTGTGTGCTGCACACTGAACAGAAAATAAAATAAATGGATGTGAAATGGCATCCTTTTGCTAAAAAAAAACCACAAAACACCACCCTTTTACATCATTTTGGAGGATTTTCATTCAGAGCTATGATGGTTTAAAGCAAGGATTGCTAAATGTTACTGAGTAAGTTTTCTTTACAGAATCACAGAATGGTAAGGGTTGGAAGAGACCTCTAGAGATCATGGAGTCCAAGCCCCCTACCAGAGCAGGATCACCCAGGGCAGGTCACATAGGAACACATCCAGGTGGGTCTTGAAAGTCTAAGACTCCACAACCTCTCTGAGCAGGCTGCTCCAAGGCTTTGGCACCCTCACAGATTCACAGACTTCATTGGGTTAGAGTGGACCTTCAAAGGGCATCTTGTCCAACCCTCCTGCAGTCAGCAGGGACACCTCCAACTAGAGCAGGCTGCCCAGGGGGCCACATCAAGTCTGACCTTGAATGTTTCCATGGATGAGGTCTCAACCACATCCCTGGGCAGCCTGTTCAAGTATTCTACCACCCTCACTGTAAAGAACTTCCTCCTGATGTCCAACCTCAATCTCCCTGCTCCAGTTTCAAACCATTGTACCTGTCCTATCACCACAAGCCCTTCTCAGCAGTCCCTCCCCAGCCTTCTGGTAGGTCCCCTTCAGCTGTAAGGTCTTCTTGGAACCTTCTCTTCACCAGACTGAACAGCCCCAATTCTTCCAGCCTGTCTTCATAGGAGAGGTGCTGCAGCCCTCTGTTCATCTTGGTGGCCCTCCTCTGGACCCTCTCTCTTGTGTTGAGGCCCCCAGAGTTGGATACAGCACTCCAGGTGAGGTTTCCCCAGATCAGAGCAGAGGGGCAGGATCCCCTCTCCCCATCTGCTGGCCACACTGCTGCTGATGCAACCCAGGATATGATTTTCCTTCTGGGCTGCAAGTGCACACTGCTGGCTCACATCCAGCTTCTCATCCACCAGCACCCCCGAGTCCTTTTCTGCAGGACTGCTCTCCATTCCATCATCCCCCAGCCTGAATTGATATTGAGGTTTGTCCCAGCCCAGGTGCAGGATCTTGCACTTTGCCTTATTGAACCTCAGGAGATTCTTCTCTGCCACCTCTCCAGCATGTCCAGGTCTTTCTGGATGGCAACCATCCTTCAATCTTATCAACTGCACCACACAGTTTGGTACCATCTGGAAACCTGCTGAGGGTGCACTCAATCTGTTACATCTTGAAGCAGAAGGAGGCAGGGAGCTGTTTTTCATTTTCTTACAAATCATGCCTTTTCTGTTGAGGTTTAAACAATGCAGTTGGGTAAAAAATTCATGTCGGAGTAAAATATTCAGAGCTGGGTATTAAGGCACTGAAACAGGAATTCAATTACAAAAGGTCTGGACAAAACAAACGAGATGCCAGTAAAATATTTAGCAGATTGATTTAAAAATCTCACCAGAGTTCTATCTGTAAGGAGTGAAGCCTTTACTCAACATAAAACCACCAAAACACTGGCAGACCTCCAAATCACAAGGGCAAATGTGCATGGTTTGTAAATATTGCATAGCTGTGAAAAGGGCTTGCAAAGAGTAGTAATAAAAAATGCCTGGCTCACAGACTCTGCATTCTTTGGGATTCTTTCCCCTTTTTTTTGGTGTGTGTTCATAAGTAAAATTATTTCTTTTTAACAAAGAAATGCTTTAACATAGGACTGAGTAATTCTGTGGGAGTATCTGTGGATCACAGGACCAGAGGATGTTAGGGGTTGAAAAGGACCTCCAAAAGTCATCAAGTAAACTGCCCCCCCTGCCACAGCAGGATCATAGAATCCAGCACAGGTCACACAGGAACACATCCAGATGGGTCCTAAAAGCCTCCAGAGGTGGAGACTCCACAACCTCTCTGGGCAGCCCATTCCAGTGTTCTGTGACCCTCACAGTGAAGAAGTTCCTCCTCATGTTGAAGTGGAACCTCCTGTGCTGCAGTTTATATCCACTGCCCCTTGTCCTATCCCAGGGTGCAACTGAGCAGAGCCTGTCCCCTCTTGACCCCCAGCCCTCAGCTATTGATAGACATTGATCAGATCCCCTCTCAGCCTTCTCCTCTCCAGACTAAACAGCCCCAGGGCTCTCAGCCTCTCCTCACCACGCAGTGCTCCAGTCCCTTCAGAATCCTTGGAGCCCTCCCTTGGACTCCCTCTTGAACTGGGGAGCCCAAAAACTGGACACAAGATTTCAGATGAGGTCTCACCAGGGCAGAGTAGAGGGGGAGAAGAACCTCCTTGCGTCTACTGGACACACTCCTCTCAATGCACCCCAGGATCCCATTGGCCTTCTTGGCCACCAGGGCACATTGCTGTCCCATGCAGAACTTCTTGCCTACCAGCACTCCCAGGTCCTTCTCCTTAGGGCTACTCTCCATGCACTTCAGCCTCCAGCATCGTTTCTTCTGACATGGAAGAGGAAGAAGCTCAGACCTTCAGAGTCAAGGCTGATTTACAAGACAGTTGAAAAACAAATCAAATCCCAGTCTTTTTGTGATGCAACAGGAAGAAATCTGATTGGTGTGTTCAATGTGTAAACACCTTTAATTCTAAATAGTTTTCAGGACACCAAAGTTCTTGGACCTCCATTTGTACCTGCTGAGTGGATGGGCAACACAGCAACTACTACTTTCTTAGTGAAAAGAAGCAAGGGCTTCCAACTACTGCAATTACTTAATTCTAAAAGTCCTGGCCACAATTGCATCATTTAAAATACAGGACAAATACAGAAAATACTGATAATTTTAACTGGCTTATTTTTTTAGCACACCCCCTTTGGTAACATAGCTAAACTGAGTCTTTTTCCTTACATATAAGTAAAGCCTTTGAAATATTTAATAAGTGTTTATAAATATCTGAGGGCTGGGGGTGAAGAGGGAGGGGACAGGCTCTGCTCAGTTGCACCCTGGGATTGGACAAGGGGCAAAGGATACAATCTACAGCACAGGAGATTCCACCTCAACATGAGGAGGAACTTCTTCACTGTGAGGCTCACAGAGCACTGGAACAGGCTCTCCAGACAGGTGGGGGAGTTTCCTTCTCTGGAGCCTTTCCATCCCTGTCTGGATGTGTTCCTGTGTGACCTGTGCTGGATTCTATGGTCCTACTCTGGCAGGGGGGTTGGACTTGACGATCTTTGGAAGTCCCTTCCAACCCCTAACATCCTGTGATCCACAGATATTCCCACAGACAAGAGCATATTTTAATTGGCTCTGTGCAAGTGGAACACTGGAAGAGGTTGCCCAGGGAGGTGGTTCAGTATCACAATATCACAGTATCACCAAAGTTGGAAGAGACCTCAAAGATCATCGAGTCCAACCTGTCACCACAGACCCCACGACTAGACCATGGCACCAAGTGCCACGTCCAGTCCCCTCTTGAACACCTCCCGGGCTGGTGACTCCACCACCTCCCTGGGTGGGTTCAATGACGAATGACTCTCTCAGTGAAGAACTTTCTCCTCACCTCCAGCCTGAACTTCCCCTGGCACAGCTTGAGACTGTGTCCTCTTGTTCTGGTGCTGGTTGCTCGAGAGAAGAGACCAACCCATTCCTGGCTACAACCTCCCTTCAGGTAGTTGTAGACAGCAATGAGGTCTCCCCTGAGCCTCCTCTTCTCCAGGTTAAACAATCCCAGCTCCTTCAGCCTCTCCTCATAGGGCTGAGCTCAAGGCCGCTCCCCAGCCTCGTTGGGGCCCTATCCCTGGAGATACTCAAGGTTAGGCTGGACAGGGCCCTGGGCAACCTGATCTAGATGGGAATGTCCCTGCTGACTGCAGAGGAGATTCAACTTGATGACCTTTGGAAGTCCCTTCCAACCCAGATCATTCTATGATTCTAAGTGTGCTTAACTCTCCAAGTAACCCCTTCAAGAGGGGACATTCACCACATTCTCCAAATGCTCTTTGGCTGCTGTTGTGCAATTGTCAGCACTGCTTGTATTGATCTGTTTCACTGCTTCCTCGCTCCCTGCTGCAGCAGAAAGGATCCATCAAATGGGAAACATTTTAACAACAGCAAAAGTATGATCATCAAATAAGAAAAATTGGCACAGAGATTCAGGAACAGACATTAGAATCTAAAGCTACTTTTGCCCCCCCTGAAAAACACTGACCTGATGAAGAATTGCTGTCCAGCAGCAGAGCAATGTATGAATTGCACCCTACTGCCTTTGGCAGGTCTGCTTTTCTCTAACTACAATAAAAGCAAATTTCCTGCATCTCCTTCAGCAGTGTGATCCTACCACATTCTTTATACCTTCCAGCAAAAAGAACACCCTGCTGGACTCTGTATCATATTTCCTTGAATCCACCTGTAAAAGACTGGTTTGAACACCAGGAACCAACACTCTGCTCACAACTACACCTTCACTATGCCTGTTAAGTACCCGGCACTCCAGCAGACCAACAATTCCATTCTCTTGGAACTTTCCTTTTTGTTTCAAGTGTAACACACCTCCATCTTTCAGCTGCACTCTTTCATCTCACAGAAGTATTTCCTGACACAATCTGGGGCAACCCTTCCCTGAACCTACCTCTAAAGGAGAGGCAGGTTTGTGGGTAGCTATTAGGAGCTGTTATGTGGCCGCTTTGATGGCAACAAAGGGGTGATGCAGGCAGGTCAGAAATAAAAGGTTAATTTGTAAGCCTGGTGTACAATGCAGTGATTCAAGCCCTTCAATTCATCAGCACCCACTCTGGGGACTGCAAAATATCTCCCTCTTTGGAAGGCATCACCATGGAAGCTGGCCTGTGTCTGAAGCAAACCGCTTGGCTCCGCTGGGTCGCCGTGTTACTTTACCTGTTTCTCTATGTTTCGTAAGAGCAGGGTAGGGCTGCTGGGTGACATTTCAAAGTCATCCTGTCTCTCAATGGCAGCTTGCGAGTCCCCTGTGGCATTTAATAAAGCTTCTTGGTCTGTCAATTGCATTTGCTTCTTCAAAATGTCTTTTGGAAAGGGGAATTCTTCTATGATCACCATCCCCTAGACAACAGCAATTGAACACAGTTGGTTGACAATGGATTAACCCTACTGACGCATTTCCAAGGGGCACTCAAACCTGGCACACCCCCCTTAAGTCCTCCCAGGAACCCTCTGAAGAACTCAAAATGGATTTCAAATACTAATATATATGTATATATATATAAATACAGAAATAGTAGGGATTTTCATTAAGGAAAAGCTGAATCCTACAAGCTACTTATTTTAATGGCAATCACTCTGCTGTTACAGTACTGCTTAAACATCTGTGCCAAAATTCAAATCAGAAATTCATACTTGTCTACTAACCTGCCTGCTGATTTCAGAGGAGATTGCTTTCTGTCTACTAACCTGCCTGCTGATTTCAGAGGAGATTGCTTTCTGTCTACTAACCTGCCTGCTGATTTCAGAGGAGATTGCTTTCTGTCTACTAACCTGCCTGCTGATTTCAGAGGAGATTGCTTTCTGTCTACTAACCTGCCTGCTGATTTCAGAGGAGATTGCTTTCTGTCTACTAACCTGCCTGCTGATTTCAGAGGAGATTGCTTTCTGTCTACTAACCTGCCTGCTGATTTCAGAGGAGATTGCTTTCTGTCTACTAACCTGCCTGCTGATTTCAGAGGAGATTGCTTTCTGTCTACTAACCTGCCTGCTGATTTCAGAGGAGATTGCTTTCTGTCTACTAACCTGCCTGCTGATTTCAGAGGAGATTGCTTTCTGTCTACTAACCTGCCTGCTGATTTCAGAGGAGATTGCTTTCTGTCTACTAACCTGCCTGCTCATTTCAGAGGAGATTGCTTTCTGTCTACTAACCTGCCTGCTCATTTCAGAGGAGATTGCTTTCTGTCTACTAACCTGCCTGCTCATTTCAGAGGAGATTGCTTTCTGTCTACTAACCTGCCTGCTCATTTCAGAGGAGATTGCTTTCTGTCTACTAACCTGCCTGCTCATTTCAGAGGAGATTGCTTTCTGTCTACTAACCTGCCTGCTCATTTCAGAGGAGATTGCTTTCTGTCTACTAACCTGCCTGCTCATTTCAGAGGAGATTGCTTTCTGTCTACTAACCTGCCTGCTCATTTCAGAGGAGATTGCTTTCTGTC
This sequence comes from Colaptes auratus, assembly GCA_015227895.2. Classification (NCBI taxonomy): domain Eukaryota; kingdom Metazoa; phylum Chordata; class Aves; order Piciformes; family Picidae; genus Colaptes; species Colaptes auratus. Next base: position 165,167 of record JAAWVA010000051.1, read on the forward strand.
TACTAACCTGCCTGCTCATTTCAGAGGAGATTGCTTTCTGTCTACTAACCTGCCTGCTCATTTCAGAGGAGATTGCTTTCTGTCTACTAACCTGCCTGCTGATTTCAGAGGAGATTGCTTTCTGTCTACTAACCTGCCTGCTCATTTCAGAGGAGATTGCTTTCTGTCTACTAACCTGCCTGCTGATTTCAGAGGAGATTGCTTTCTGTCTACTAACCTGCCTGCTGATTTCAGAGGAGATTGCTTTCTGTCTACTAACCTGCCTGCTCATTTCAGAGGAGATTGCTTTCTGTCTACTAACCTGCCTGCTCATTTCAGAGGAGATTGCTTTCTGTCTACTAACCTGCCTGCTCATTTCAGAGGAGATTGCTTTCTGTCTACTAACCTGCCTGCTCATTTCAGAGGAGATGCTTTCTGTCTACTAACCTGCCTGCTCATTTCAGAGGAGATTGCTTTCTGTCTACTAACCTGCCTGCTGATTTCAGAGGAGATTGCTTTCTGTCTACTAACCTGCCTGCTGATTTCAGAGGAGATTGCTTTCTGTCTACTAACCTGCCTGCTGATTTCAGAGGAGATTGCTTTCTGTCTACTAACCTGCCTGCTGATTTCAGAGGAGATTGCTTTCTGTCTACTAATCTGCCTGCTGATTTCAGAGGAGATTGCTTTCTGTCTACTAACCTGCCTGCTGATTTCAGAGGAGATGCTTTCTGTCTACTAACCTGCCTGCTGATTTCAGAGGAGATTGCTTTCTGTCTACTAACCTGCCTGCTGATTTCAGAGGAGATTGCTTTCTGTCTACTAACCTGCCTGCTGATTTCAGAGGATATTTTTCTGTAAGAAGCAACCATTTTTGGTTTAAAGTTGGTTGTAGTCTTTGTAGCCAATAAGCCTTGCACTTGGAAGTGCTCTCTTCTTTTTATTCCTACCTAAGTGCTAAGCAAAACATCAAGGTGGTCATTTTTTCCTGTGTGCAATTAAAAACTAAAGCCTTTTGCAATTGAATAAGCGATTTAAGGTGAGCATTTGTAGAGTTGCACAACTACAGAGGTAATTATCCTAAATATTCTAAGCAATCCCGTTGTTTTTCAAGCTAATCTGCACAGATGTGGTTATCAGAAGTGGTTCTACCATCTAGAGTGTAACCAATAAGATAAATATAACTTCATATAGTAGGAAAATAGCTGAGTTTCATAGGAAAATAATATCCCCATTGTGTTTTCCACATGACAGATGAGAAAGATTGAAGTGTCAAATGCAATCATAGGCAACATCTCAGATGGTTTAATGACTTAAAACATTAAACAGAGAGCAAAAATATCTCTATAGCAGTCAAGAGCACCTCCTCAAGCAGACCCTAAATTTGTCATCATCTTGAGCAAATAAATATGCTACTCAGAAAAAGGCTATAGAACCTCTGCAGGCTTTTCCCAAAGAGAAAAGGAAAGACACTTGCTTTTAAGTACTGGCTGCTACTCAAATATCAGCTAGATAATGAAAGAATGGGACCATTCAATTACACTGCCTCAAACTCTCTTTCTAGGGAGAGACTATTCCACTAAACCCAGGTAAAACTGGCATCACAAGGAACTCCTGTATTGGTGCTTTAAGCAAGACACACTTCACCTGGCTTACAGAAAATTGTAAGATCCTGTAGGTTTCCTCACAACCTGACTCCAGCCTCAGCAGCAGCTTGCCCTAAAACATGAAAACAAGCCTCAAAGAGACTTCAAAGGATAGAGTAAAAGAAAAGGTGAAATTGTCCTGTTCTCATTGTGTCTCTTATTCCCTTGTTTGAGTTAAAATTCAAAGCTAAGAACAAAGATATTCTCTAAGAAGCAATGCAGGTGCTTGAAAACTTGGCTTTAGTGCCCAAAAAGGCACAGAGAGATGCTGAAACCCCATCAAGTCAACACTGAATTTTCCACACTCCATATCCAGCTAGAAGCTCATCATCTGTGCTTTTCCACTCACAGCAGGTGGAAACAAATCCAGACACTACTGTACAGATACAGTCAGTATCTACCATCTGTAGATCAACAGCAGTTACAAGTTCATGGCAAAAAAAAAAAGCTGGGGAGGGACTTTTTACCAGGGCTTACAGGGATAGGATGAGGGGGAACAGCTTTGAGCTTGAGGAGGGTAGATTTAGATTGGGCATTAGAGAGAAATTCTTTACAGTGAGGGTTGTGAAACACTGGAACACATTGCCTAGGGAGGTTGTGGATACCCCCTTCCTGGAGGTGTTCAAGACCAGGTTGGATAGAGCCTTGAGCGGGGAAGAAGTCCTTGCCCATGGCAGGGGGGTTGGAACTTGATTATCTTTAAGGTCCCTTCCAAACAGTTCTATGAACCAAGGTACCTACGAAATTCAAGTACAGACCTAATTTTTGTGTGTCACAAGAGAAGGACAAGCCTGCTCAGCAGCTTGAAACACCAGACAATCCCTAGGTCTTTTTAGTAAAATAATCATAGGTCATGACCACAAAGAGAGCAAAACAACCCAACCAACTCACAGAAGTCTTAAACCACAAATTATAAAGCCAGTGAAATAGGAAGAGATGCAGGAGAAGTGGTGGAAAGAAGGGAACACCTCCCTGCCTCCACTAGAATTTTACTTTTTTCAGCTGCACAAACCTGTTGACCAAGCACAGAAAGGGGAAAGCAGAAAAGAAAGGAGAAAACGGACAGACTGCCTAAAAAGGGAGAGATGGAACTGACGCAGAAGAAAGAGGAAGACTACTGGTGACAACCTGCAGGTTTTGGCAATGACCTCTCTCCCCCTCCCCCTCCAGCCTCAAACGGAATTGTTTTGGTTTGCAGGTATACATTATTTAAAATGACAGCACTCCAGACCTAGGGCTGCTGCTTGTGTGTGCAGAGATGGAGAAGACACAATGCAGCAGGCCAGGAGACTGCACACAAGCAAACCACCTCCTTCCTACTGCGTTATGATGTGAGAGGAGTGGCGTTTTGCTTGAAATCATCATGCACTGGCTATGAGTCACTTCTGTTTTTCCCCACTCGAAACACACAAACCCCACTCTGAGGACCTTTAAAGACAGCATGCAAATTCTAACCATATTGTGTAACTACTTTGTAGCCACTAAGTGAAAAACAAAGAGGTCTTCTATCAGCACCCCCTGCCCTGCTGTAGCTGCTGCGCTGGGATGCTAAACATGCCTACAGCAAACAAGCCCAGCTGAAGCAAACACACTGCTACCTTCACTGAGGGACAGGGTGCCAGGCACTGAATACCACAGCTGGCAAAAGGGGCATGAGGTCTGCAAAAAGGAATGTCACTAAAGACCTCCAACAGGAAGATGACCAGGCTCCCAGCCAGCATACCACCTAATGGGAAGAAAATGCATGACTAAAAGAGTGTTCTTTTCCCTTGGTTCTCATTCGTTTGTCTTCTGCAGCTCATCAGACCTATGCAACCCTAAAGGCTGAAGACTGCTGGGTGTAGCAGTGTGAAGGTAGCTGGTGTTCAGGTCAACACCAAAATACAGGCATTCTCACCCTAAACCAAAATACACCATCTCCTTTTCCTTCCGTGGGTGCAGAGGCAGGCCTGACCCTCAGATAAAGGCCATTCCATTATTTTGTAGAGAAAAACCTGACCAGGGAGAAGTTGTGAGCAGGAGAGAGAAGTTGGATATGGATAGAAGGGCTTTGAGGCCAAAAGAAGAAGAGGGAATAATTTTTCTTTAGACTATCAGAAGGATATGTTCCCTGGGGTGATTTCCCTTTCCCTTTAAACCCCCTCTACATCTTGCCTTCAGCTGGAGAAAGTCTGAAGCATCTTCTGGCTCCTCTTCATCTGTGCTTATCTACCCCCAGCATAAATCAGACAACATGCATGAGGGTCAGAGTGCCCTTCTCTAAAACCCCCCACTATCACCCTACCAGAATTATCACAGGTTTTGGCTTCTTGCACATGAGAATGACCTGGGGAAGCCATTAAACTGATAGCTAGATTATTAATGGTTTAGGAATGTGACTTTCCCACTGTCTAGCCAGTTTGACTTACAAAAAAATCAGTATATGAGTTACACACATTGGAATTTTTAGCAATAATTAATCCTTGACCCGTTCAAAGTGCTGTACAAACATTAACCAGCTGATCCTCAGGATCAACACGGGCTGTAAGTAACAAAAAGAAGCCCACCCTAAAATCCCAGCACACAAAAAAACTAAACTGCCAACCACCTCAACCCAAAGCTAAACCTTGCCTCTTCTGAAGAAACAGCAATTAGTGTGATAAATGCAGTAGCTTGTGCTGGGCCTCTGGGAGTCACTAACAAAGTCACTAACTATCACGGCTAGGAAGTGTAAGAGCTCAGCTCCCAGTCTTGTACTGCTGTTTCACGGGCACAATGCTTTTTAGCTCCTCCTTTTTAGAGCAGCCCTGAAGAAAAGGCCTTGGGGGCGCTGGGGGAGGAGAAGCTCAACATAAGCCAGCAGTGTGCACTTGCAGACCAGAAAGCCAAGCAGAGCCCGAGTTGCAGCAAGAGAAGTGTGGCCAGCAGGGCCAGGGAGGGGATTCTCCCCCTCTGCTCCACTCTGCTGAGACCCCACCTGGAGCACTGTGTCCAGTTCTGGAGCCTCTGTTACAGGAAGAATCTGGAGGTGCTGCAAAGTATCCAAAGAAGGGCCACGAGTTGAGCAGAGTGCTGGAGCTCCTCTCCTATAAGGACAGACTGAGGGAGTTTGGGCTGTTCAGTCTGGAGAGGAAAAGAAGGCTCCAAGGAGACCTAAACTGCGGCCTTCCAGTATCTGAAGAGGGCTACAGGAAAGCTGGGGAGGGACTTTTTAGGGTGTCAGGGAGTGATAGGACTGGGGGGAATGGAGCAAAACTAGAAACGGGTAGATTGAGATTGGATGTTACGAAGAAATTCTTCCCCATGAGGGTGGTGAGACACTGGCAGAGGTTGCCCAAGGAGGTGGTGGAAGCCTCATCCCTGGAGGTGTTTAAGGCCAGGCTGGATGTGGCTGTGAGCAACCTCCCTGGCCATGGCAGGGGGTTGGAACTGGATGATCCTTGAGGTCCCTTCCAACCCTAACAATTCTATGATTTCCTGACGTCTTTCTGGCTGACTCCTGCATGCAACAGCCTGTGCAGATACTAGGGGAAAACAAAAAGCAAGCAGCAAAGCAGCACATAAACAAATACCACAAGAAACACTGTCAGAAGAGTATTTGAAAAGCTCAGTTGTGAGCTTACAGACAATACCTTGGTGGCACGTATCTGCCTGTGAAGGTCAGTTAGTTGTTGGATTTTGTATTCTAGTTCTGAAATCTGGGCCTGAAGCCATGTCCAACGGCTGCCAATTCTAGCTCTGTCTGCAAGCCACTTCCATTCAGAAGTATAGCTGCTGTGAAGACAAAACGCTGGTTAGTCCAGAAATAAAGAGAACCACATTTGCACAAGAACATTTCTGACAGCTGTCCTGCCTCCTGCTGCAAACACCTCAGTTGCTTTCAGAAGACAGCTGATTTTGCCCACCCAGTCTCACATCAGCTTGTTTCTCTAACTGCAGAACTTGCCTGAACCAGTATGATCTATGTTTGCTGGCTGTGCCCAGGCTGAGCTTATTTTTCTCTTCTGTATTATAAACCCCAGGGCTGGTGAAACTATCAAACTGTATCAGTTGATGTAGATCACAGATTAATCAAGAATTTCAGTAACTCCACCAGTAAGAATATGTGTTCTTGCACCATACTTCTTCCCACAAGCTTCCATGAAGATTGTTTGCTAAAAATTGGAAGCTAATAACCAGCCCTGGGATCCAGCAATGACCAGCCAGCTGCCTGGCTAGAGGGCTGCAGCACCTCTCCTATGAGGACAGGGAGGTGGTAGAAGCCCTATCCCTGGAAGTTTTTAAGGCCAGGCTGGATGTGGCTCTGAGCAAACTGATCTAATGTGAGGGATCCCTGCCCATGGCAGGAGGGTTGGAACTGGAGGTTCCTTGAGGTCCTTTCCAACCCTGACAATTCCATGATTCTATGACAGACTGAGAGTTGAGGTTGTTCAGTCTGGAGAGGAGAAGGCTCCCAGGAGGCCTAATTGTAGCCTTCCAGTACCTGAAGGGGGCTACAAAAAAGCTGGGGAGGGACTTTTGAGGGTGTCAGGGAGTGATAGGACTGGGGGGAATGGAGCAAAACTAGAAGTGGGTAGATTCAGATTGGATGTTAGGAAGAAGTTCCTCCCCATGAGGGTGGTGAGAGACTGGCAGAGGTTGCCCAGGGAGGTGGTGGAAGCCTCATCCCTGGAGGTGTTTAAGGCCAGGCTGGATGTGCAAACTGATCTAGTTTGAGGGATCCCTGCCCATGGCAGGGGGGTTGGAATTAGACGATCCTTGAGGTCCCTTCCAACTATAACAATTCTATGATTCTGTGTCGAGTCACTGCCCAAAAATCCAGCTCAGTAGTTCAGAATTCTTTTGAGTGATTTTATAAACACAGTTGTGTCAGCAGTGAGGTCACTCTAACTGCTGCTTACAAATAGGGGTATTCTGTAACACAAGAAATATGCCTCCTGGTACTTGATGCTGTGGAGAGTTTAACTTTATTACATTAAACTCATCACTGGTGTGAGCAAACCTTGCTCAGCCTGCTTAGTAAATAAATGCATGACATAACAGTAGCACTCCACTAATAATCTCAATATCCAGCAAGTTCAAGCAACAGAGACAACACAATGAACTATTTTAGCATGCATGCTCCACTAGTACTTTTCCATTAACTGAATCTATTTGTTGAAGAGAATGAGTGATATTTTCTTCCCAACAAAGCTATCAAGTAGTTTGCTATAGCTAGCTTAAAGGAATTGTAAAAAAAAAAACCCAAACCAAAACAAGCACCAAAAACAAGAACCCAACTCCAGACTTCTTCTGAAAGAGAAGTGATTTTGCCCTAGAATCAGAGGATGTTAGGGGTTGGAAGGGACCTCTGGAGATCACCAAGTCCAACCCCTCTGCCAGAGCAGGACCGTAGAATCCAGCACAGGTTGCATAGGAACACATCCAGACAGGCCTGAAAGGCTCCAGAGAAGGAGACTCCACAACAATACAACACAATACACCAGGTTGGAAGAGACCTTCAAGATCATGGTGTCCAACCCATCAACCAATCCAACCCACCTAAACAACTAACCCATGGCACCAAGCACCCCTTCAAGTCTCCTCCTGAACACCTCCAATGAAGGTGACTCCACCACCTCCACGGGCAGCCGATTCCAATGGGCAATCACTCTCTCTGTATAGAACTTCTTCCTAACATCCAGCCTAAACCTGCCCTGGCGCAGCCTGAGACTGTGTCCTCTTGTTCTGGTGCTGGCTGCCTGGGAGAAGAGACCAACCTCTGCCTGGCTACAACCTCCCTTCAGTGAGTTGTAGAGAGCAAGAAGGTCACCCCTGAGTCTCCTCTTCTCCAGGCTAAGCAACCCCAGCTCCCTCAGCCTCTCCTCACAGGGCTGTGTTCCAAACCCCTCACCAACTTCATTGCCCTTCTCTGGACACATTCCAGCAAGTCAACCTCCTTCCTAAACTGAGGGGCCCAGAACTGGACACAGGACTCAAGGTGTGGCCTAACCAGTGCAGTGGACAGGGGCACAATGACCTCCCTGCTCCTGCTGGCCACACTGTTCCTGATGCAGGCCAGGATGCCATTGGCCTTCTTGGCTGCCTGGGCACACTGCAGGCTCATGTTCAGCCTACCATCAACCAGCACCCCCAGGTCCCTCTCTGCCTGGCCACTCTCCAGCCACTCTGACCCCAGCCTGTAGCACTGCATGTAGCACTCTGGGCAGCCTGTTCCAGACCTTTGTGACCCTCACAGTGAAGAAGTTCTTCCTCATGCTGAGGTGGAACTTCCTGTTCTGTAGTTTCCATCCATTGCCCCTTGTCCTATCCCAGTGCACAAGTGAGTAGAAGCTGTCCCTGTCTTTTCCTTCCTGACATGCAGTCCTAAGATATTTATAGACATTGGTCAGATCCCCTCTCAGTCTTCTCCTCAGGGCTCTCAGCCTCTTCTCACCAGGCAGTGCTGCAGTCCCTTTAGCATCCTTGCAGCCCTCCCTTGGACTCTCTGCAGCAGATCCCTGTCCCTCCTGAACTGGGGAGCCCAGAACTGGATGCAATATTCCAGGTGAGGTCTCAACAGGGCAGAGTAGAGGAGGAGAACCACCTCCCTGAATCTGCTGGACACTCCTCTGAATGCACACTCCTTTGAATGGAAAAAAAGGCCTATGAAATCATCTTGTGAATATCCATTTTTCTGACAACACCTTTGTATTTTCTTGTTCCCCCATTATCAGTAGCACATAGTAAACAGCCCTGGTTACCTGCCAAGAGCTTCTCTGGGACTGACAGCTTTTGCATGCTTGTGCTTCCAGAAGCTCGTGAGGAAAGTGGGGGATCCAAACTCCTAGCTGGCCCAAGTCAGAATTCCATTAGATAATGTGTTTGCACAAGTGTGGTGGCTGGAAGAGTCAGGATTTGTCTCAGGACCCTGGTGGGGCAAAAAGCTAGTCCTAAGCAAGAGCTGCTTAACCGGGCTGTAACAAATCCCCTAGTTAATAAGAACAACAAAACTTGAATAGCAATAAAGAGGATAGCTGAGAAAATCCCAGCAGGAGTGGTGAGGTGCTTATTTCTATTCCTTTCACAGAAGGCAAACGAACAACCAACCAGGAAAACCTCACAAACAAGGATGTTGGACATAGAAAGTCCAGGTGGAAGAAAATAAATCCCACTACCAGAATAACCTCTCAAGCTAGAGACAAGAGGGATGTATCTCCCCCTTCTCTGGGAGAGAAAGGTGAGCTGGCCTCACAACAGACCCTGAAACGGTGGGGAGCAAGTAAGAAAAAGTGCCCATGGAGAGCAGAGGTGGGAAAGAAGGAGCAGAAGGAGCTGTTGCTCTGTGACATACACCATGTGAAATCAGCAGGGCAGTAAAGGAATCCATGATCAATACAGCAGGTACCAAAGAATGGTCAGCTACTGTAACCTTAAGATAAACACATCATAAGCCCTGGGTATTACTGTTTGACATAAAAACCCCCACCCAAGCCCTCTGCAGAGCTACACCACAGGTTATTGTTCCAAGATGTGTTTGCAGGCTTTTTTTCTTAAACATAGTACTGAATCCTGGATTAATTGTGGGCACCAATTAATTATATACATTTCTTAAACCTTTAAAGTGGACCATATAATTAAACTAATTACACTGGAAGAATGATGTCTTCAGGCTCCTCTGTAAGGAAGAATTTCCACCAAAGTAAGCACAAACCATTTAAAGCTTAGTCCAAAGGAAGCAATTTCAGCTCCTCTCTTCCGTCAGTCCAGACTGCCCCATGCCTGCACCTGCAGAGGCACTCGGGCAGCTACTCGTGGCATGGGCAAGGAAGTTGCTCAGGATCAATCTGAACTTCAGAGGCAGGGTGAAGGAAGAAGGTTCAAGCGTAGATCCCTTTCCCTTTTGATGCCTTGCAGACTTTTGCATTGCCATAAAGGAAGGGTCAGGAAGCTCAGGGCAAGCCAAGCCAGCATAAGCTCACATTTCACAGAATCACAGAAACATTCAGGTTGGAAAAGACCCTCAGGATCACCAAGTCCAACTCAGAACGCTACTCTACAAGGATCACCCCAAAACCAGAGCCCCAAGCACCACAGCCAAAACACCTTGAAACACATCCAGCCTTGGTGGCACCTCCCTGGGCAGCACATTCCAATCCCTGACCACTCTTTCTTGATGGGGAAAAAGTTCAGTCTGAACCTGCCCTGCTGCAGCTTCAGGCTCTTCCCTCTTGTTCTATCACTTATCACCTGTGAGAAGAGACCAGCACCAACCTCTCCACAACCTCCTTTCAGGGAGCTGTAGAGAGCCAGGAGGCCTCCCCTCAGCCTCCTCTGCTTCACACTAACCATCCCCAGCTCCTTCAGTTGCTCTTCATCAGATTTCTTCTCCAGGCCCTTCCCAGCTTCCTTGCCCTCCTCTGCCCTGGCTCCAGCCCCTCCACATCTCTCTTGTCTTGAGGTGCCCAAAACTGGACACCACACTCGAGGTGTGGCCTGCCCAGAGCTGAGTGCCAGGGGACAATCCCCTCCCTGCTGCTGCTGGACACAGCATTGCTGATCCCAGCCAGGATGCCTTTGGCTTTCTTGCCTGCCTGGGCACACTGCTGGCTCCTCTTCAGCTGCTTGTCCATGAGCACCCCCAGGTCCCTTTCTGCCAGGCAGCTTTCCAGCCACACTGCCCCAAGGATAGCAGGTATAAGCACTGCTAAATTCTGTTCCCATCTCTGTCACTCACATTTCTTTCATCTTGCATGTTTTATTTACCATCCTTGCCTCTAGGTCTGTTTTCCTATATACTATTTCATAACCCTTGAAGATAACATTGCCAGGAGCTATCCTCACACTTCTGAAGTGAGCTGTTTGCATGCAAAGCAGTGTGGTCACTCAGGTGATCTACTATTGCAATAAAAAAAGTAAAAAATACACTCCCAAATCTGGGACATTAGAGAGTACAGCACAGCACTCGGCAAAGAAAGCTGTTCAAAGGTGGCATTCATACAAATCCAGAGAAGGAAAAACCCAGCATGGTTACAGCAATAACCATTATTACTGAAGGAGGAAGTCAGAGCAGGCTCCTGCACTGCTTCTCTGTTGGGAATGAGACAAAGAAAATAAAGTTTCTGTCTGTCCCATTTCCTGTGTGCTCCTTTTGCAAAGCATCTTCCCTTGGTTTCCAAGCTTTCCACTCCAACCCCATACATCCTCAATGGGAATTTCAGATTCACTCTCCTGCTGGCAGCTCAGCCTAAGCCAACATTCTGTCCAGGGGCACTGTGGAGTCTCCCTCTCTGGAGATATTCAAGATCTTCCTGGATGAGTTCCTGCGTGGCCTGGCAGAGGTGATCCTGCTCTGGCACGGGGGTTGGACTGGATAATCTCTCAAGGCCCCATTCCAGCCCCTAACATTCTGTGATTTCTAATGCTCAGGGCTGGAGTAGAGTAAAATACTAAACTTGCACAGAAACTTACTGCTCTTGTGATGACTCCAAATCAGCAGATGATTTGCCTTTATAGAATCATAGAATGGGCTGGGCTGGAAGGGACCTCCAAAGGTCATCCAGTCTGACCTCCCCATGGTCAGCAGGGACACCCCCAACTAGATCAGGTGGCCCAGGGCCCTGTCCAGCCTCAACCACCTTCCTAGGCAACCTGTTCCAGTGTTCCACCACCCCCATGCTGCAGAACTTGTTCCTAACATGCAATCTCAATCTGCTCTGCTCTACTTTGAAGCCACTGCCCCCTGTCCTGTCCCTGCAGGCCTTTGCAAACAGTCTCTCTGCAGCTGCCTTGTAGCCTCTGTCAGGCACTGGCAGGTTGCTCTTAGGTCTCCCTGGAGCCTGTTTCCAGGCTCCCTCAGCCTGCCCTCATTGCTCCAACCACCTGATCATTCTCATGACTCTCTTCTGGACCCTCTCCATCAGGTCCATGTCCTTCCTGTGTTGAGGGCTCCAGCCCTGCACACAGCATTGCAGAGCAAAGTGGCAGAATCAGCTCTCTGGCTCTGCTGGCAATGCTGCTTTGGATGCAGCTCAGGCTGCCCTTGGCCTTCTGTGCTGCAAGCTCACACTGCCTGCTCATGTCCAGCTTCTCACCCACCATCATCCCCAAGACCTTTTCTTCAGCTATGGTGAGCACAGAAATGAGCATTTTAGAGCATCAGCCCTATGCCTAAGGCAAGATTCTCTACCAGCATCTTATAACCTGCAAATTAAACCAAAACAGAGGCCTTCCAGCCCAATGAGAACAGGCAACATGCCTCTGCCATGACACATCTGCAGGGACAATTACAGGATGCTTCTTACTGAACAGGAAAGGAGCACACTTGCAACAGAGCCATATCAAAACTCCCAAACGTAGGTTTGCCAGCCCAAAAGGTTTGTTTCAAAGAATGCTGACCTTTAGGAGAGCAAAGCACCCACATAGCGTGGGGGGGGAAAACTTCTCCAGTTCCAAACTTCTGGATTAAGCCTAAGAGCAGCAGTCAGTCCTGACAGCCCCTCACCCTTTCACATTTCCACTCAAGTTCCCTAACACAGTTCATTTTGCTGTTTCTGGCAGTTTCATCTATGTTGTTCGGGCATCCAGTTTTCAGGCAGCTCAGTCCTGAAGTGACCTCATGTTCCTGCTGGTTCCTCTTCTCCTCTCACTGGGAACTCCTGGGCTATCACAGGCCTATTGCCAATCACACACCAGTGAAATATCTGGGAGCAAGAAGCAGCTTCTAAAACCCAAACTGATCACCCTCAAGACAAAGAGCTAATCACTTTACATGGTGGGAGTCCCTGAAAACAACATCAGAAGTTTAGCATTTTGATGAAGGACTTAACTCTGGAAACTTAAAAGCAAAACTCAGGAAGTGCTCCAGATCTTTAAATCCCATCCAGACATGCTATGACTCACAATGAAATTACAGAATCACAGAAGTGTCAGAGCTGGAAGGGACCTCAAGGATCAGCCAGTTCCAAACCCCCTGCCATGGGCAGGGACACCACACACCACCTGCAGATTGCTCACAGCCACATCCAGCCTGGCCTGAAAAACCTCCAGGGATGAGGCTGCCACCACCTCCCTGGGCAACCTCTGTCAGCGTCTCACCACCCTCATAGTGAAAAACTTCTTCCTAACATCCAATCTGAATCTACCCATTTCTAGTTTGTTTTTTTTTTCCCATTCCCCCCAGTCCTATCACTCCCTGGCACCATAAAAAGTCCCTCCCCAGCTTTCTTGTAGCCCCCTTCAGATACTGGAAGGCCACAAGAAAGTGTCCTCGGAGCCTTCTCTTCTCCAGATTGAACAACCCCAAGTCTCTCAGTCTGTCTCCACAGCACCCCAGCCCTCTGCTCATCCTCGTGACCCTTCTCTGGACACCTTCCAGCACACTTCCAGATCCTTCCTGCAATAGAGGCTCCAGACCAGTGTAGAGGGGGAGAATCACCTCCCATGACCTGCTGGCCACATGAGACTTAGAGCACACCACAAAAACAACCCAAAACAACAGATATCCCCCAGCTCTCTTGAAAAGCTCACTCAGCTGTACAAACCCTATGAAACAGTTCCTATTCACCATATGGCACCTCATCACATACACTCTATGGTGGGGGTCCCCCAGGCCTGGAGCTGCCCCTAATTTTACACAAGCATTACAGTCAGTTTTGTTGTTGTTATACATAGCAGAGCTCAAAAAGCAGCCAGCCAGTAGAGAAGCATTTTCTTGCACACCATTAAGTCTAGCACAGAGTTTCTGATAACCTTCTGTCAACATGCTGGTGAAATTCAACACGTCACATTTATCTTCTCCCTGCAGATAGTGGCAGTAAATGAGAGATTACCTAAGGAAATTAGGAGATGGCATCATGCAAAACGTTTCAATTAGGTGAATTCAGATATGCATTGTGTATGTTTTAGATAACCTTATCTAGATTCTACTCATGAGATCACAGGATGTTAGGGGTTGGAAGGGACCTCTGGAGATCATTGAGTCCAATACCCCTGCCAGAGGAGGACCACAGAATCCAGCACAGGTCACACAGGAACGCATCCATAGCTGGGCCCTGAGTGCTCTTCTCCTGCTTGTTAAACTTCTGTCCAAGTCACAGGATCAGAGGCTCACAGGATGTTAGGGGTTGGAAGGGACCTCTGGAGATCATTGAGTCCAGAGCAGGACCATAGAATCCAGCACAGGTCACAGAGGAACGCATCCAGATGGGTCTTGAAAATCTCCAGAGGAGACAACTCCACAACCTCTCTGGGCAGCCTGTTCCAGTGCTCTGTGACCCTCACAGTGAAGAAGTTCTTCTTCATGTTGAGGTGGGACCTCTTGTGCTATAGTTTCCATCCATTACCCCTTATCCTATCACAGGGCACAAGTGAACAGAGGCTGTCCCTGTCCCCTCCCTCTTGACACCCTCTCTGGGGAGCCTGAGATAAAAAATGTCCACTCCCAATAGAAACTTCCAACACTTAAAAAGGCTGAACAAACAGGTCCAGCTAGGAAGTGACCCGTAAATGCTTTCTCAAGGACTAATTCTTCCAGCACACCTACTTAATGTTTGCTTTCAGAATGAGCTAAACCCAGTTGCTGTTGAAGTATTAATTCCCCTGGACTAGTTAACTGTTAAACCCATGATAACCAGGCCATTATAAAAGCAGCCAGTGCCTGTTTGCAAACTCCAATCTCTTGCAGGCACTCTGGAGTGTAAACTGCCCCAAATATTGTCCTCCCTATGGCACCCAATCCACAGTGCCTGATCTGACTGCTTGCTGTCAGCCTCTGCTCAGATCACCCAGGAGCACTTGCTGCACACCAACTGCACAGAGCAATAGGCCACTGTTTTGTGGCAACTAGCACCACAGTATCACAGCACATGAGAGGCTGGAAGGGGACCTCCAGAGACCATCCAGTCCAACCCCGCTGCCACAGCAGCATCACCCAGGGTAGTCTGCACAGGAATGCATCCAGCTGGGGTTTGAATGTGTCCAGAGGAGACTTCACAGCCTCTCTGGGCTCCAGGACTCTGTCACACTCATTGTATAGAAGTTTCTTCTCATGCTGAGGTGAAACCTTCTCTCTTCAAGTTTGTCTCCATTGGTCCTTGGCTTATTGCTGTGCACCACCCAAAAGAGCTTGGCCCCCTCCACTTGACACCCACCCCTCACCTATTGATAGACATAGATCAGACACCCTCTCAGCCTTCTCTTCTCCAGAGTAAAAAGCCCCAGGGCTCTCAGTCTCTATTCACCAGACCAAGCTACGTGCCCTGTGAAAAACAATAATCAGTTTGGGGGGAAGTTCTCCAGCATTCAAAATGATACTGCAGGCTCTGTGAAATCTGCAGCCAGCTCCTTCTTCTGGAGCCTCTAGGGGTTGCTGTCCTTTATGTGGTGTTTAACAGCAATTTTTACCTGGCAGAGATTTTCCTCTGCAACACAGTGTCTGAACAGATGGGTTACAGTTCTCCCTATCATCTATAGACATCAGCAACTGCTTATCACAACAGTTTCTGGCAGCCGCGTCTGGTCCCGCCACCGCTGACGTACTGCTGCCACTTAATACCTTCAGAACTCAACCCAATGACTTATGTTGATACTAACACTTAATACACATCTTACCTTATGTGAGGCTCAATAGGGCTCTGGGCAACCTGATCTAGTTGAGGATATCCCTGCTGACTGAAGAGGGGGTTGGAGTGGATGACCTTCAGAGGCCCTTTCCAACCCAGACCATTCTGTGATTCCCAAACCAAAAATCTTCATCCAGCTGAAGAATTCTGCTAAGCCATCCTGCCTGATGAATTTATGCAGTAACACTTGGAATTATCAACCACAGCCTTGAAGAGAAAATTCATAGTACTGAACTAGAGGGGGGCAGAATTATTACGTGGCAACAGTTTCGAAGGGACAGTGGGAAGGGGAAAAAAAGGGAAATCAGTATTGAGGGAAAAATCACAGAAATGTTCAGGTTGGAAAAGACCCTCAGCATCACCAAGTCCAACCCAGAAGCCTACTCTACAAGGATCACCCCGAAACCACAGCCCCAAGCACCACATCCGAACCACCTGCAAACACATCCAAGGCTTGGGGACTCCACCACCTCCCTGGGCAGCACATTCCAAGCCCTGACCACTCTTGATGGGGAAAAAATTCTTCCTACTGTCCAGTCTGAACCTGCCCTGCTGCAGCTTGAGGCTCTTCCCTCTAGTTCTATGGCTAATCACCTGTGAGAAGAGGCCAGCACCAACCTCTCCACAATGTCTTTTTCAGGGAGCTGTAGAGAGCCTATCAGTGCCTGGCTGCCAGATGGATTTAACTCTACTGACCATCACTCTTTGGGCTGTAGAAGAAAACTGCAAGTATATAAAGGGAAAGTCTCTGCACTGGATGCCCTAGCAGAGGAGAAATCTTTTCAGAACTCCACACTGGAGCTCTGTATGCTCCCTCATCCAGGAAAACTGACAAGATGCCTCAGCCAGTACTTGCCTACTCCAGGATTCCTGCAAAGAATCATCCTGCTGCTACAGGGTTTGTATTAGAAACTGAACTGGTGTGCTGGCACTCAATTGTTAACTCATTTTAGGGCTCAAGACGACAAACAGAAAACTCAGATCTTTCAAGCAGTGTTGTCTGATACAGTGCTGGACTTCTCCAACGGCTGGCTCTACAGCCTGGTAGATGCCTTTCATCTTTGATTCTGTTTACGCAATTCTTTAGACCCATCAATGATAAAAGGCCAAACTGCTTGGTGGAGGTGGGGTCAGTTAGAATATTAACTGCCCAAGAAGTAAAAACCTGTGAAAGGTAAACAACCAGCACCATTTCCTCTTAAAAAAAAACAAACAAAACCAACACCACCAAACCAAACCACACAAACAAAAATAACCCCAAACAAAACTTCACAAAAGCACAAAAACCCCACAACACTAAACCCACACTGCAAAATCCGTATCTCCTAACACCTTTTGTTAACAAAAAAAAAAAAAATCAAATTAATTAAGATTTCATTGGCTCCTTCAGCACCCCCAGCATCCAGGACTCTGCACATATCCTTGTTGAACCTCATCAGGTTCCTCTCTGCCCAGCTCTCAGTCTATCCAAGTCTCTGACCTCACAGCCTTCAGGTGTCTGAGCCAAGCCTCCCAGTTTGGTATCATCAGCAAATCTGCTGAGCAGACTCTGTCTGTCCCCTCATCAATAGCATTGATGAAGATGTTGAACAGGACCAGACCCAGTCCTGGGCCATGCCACTGGTTACAGCTCTCCAGCTGGACTTGGCACCATTGTCCACCAATGACTTCAACCACCACTGCTTTCAATAGAGCTTTCATCACTGGAGGTCCAGCTGAAGAGCTAAAGCACTGCACCAGGCTGTAAGAATAGCTCATCCACAGGACCATTCTGCTAATCAAAGAGAACTAAGTAATGCTGAGCCTCAACATCCCAAACTTCAGGAACACCAGGGCTGCCTGGAAACAAGCTTCTTTTCTTGCCTGTGAAATGGCACAGCAACAATAAAACACTATGAACACAGACCTAGAAATACTCCATACCTATTACACAACTGCCCTTGAACAAGAAAGAGAGTAAGTAGTGCTGTGTCTGGATCCTAGCCCCAATATCAAGTAAGACAGAGCTCACAATGTATTCCTTTAAAGATATGTGTCTATGGAACATGATTGCAGCATGCAGACAGCACCTCAGTGCTGTCCAGCCACTGAAGCTGGTCTCAAAATCTGTGAGAAACACGGAACAGTAGCAGCCTTTGCTGCAACACCACATGCTGAAGTCCATCACCAGCTGTGCCTCACCTCACTGAAGGGCAAGTGCCCTGCTGTCAGGAGTTACAAGCAAACGTGCCCACCTATGTTTGGGGTGCTGCAAGGTATGGGCTAACAGGAGAGGTGGAGAGCATCCAGAAGATGGGAGGGCAGCTGGGCAGAGTTGAGATGAGTCCCACTTGAAGCCTGGATCCCTTCCCCATATGCGGGACCCAAAGGAAACTGCAGAGGGTCCATGCTGAGTGCGATCATGCTGGTCAGGGTGAGCACCCAGCAGCGATGCCACAGGACGGCCCAAGAGCACCTGCCCAGGGGCCACTGGACACAGGACACCCTGCTGCATCAGAAGCTGAGCCCTCTGGGCCACTATTGTGAGCACACTGTGATTAAGTAACAGAGGAGTAACCAAATAGTACATGGCAGTCTGCTTTGCAGGGCAGGGATGGAGCTTATTACAAAGTTAAAGCAAGGAACACAGGTTGGAAGGGTTGCGACCTTCTTTGTTTGGGCTGGAGCTTCACTGCGTTTTACTGCTGCTCAGTAAACCCCCCATGGGCTGGGAGGAAGAGGAGTTTATAAGACACATATATGCGAACATGAAGGTTCAGGTTTCTTTTTTTCTCCATTCCAGAATCAGCAATTAGAAGCTTGCCCATGGAAAAAATAACATTGACTTAAACTTGTTCTAGGTAAAATGTCTGGCTGAAAATAAAATCATTTACAGCTGTTTCAGAGCACAGGTCGATATATTTAAATCCCGCATCTAAAGTTACATTCCTAAGCCATATTTAGCAGTATGAATGAAACCCTGTTAGAGAGGAGTGTTCCTATTTTGGGAATCTTTAGGCACTTTTTTTGTTTCATGTGAAAGAAAAGCATTTAAATGATTTCCTGTATCAGGGGCCCACGTACGCTGATTTTCAAAGGCACCAGTCGGAGCCCTTTGAAGTAGGCTCTCATGAAATCAGTGTTATCTATGAAGTGAAATAATGCTGCCCTCACTTCACAAGATGCTATAAAGGCAGTTGGTTGCTGTTTGTAAACAAAGCTTTAAATTAAAATGAAAAAAAAAAAGGGGGGGGGAATAATAAACCCCAGCTTAGTGGGAGGAAAGAGCTAGCCACAAAATGCTGATTAATCAGCAGCTGACATCAAGCACCACACTCATCTACCATGCCATGAAGCATGCCAGGTTATCATGTACACACCTGTGCCTGATTATTAGATTTCTCTATTCTACTACACTGCTGATTATGTATTCAACTGTCATTCGGGGCTGGAGCACCTCTCCTATGAGGACAGAATGAGGAAGTTTGGGCTATTCAGTCTGGAGAAGAGAAGGCTCCATGGAGATCTCATTATGGCCTTCCAGCATCTGAAGGGGGCTACAACAAAGCTGGGGAGGGACTTTTGAGGGTTTCAGGGAGTGATAGGACTGGGGAGATGGAGCAAAACTCAGATTGAATGCTAGGAAAAAGTTCTTCCCCATGAGGGTGGTGAGACACTGGAAGGGGTTTCCCAGGGAGGTGGTGGCAGCCTCATCCCTGGAGGTTTTTCAGGCCAGGCTGGATGTGGCTGTGGGCAAGCTGCTGTAGTGTGAGGTGTCCCTGCCCCTGGCAGGGGGGTTGGAACTGGCTGATCCTTGAGGTCCCTTCCAACCCTGACAATTCTATGATTCTAAAGAGCAATGCCAACTTTGTGTTTAATATGCCTTTAACTCCTCCCTAACTCCCAAGCTTTAACTTTCCTGGTTCTGAGCTTCCCTCACAGGTTACAACTTGTCAAACCTTCTGCCTTTCATGAAAACTTTTCAGTCTGCTTTCAGCAGCTGCAAAAATGTTTGTGTAATAACAGCTTAGAAATCACGACACTCACTCAGGAGAATGTTACTCTGGCATTGTGAGAAGGAAGTCCTGCTCAACAGCAAGTTGTTACTGCTGTGTGGGAGATCTCCAAAGAAAAGCAGTTAATGCATGTCAGACCCTGAAGAAGTTGTAAATCCATCTTAGGGAAGTCCAAGCAAGTGATGAAGGACAGACTGAAGGAGGTGGGGCTGTTCAGTCTGGAGAAGAGAAGGCTCCAAGGAGACCTAATTGTGGCCTTCCAGTATCTGAAGGGGGCTTATGAGAAAGCTGGGGAGGGAACTTTTTAGGGTGCTGGGTAATGATAGGAGTGGGGGAAATGGAAAAAAAAATAGAAACAGGTAGATTGAGATTGGATGTCAGGAAGAAGTTCTTCCCCATGAGGGTGGTGAGAGACTGGAAGAGGTTTCCCAGGGAGGTGGTGGAAGCCTCATCCCTGGAGGTTTTTGTATGCAGGCTGGATGTGGCTGTGAGCAAGCTGCTCTAGTGTGAGGTGTCCCTGGCCATGACAGGTGGGTTGGAAATGTACAATCCTTGAGGTCCCTTCCAACCCTAACAATTCTCTGATTCTATGCATATATTCTGAAATAATACATGTATCTCTAAAGTGAAAATAGAATAAAAGATATCTTTTCTTTCATGCTCTGGTAACAATTCTCCTCCTACATCCTAGTGACAGGAGCCAAGAATTGTGAGAGAATGGAATGCAAGGAAAAGTAGCATTAAAAGCATTTTGAAATTAGCAGGATTATTTGCACCTATGAATTTACACTTATTCAAAAGCCCTCACATTAATCTTCTATGCAAATAAGACATTTCCTGGACTTGTAAACAAACAAAGGGCTTCAAAACTGGAAACAAGTAGGGGTTTGTGCTTAAGAAAAATGGAGAGCAGTATTTAGTCCTAGCAGATTCTCTCCCTCCCCCTTCCCAAAACCAGAATTCAGTTCTCCTATCAGGTAATTTTGCTTCATACAGCTCCAGGGTGGAAAATGAAGACCTGACCTTGCAAAACCAAACAGCTTCCCCTTATAATGTGGCTGAAAGACATGCAATAAACCCTGGCCCTTAAGCAGTGCCTGCTGTAGTGATGCCTGTAGGATTGCATTGCTCAGTTAGCCACGAGAAAAAAATGCCATGAAAAACAGAAAATAATCTAGAACAAACAGATTAGATTTGGAGATACTACTCAGAGTATTTTCTTCCTTCCTGTATTCTCTATGCCTTTCTGTTCCCCTCCCCACCAAGTATTTGTACTGAAAGCAGATTTCCCATCTCCTCTCTTTCCAACTAGCAGTCTAAGGAAAGGAAAAAAAAAAAAGAAGAGAAAAAAAAGAGGGAAAAAAATGGGGGGGGAGAAAGAGAAAGATTTACTATCTCTGCACATTCATTACAAAAGTTTCCAGGCACAATAAACCCTGTGGGCATGGAAAAATCTAACAGTGCTTCTTCATCTGGCTTGAGGTTGCTGGAGGATAATCAGTAAAACATGTCCTTCAAAAATCAGAGGAAAAGCATGAAAGTGTTTCAGAAAGAAAAAATACCACTCAGTGATGCAAAAGGACTGCATTCAGATGGGGGAAGGACTGGGGAAACAGGGCACAGGATTTGTCACCAGCAGACAGAGCTACTTGTTTTGCAGAAAAATCTATTGTAAGCAGCTTTTCTCTCCAATCAATTAGCTACATGTATTACTGCTTGATGGAGTGAGCAGCTGTGCATTTCAAGAACCCCAGTGATGGTATATTTTGATTCTGGAAGATCATACACATAGGCCATGTAGAGGAAAAACTCTCTACCCTGCAACCTTAAAGGCTTCCCAATAACCACTTTATCATCAGACTTCCTTATGGTGCACTGTAAACAATTAGAACTTCTAACCACATCAGAAGTACTTACAAAATAGGTGAACAAGGATGTGGAGCTTGCCTGGAAGGATACAATAAACAGCTCCCAGTCCAGTGCTGTGCTGCTGAAAAAGCTTTGAGCTCACTTCCTCCCCCAATTCCCCTCATTTCAAATCTGTGACCACTCCTATGGATAAACTTCCACCTTCATGAACCCCAAAGAACAGGAAGAAGTTACAAGCAAACTCAGCTAGTGAAAGGTTGTCTATGCTGCATTTCAAGGGTTTGATGTAGTTGTGAATTTATAGAATCACTGAATTGTTAGGGTTGGAAGGGATCTCAAGGATCACGCAGGCCAACCTACCCTGCCATGGCCAGGGACACCTCACACTACAGCAGCTTGCTCACAGCCACAGCCAGCCTGGCCTGAAAAACCTCCAGGGATGAGGCTTCCACCACCTCCCTGGGAAACCTCTTCCAGTGTCTCACCACCCTCATGGGGAAGAACTTCTTCCTAAAAGCCAATCTGGATCTACCCATTTCTAGCTCTGTTCCATTCTCCCCCAGTCCTATCACTCCCTGACACCCTCAGAAGTCCCTCCCCAGCATTCCTGTAGCCCCCTTAAGATACTGGAAGGCCACAAGAAGGTCTCCTTGAAGCCTTCTCTTCTCCAGACTGAACAACCCCAACTTTCTCAGTCTGTCTTCACAACACAGGAGCTCCAGCCCTCTGCTCATCCTTGTGGCCCTTCTCTGGATGCCTTCCAGCACCTCCAAATACTGAAGGAATTGCTTATGGTCAACTTATGGTCAGGCCTTTTGCCCACTTTGGCTGCTAACACCTAACAGGCAACAGCACCTACCATTTGCCTTTGAGAAACCAGAGAGAAGGACTACCACATCCCCTGTGTGCTGTCTTGGGAATTTCCTACACACTTGTGGGCTGGAACAGTACTGAAATACACTCCCAATTACTGATGGGAATTTGGTGCTCTGCCTAAGAAACTTTCCACGTGAACTGACAAGCTGAAGGCATTCCTGAGGTGACGCTAACAGCAAAGTGACAACATTCCTGACAAAAGCCAACTGTTCTTCCATATTTCTTTTCATCAAGTATTCAAAAGGACCAAATGTGTTTTGATTAAGCTCCTGAAATGGATGAGGCTTTCCAGTTATGCTAGAAACTAGAGAAGCTGTGTAAATACTGTGAATAGTCAACTAGAAGAGCTGCCTTCACCAGCAGACCAAGGATCTCTTTGGTCTTCAGAACAGTACCTATGTAATGCACGAGGGACAAACAACATTTGCAACTAATCAACAAGGCTGCTGAAATAGATGGGTAAAGACAATCTTACTTGAGACACAAAGCATTGAGCAACAGCTTTTACGTCAAGACTTACTGGGGGAAACTCTTTTCAGCATAATGAGAATGAACAGGTTCAAAATGCTAAAAATAGCTCCAGGGTTTTTCCTACTGTGAAGAATTGGAGCCGGAATCAACTTCTCCCTCCTGATGAGAAACAGACTGATTCTAGGTAAACACTGCAACTGCAGGTTCCTCCCCACCTTGCACGTTGGATTGACATCTCCTCCCCCTCCAAAAAGGACAAAAAGCACTGCAGTCAGACAATGACCTGCCACCAGTGTGATGATACCCTCAAGTTAAATGTAATCAGTAAACTGTGATACAAGCAAAACAGAAGACATTTTTGCCCCCATTCATCACTGCATTAATAGAACCTGGTAACATCTACAGTTCAGTGTTAAGAACATTGCAGAGGAAGAGTCTTTCCTGCTCAGTAGAAGCCTTCACTACAACACATAAGTCCCAGGCAAGGAAACTAGTATTATTTTACCCACATGATGACATTATTTCTGGAAAGCACTAAGAGACAATTCCCGAGGAGAGGAAGGCAGTTCAAAGAATGTAAATCCACTTAGCAGAAATAAGAATGGATGTTAACTCCGTTTCTTTCGGTCAGGTGAAAGAGCCTTTCCAGCGGTAAAGCTCAGGAAGCAGCAAAGCTCCGCAGCTGCACCTTTCTCACCCAAAAGAAAAAGTGCAGCCTTGTAGCCACTGAGACAAATCTTAGGAAAGCTGGAGAAAAGAAAAAACCCATTCCAAGCTGAAGATAATGACACATTCAAGTAAGAGACAGCCTCTGCTCGCTGCAGTGTTAATTCCAGCACACAGGCAAGGGTCTCCTGCTTCCATCAGGTAGTACTTTTAACTGTGCCCTTGCTGGCCCTGCAGAACAGTTCAAAGCCAAGTGATTCCTGCACTGCCAATGCACACTGCTAACCCTGTCACTGCTGCTGATTGATTCTTATTCAGTAGTAAGAACATAAAAGAGGAGGGAAAAACAACAATCAACAAAAAAAGCTTTGCAGTGAGTCAGATTATAGATTATCTATCCAATCTCCTGCCTCTTAGAAGTGGCCAAGATAACTTACAAGAGGGAAAGCATGGAGGCAGCTTCCCTGGACAAGCTGCCAGCTACAGCAGCCTGGGGATTTCCTGAGCCAAAATTGGTGCCTTTGTACTTAATAATCCTCTGTGGATTTTTTTCCTCAATGCAACAAAACAAATTGACTAAGCCTTAAGTGAAAAGAAAGATAACTTCAGGAATTCAAAAGCCCAAAGAAGAAATAAATGTAAAGGACTGGTAGGCAGAGCTCGAAACTCAACTGTCCCTGGCAAGAAGAATAAAGAAAATCCTCACACAAAACTTTAGTCCAAGTTTTACATCACCTGCCACCCTTCGAGAATCAAGACTTTCTCATCTTTTTCAGTTCATATAATCACAAGATAAGAATCCTGGAGGCAGAGCTCTTACTCAGAAGTTCAAGCCTATCAGCTAGAAGAAGAATGTGGATTCTCCTACGCTGGGAAGAGCCAAAAACGTTGGGGTTCTTTCATTTAAGTATTTCAAAATGAGAATGTTCTTTTGCAAACTCCAGATATTTGAGATGATCCTAATTTAGTTTGCAAGTCACTACACTTTAGTTGGACCTTAGCACAGGATTTACCATTCTGATAATATATAAAAGAAAATTAAAGCTAGGTTTCCCTTGGCCCTTTTTTCCCCTCTCTTTTCCAGTCTCACAGATCACTGAAACACAGCAGGGATTTGATAAAACCATGCTACACTGAAGCTATGAACATGTAACAAGGCACAGCTCTTTCCCAATTCAAGATGAAGGCTCCTTGACTGGTGAACATGATGCTTTTCAAGAAACAGACCAAACACTCCATATGCTTTTAAATCATTTACTTTTCCTCAAACACCAGTGTCACTCTTGAAAGCTTTGTAGATGCTCTCCAACAGCAGAGTGTGTAAGAGGAGGGCAGGAAACACAAAACCAGTCCTGATTTCAAGTGCTAGAAACGCTACTGTGGTTGTGTGAAGCTCTCTTGAATGCGTCACTGTCTTGCTACCACATCCTAACAGACCTTAGGACATACTCTGCTCTCTCCAGCTGTAGCAAGGGGACACCATTCCCTAAAATTTCTCAATGTGTTAATAGCATACTAAGGTAGGGGAAAAAACATTAAAAAAAGGAAAAAAAAAAAAAAAGATGCTGTGCCACCAACAGGAATAATTTCACTATTTAATTCTCTTACCCACCACTGATTTTTCCAAACCTACAGTAATTGGTACTGACAGGACCCCTGTCAATTCAAGACAGATTTAGTCAATTAAATCTTCTTGAAAAAGATACCAGCAACAAAACCACCACTTCATTACCAGTAGCAGAACATTTTAAACATTATAGAATCACAGAATTGTCAGGGTTGGAAGGGACCGCAAGGATCATCCAGTTCCAAACTCCCCTGCCATGGCCGGGGACACCTCACACTAGAGCAGGTTCCTCACAGCCACATCCAGCCTGGCCTGAAAAACTTCCAGGGATGGGGGCCTCGACCACCTCCCTGGTCTCACCACCCTCATGGGGAAGAATTTCTTCCTAACATCCAATCTCAATGTACCTATTTCTAGTGTTGTTCCATTTCCCCCAGTCCTATCACTACCTGACACCCTAAAACGTCCCTCACTAGCTTTCTTGTAGGCCCCTTCAGATGCTGGGAGGCCACAATAAGGTCTTCAATGATTCAAAAAGCATAACTTTTTTAATATGCAACCCTCCAAACACTGGGTGGCTTGACAAGTGCATCAGATGATCATTTTTACCTAGCACAGTGAACAGTCCTAACATTGACTGATTCTTAATAGCCCTGTAATTAAATCAAAACTACTTTCCTTTCAGCCAAACATATCATGTACAGCACTGCTACCACTATTTGCTTTCCAGCACCCTCTGAGTACTGAGTAACCAGCAGTACTACTGTTATGCAAGCTGCTAACAGTACAGTACAAAACTTAGCTCTCAGCAGTCTAGTAAAGTAACTGTTCCTTAAATGCTGTCATTAGAACTTCTTTCTGTCTGGGCCCTGACAAACCTAGCCCCCACAGGCACTCCTGCTAGTTTCAGTAGGACAATCCGCTCGCACAAGAGGTAATCTGTGGGTCTAGACCCTTTCCATCTTGATTTGTAAGCATGAAGGACATGAGGCTAGCAGGAATTTAACACTTACGCTTCCACAGTTGTTCTTACAGTCTGTTCCTCACCATCGTCATCTGAGCTGCTACATGTGGCATCAGAGTCCAGGTCCTGCTCCACATGAGACAGCAGCCCTCCAGCAGAAAGTGCAAACCCCCGGATTTCACCTGGTGCCAGGCCAACTTCCTTCTGTACATCCGCGCTGCAACTACTCTCCAAAGTAGCTGCACCGTTCTCTGGCCAACCTTCAGTGCACCTGAGGGAGCTACCGCTCAAAAGCCTGGTTGGCTCATGGAAAACCTTCATTCTTTGTAGCTGATGTTTCACAAAGCATTTGAGTTGCTGATCACAGTGTTTGATAATGTGTTTTGCCAGGAGCATTTGTAAACGTTTCTGAGTTCTTTTGGCACGGCTGATTTCCATCTGTTGCTTGGTGACACACTGGAGCAAGCGAGCGCACACCTCCTCCTGGGTGCCGCTCGAAAGCCCTTTCGAAGGCCCGTGAAAAATTTGGTGTAACAAATCCCCTTTTATCGTTTCAGTGCAGACTTCCAAAGCCCTACCCAAAAAACCATTCTTCTTGTACCATTTCCCATTTAAGAGCTGCATTTCTTCCGCAGGGCAGGATTCGGTTACGTTTGAACCCAACAGTCTCTGTGTTTCCACCGTGCTGGGAGAGGCGCTCGCCGAAAACATTCCTCCTTTGCCTTGCTCCTCGGGGTGGGAATGGCTGATCTGCCCAAATGATGTGTCAGCACCATTCTGCAATGAATTTCTCACCTGGGAGCTGTGGGGCTCTCCCACTTTCGTTTGCTTGCCACTTCTGTTGCCAAAGGCAGAATTGGTGCTCATTAGCAAGACAGACTGATAACGCTTGGAGGATGGCGGAGGGCCGAAACGCTGCACGCCCAAGATGTCATTCCTGAGGTTGGGCTCAGCAGTGGAGAACCCCAGGACTGAGCAAGTAATCTGTGCGATGGAGTCCTCTTTTATCTTCTCTTCCACTGCTCTGGAATTTCCCATGCACAAAGCTGTATCAGACTCCATAGCTCTAGAGGACAAAGAAGGTGACAAGTGGATACCATGACCTTTGGTTGCTGCCTCTCTGAGGGCTGGTGTCATTATAGCTATGGTAGGTAGTTTACAGCAAACCTGAAAACAACACGGGCCATGTAAATTTTCTCATTTTCATGACATGGTACAAACACAACAACTCTTGTCAGATACTGCATTCTTTTGACATTTCATCATTATTCAAAGATTCCATTAAAAAGGACATCATCTAAAGGATGTGGGTAGACTGTGCTCCCTCCCAAGTCAAACAACAACACTGTGTTTTTTTCTTTATTTCATTCAGAGGCTGTTCCATGCGCAGTGGAAGTCTTTACCTCTCAGGGGAGTAAGTATTCATACCTCACTGCATTTCTGATCTTATCAGCCTGAGAAATAAGACTCACAAAGTTCAGGACTGTCATCTAGCCTTGCCCAAACATGATCATAAGCCATGTGAATAGAAGGATGCATTCTAAAATATGTGTGCAAGCTTAGGCCTATGCATATGGACACACACAGAGGCAGCCACAGCTACACATCCCCACTCCACGACTCTGGACTCATTTCATTTTAACCTGCTCTGGAGATAAGCTACTCTTTGAGCTGCATTTGGGTTTTGTTCAAGTATTCATTCTTGTACACTTGAGTCAACATCAACAGTATCTCAGAAATCACAGAATCAGTTTGGGCTGGAAGGGACCTCTAGAGGTCATACAGTCTGACCTCCCCACAGTCAGCAGGGATATCCCAAACTAGATCAGGTTGCCTAGGGCCTTGCTGAGCCTCACCTTGAGCATCTCCAGGAATGGGGTCCCAACCACCTCCCTGGGCAACCTTTTCCAGGGTTCCACCACCCTCATGGTGCAGAACTTGTTCCTAACATCCAATCTAAATCTGCTCTGCTCTAGTTTGAAGCCATTGCCCCTGGTCCTGTCCCTGCAGCCTTCTTGTAGCCCCCTTCAGGTCCGGGAAGGTTGCTCTCTGGTCTCCCTGGAGCCTTCTCTTCCGCAGGCTGAACACCCCCAGCTCCCTCAGCCTGTCCTTGTAGCAGAGGTGCTCCAACTCTCTCATCATTTTCATGGCCCTCCTCTGGACCTGCTCCATCAGGTCCATGTCCTTCCTGTATTGAGGGCTCCAAACCTGTACACAGCACTCCAGGTGAGGTCTCACCAGAGCAGAGTAAAGAGGCAATAGGAGCTATGCAGCTAACTATTGTAAGTTCAGCACAGCAGAACACCTGCCATGAGATAAAACACTCAAATAACCTCAGAGGCACTACTGTTAATGTATATAAAGCATGCATTTGATTAATGTATTCTATGTTCACACAAATATGCATCAGAAATGAAGCAGCAAGGCTAATGCTTTAAGAACAGAGAACTGAAAGTTCTAAAGGTTTCCCAAAACATCTTTCCTGTGCCTTTGCATCCTGTTCTTTATTCATCAGGCACTACCTGCAGAATGCAAACAGAATATTCTCTGGTAACAACTTGAGTAAATACAAACAGTTTTCCTTTATAAACCCTGTGGTTTTATAAAGGCTTTATGAAGCCTGTGGCTTGCTGTGGGTTAGATGTGGGGATCCTTTGTGTCAACCTTTGCCACTTTTTGCTGTGTGTATCTATCACACAGCATGCAGAGAAGGAAACACTGCCTTGTGCTGTACTTTCAGCTTTGCTTAATAGATGGTTAAATAAACCAAATGAAAGATTTCACTGCACACGGGCTGCAGAAGCCTGAAAGATCTGCTGCTGTCACTTTGTCATTAAACAGTAAGGGTAGCAACAGAAGTGAGTGTAGCACAGTAATTCCACTGTAAACTCTCTGCTTAACCAGTGTATTAGTTGAGCAGCATTTCCACTGCCCTCCTTTTAATGTCTTCAGTTTCTTTGATCTCCACGGCAACTGCTTAGCTCAGCAATTCTAAATGCACAGATCCCATAAGGGGTCAACAATTCTGGAACTGCCATGTATGGATCTTAAGAAAAGTAGACTGCCTGTCTGAAGCCTTAGCTTGTTTATTAACTACAGGCTTCACGCTGAGGGTGCAAACATTAAAGAGAAATGGGGGAACCTAAGGAGCTGAGAAATACCAGCCTGGATACTTTCTCCTTAACCTTGAAAATGCTAAGACAAACATAGAGAACCACATGCTCCAGTACTGCCTTAACACTCTCTCTATGCTATCTTCACCTTTCATTGCCCCACGTATACTTTAGCTATGAGCTTTTCATCTCTGTACATCACCTACCCAGAAACAGAAGGGTCAGGTTTGGTGGTCTTAATGCTAATCCTAAATGATCCTATTAAAATCCCCAGAATGTTAACCTTTATCCACAAGCCAATAACTTCAGACTATGGAGGACTTATGCAAAAAGTTTTCCCCCGTGGACAGTGGTTCAGTAAAAGCCCCACTACCAGGAGCAGACAGGGAAATGCACTGGTGAGAGCTGAAGCTCCTTAGCCTAAAGGCTCTGGAGACTCAGCAATGCACCCAGCATCTGGTTGGCTTGTGGGTTTGTCTCTCCACTCTTTTAAGAGCTTGCAGGCACAGCAATTTCAAATCCAGGGAAGTATGGATTCAGACACCTTTGCCTCCACACCTCTCAGCAGATGGCAAGTAACTATAGTAAGTCAAAGTGATTTAGCATGGCTAAAACATAACGGGGACAGAAATGAAGCCCACACTTTCTCTGTAGGGTAACTGTTAGATCTGTCCCTGGGAGCTTCCAGCTCTCAGAAAAGCACTGTCAGCCTAACATCTGCATATGCTGAGCAATGAGCTTGTAACCGCTCCAGCTTTACCATCTACTTTCCTTAGGCCAAGTGTTTAACAGCTGATACTCTGGAAAGCCAGGAAACATCCACACACAGCCGGGCTGCTGCTCAAGCAAACAAGAAGTCTGGAGATGTGCACCTCAAACTTTTGTAAAGAGAGAGGCTTCTCACAGAATCACCCAGGTTGGAAGAGACCTCAAAGATCATCAAGTCCAACCTGTCACCACAGACCTCATGACTAAACCATGGCACCAAGTGCCATCTCCAATCCCCTCTTGAACACCTCCAGGGATGGTGACCACCACCTCCCTGGGCAGCACATTCCAATGGCTAATGACTCTCTCAGTGAAGAACTTTCTCCTCACCTCCAGCTTAAACTTCCCCTGGTGTAGCCTGAAACTGTGTCCTCTTGTTCTGGTGCTGGTTGCCTAGGAGAAGAGACCATCCCCCTCCTGGCTACAGCCACCCTTCAGGTAGTTGTAGACAGCAAGAAGGTCTCCCCTGAGCCTCCTCTTCTTCACAAAACACTCTGCACATTGCTGTGTTTTTACTTAATCATATTCCCTCAAATACTACCATAAGGGTTTTGTATTTCCTACATGGAAATTAATACCATCAGCATTTTTTTTCATTCTTTCCTTTTTCTTCTTTTTATCCAGGGGGAACTTTCCCTCCCCAGTTTTAGTGGAAGGAAGGGATGAAATGAAAAGTATGCTCAAACTGAACCACATGGGGCACTGACAAACCACTAACTAAGCACAAGTTCCTGACAGAAGACACTTAGGCTGCAATATAGCAACAGCACAAGAGGACACAGTTTCAGGCTACACCAGGGGAAGTTTAGGCTCGAGGTGAGGAGAAAGTTCTTCACTGAGAGAGTCATTAGCCATTGGAATGGGCTGCCCAGGGAGGTGGTGGAGTCACCGTCCCTGGAGGTGTTCAAGAGGGGACTGGACGTGGCACTTGACGTGGTCATGAGGTCTGTGGTGACAGGTTGGACTTGATGATCTTTGAGGTCTCTTCCAAGCTTGGTGATACTGTAATAGCTAAAACAATTAATAAAATGCTTTTGAGGAGAGAAACCACTCAATTAAGCCCTTACACAGCAACTTACAGACTTCACATCATGTTCCTGCCCGAAGACAGTCATGTGAGACACTTCAGGTGTGTTCCTGTCCTTTCAGTGACATCAGCAAGACTTTTAAAAAGCTGGTACTGTCCCTGTCTCCATCCCTTGGCATTTCTCCATGAAG
The DNA here is from genome assembly GCA_015227895.2 of Colaptes auratus. Taxonomy (NCBI): domain Eukaryota; kingdom Metazoa; phylum Chordata; class Aves; order Piciformes; family Picidae; genus Colaptes; species Colaptes auratus. The sequence goes on from JAAWVA010000051.1 coordinate 195,876, forward strand.
CACACACATAAATATTGTATATGAGCAAAACAAAATAGCAGCTGCAAAAAAATCAAACCCGGACTTTAGCACAAGTTCTTGGCTCAACGAGAACTTCATTTTGACACATTTTGTTTCATTTTGACAGAAGCCAGAAAAAATAATTTCACTCCACCCTTATTGGAAGTGAGTTTCCATAGCCAAACCTATTATTTTCCAGGGAGGCGGGGGTCAAGTGCAGAGGGATGGAAAGGCAGTGTTGCAACACGGTATTCAGGAGAAGCCCGTCTTTTCCTGCTGGGAAAAGCTTTTTTTCTTTTGGTCATAGGTAAAGCATTTTGAGGATTTTTTCCATTGTCTACTACTTGAGGTTTCAAAACCATACCAGCTGAAATGCTACTAAGCAGGTGGTTTGCTCTTCCTCTGCTGAATACTCACTCTGCTTGGAAGACTATGAAGTACTGCAAAAAGAAAAGCTGATGCAAAATAAGTACTGGGGAAGGGAAGAAAGAACTACCAGTAATGCACAGTACAGCAACTGATGGTTAAAGTGACTCTCTGCTTATCCTCCCCTAATACCTTAATAACCTAGAAGGATATACCCAGGAATCACAGTTGACCAAAGCCCCACCACTCCCTGAGCCTGCACCCGGTTTCCTCCTCTCACCCTTCTCCAGGTCCTTAATTCCCCAGTGACCCCTGCTGCTTTCTCACTCCTTACTCATCATTTCCGTGTTCTAGCCTTTCCTTCCTAGCCAGGCTTACCTCAAGGGGATTTGTCTAACTCCTGCAATTAGTGTCTTCGTGTTGCTAGTTAATATAAACACAAGGAACCCCAACCACAAACATGCCCGCTTAGGGTGGCATTCTCTTCCCAGCTTTTTGTTTATAGTCCTTTCACTCTTTGACTCTTCCCACCCTTGCATAACACTATCACTTTTGTTACACAACACTGCAGACAATGTTTTGGGGGATTTTTGCCTGAGGAGGTGGGGGGGGGGGAAAGGATTGCTTTGTCTTTTGGTGGGTTTTTGTTTGTGATCTTGTCATTTTTAATGACAATAAAAGTTCATTTGCAGGAGGCTCCTCTGTTCCAGCCCTTTCTCTCCTGAAACTTTCTTGTTAATAATAAGATTCCTGGAGAAGACTTATAACATTTACTTTATGACATTATTTGTTATTATAAACATTTCAAATTAATTAGTTTCCACTTTATTCACAGATTTAATAGTGTTTTAGATAAGGAAACTGTTCAATGTTTATTCCTTGTCCAGATGGCATTTCAAAAGCAAAGTCACTTGCAGCAGACAGCATCTTGTGGAACACCCAAATCCAAGCTCAGCTAGAATGTTCAAAAATGCTGTATTTCAACCCAAAAAGAGCTGCTTCAAGGCCTCCTACAGAACATGTGCAGAAGACATGGCAGCTGCATGAGCAAGCTTGATCTGCCTACAAGCCAAGTGACTACCCTGCTGTCCTACAGCTTTGTGTTGCCCCGTAATCCCCAGCTCCTCTTGGGCAGCCTTCCCGATAATCGCTGGACAAAAATAAAGCAGCGCAGACAGGCACGACAGCAGCGCCAGGACAGACAGACAGCGCCCAGCTGAGCGTGCAGGGGCTGACTTTGGCCAGCTTCTCCCAGCCTTGCCTGCTGGGAGGCATCCATCCATTGGGGTGTACTTAACTTCACAAAAGGTACAGGATCACTGTCATTTCTAAGAGCAGAGAGAAGAGCTCAACAGCACTATCTGCATGTTCTCACAGAAGAGTTTGCAGCAATGACTGCAAAAAAGATGTTGGTCCCACTAGTTATATATCCTTGTTAGGGGTATGGAAGAAAAAGGAAAAAAGTCCTTATTTAACACACCCAGGACTAGCCTTGAGAAAAAAAAATCATCTGGAATGGGATGCATTGAAGCTTGAGGAGGGCAGATTTAGACTGGAGATTAGGAAGAAATTCCTCCCAGTGAGGGTGGGGAGGCACTGGAACAGGTTGGCCAGGGAGGTTGTGGATACCCCTCCCTGGAAGTGTTCAAGGCCAGGCTGGATAAGGCCTTGAGCAACCTGGGCTAGTGGGAGGTGTTCCTGCCCACGGCAGGGGGGTTGGAACTAGATGATCTTTAAGGTCTCTTGCAACACAAACCATTCTAAGAATCTATGAATCTCAGCAGGCAGCTTTTGTTTTGAGTCCAAAAGCTGCCCAGTTACTCATGGTGAGTATTTAAGCATTTTAGTATTTTGTTCTATTAATAGATTGGAAAAAAAAAAAAAAAACAACACACAAACCAAAACACAAAACAACAAACTCAACCCACCCAAACAGGATTATGTGGGGAGTCTCAGCTTTCAGCAGCTCTCACTGTGCAGGGCAGTACTACATCAACAAAACTGCAAACTCCAGTGTCCTGCACTCCCCATAAGACACAAACACAAAGTACTCCTCTTTGTAATAAAGCAAAACAAGCCCCACCTAACCAACAAAACACAATGAGCACACCTAAACCTCTCTTTGAACAGTAAGAGAACTAAGCTTATAAAAGACCACCCAAACAGTTTTAATCATAAAAAACCCACAACCCAAACATCAAAAAGGGCATATTTTGAGTGGAACTCACTAGTATTCATTTATGATAAAATCCACAACCCATTCATGATCTCTCAAGAGGGCTGTTTTTCTCCTTGTTCATAACTGCTTCTGAATAAAGAATTAGGTATTACTTCCAAATTCATTACCACGTCATCAACTCATCCTTCAATCTGTATCTGTAGATTTCTAACATAATGAAGTCGTTTTTAACCCATGCTAAAATTAAAACACTTTTTTTTGTAGTGTAGAGAGGCAGGTGCCTCTCTAAGTAGGCTCTGCATATGGCTCTGATATAATATTCATATGTAATGTAGTATTTATACAGTAATGCTTTTAGATGCACTGAAAGGTCCGTATCAACATTTCAGTTATGCTTTTGAATCATGGTGTTTGAAGAGAGTGCCATCAAACCCTGGTCTTAACAACACCCATTCAGGCTCACAGACACTAATTAAGATGAGTGGAATTTTAACTCTCCCAAACATTTAGAGGATTTCACAATATGGACCAGTAAGGAGAGTCCTAAGGCACACAGATCTTTCTGAGTTGGTCCATCTCCCCAACATGACCATAGCTTTACCTGGTCTGATTTTCAATATTTCCCCTTTTACTAAATTAAGCAGAAAAAAATTGAAGTATTTACCTCTCGACAAAACCCCAGGCGTTAGTGATTTGGATTTTCTCTTATCCTGCATTAGTTTAGTTTGCTTGCTATTACTGACAGATACCAAGTACCTCAGCCACTGCTACATTTCACTTGGGGAAATGCCTCAGCACTTTTACAACCAGGCAGCTGATGCACTGAAGTGGATGAGAAACCAAAGTGCTCAAAACCACACAGGAAACCTCAGCGAAGGCTGAGGGACACACCTGGATGCCAGCTGCTGTCCAGAGCTTTGCTGTCTACTTTAGAGTACGCACTTTAGTGGGAAGCCAACTTGGTCAGAGTCACTTGAAGGCAAAGGAATCTGTGGCAATCTGAGCACCCTGATTATCAGAGAAAGGTTTTAACCCAGAAATTAAAAGAGATTCACATGTGAAGATGCAGGCTAAAGTTTTCCACCCAAACAGTAACAGTCAAAAGAGAAGAACCACGCAGCAGGGACCCTGCAGCCACTCTGCTGCGCTGCAAGGAACCGAGCGGCACCACGTACCTCCCGCGCTCGGACCCCCGGCCACGGCGGGGCGCAGCCAAAGGGGCCGGGCCGGCAGAAAGAAGCTCTAACACGGCGCGGGGCGGGAGGGGACGGGACGCTACAGCGCTTACGGGAGCTGGACGCCCCCAGTGCAAAGCGGCAGCGCTAACGACCCAGCCCTGCCCGGCGGCTCTCGCCGAACCCCAGCCTCACACGCCTGCGTCCCGCCCCCGCCTCAGCCCCGCCCCGCGCCCAGACCGTTAGCACCCCCCCCGCCCCCACCCCACCCCACTCTCCTCCTCACACATGCGCACCAACTCCCGGCGGCGCCACCGCCGCTCCCGCCGCGGCAGCCGTAGTCCGGCCCCCTTTTTTACCACCCCCCCAATCCCGCGCCTCAGGGCGGCGCTCCCCGCTGCCCAGTGGCGGCGGCCTTGCCGCCCTCCCCTCTCTGCCCCAAGAAGCCCCGCGCTTGCCTCCGCCCGCCGGCTTCTCCACAGCGGCGCTGCCGCCGCCAGCCCGCGCGGCACTGCCCCCGGCACGGCTCCCACTGCTGCTGTTGAAGAGTCCGCGCCCAGCTAAAGCGCAGCTGGGCGGAGCCCGCCCCGAGCGGGGGCGGGGCCACGCCGCTCAGGGGAGGAGCGCGGGCCAATCCGCCGCACCCGGGGGCGGTGCTCCGCGCGGGAGCAACGGCTCGCCATTGGCCGGGCGTCGAAGGCGGGGACCGACACACACACCCTCACCACCACCGCGCGCGCCTCCGCGGGGCGCGGCGGGAGGGGGCCGGCGGCGCGCGGGGTAGCGTCCTCTCGTCCTACTACTCCTGCTGAGGCGGTGATGGGTAATGCGCGCCGGGCTCCCGCAAAACCCGAGCCCTAACCCTCACTATGCGCAAATAATTAAAATGCTATAAAATTTGAGCGCTTTCACGAGAGATAACAACTACGAAATACCCACAAGTGTTCGCGTTCCTTTCCTCTAACCTCCACCTCAAAGCACGGCGGGGAATGTGAGCAGGGCGGAAAGGTCCCGTTTCTCCCTCAGGCTTTGAAGTCATGCACACAACCATGAGACTGCAGAGAAATGCTTTATTACGTCTATTTGAACAAAGTAATTAAAATAAGGCATTCTGGGTTACATGTAAACATAGAGGTCACCCTCCCCAGGCGGGAGGGGGGGGCCTGCTGCACAGGAATCAGGTGTAGGGCAGGAGTAGAGAAAGTTTCAAGTTCTGCTCTGACACAGTGCTAATTGTCGAGGGAAAATACAAATTCAGTGTTAATTATTTAACACTGAACTTCTGTTTAGTTAAGAACGTGGCTTCCCTGGAGAAGAGATTTGATTCTGAAAAGCAAGGGCTGGATTCAGTGTAAGGGCATCAAGTCTGGAGGACTGAGCCACTCGTAACGTTCCAGATAAAAAACTGCATTTCACTACACTTCAGAGCACAGAGGACTCCAGTTTGGAAGTTCTGTTGTCCCCAGGATATTTAAATTGGAAGTGCATTGAATATTAGACAACCTACACATCACAGTTGTTCCTCACACTTGTTACATAGTGCCACTTTCTTGAAAGAATAGGCTACACCACTCTTATTTTACTTACATTCCGATGTCTGATGTTATGCCATCTATTAATACAAAAGGATTGTAGAAGGCTCTCCAAAGTAGTAAACAGCTGCCCTACTTGTCACTGACAATGTCTCTAGCAATAAGTTCTTTCATTATTTCATTGGTACCACCATAGATCGGCTGCACACGGGCATCCACGAAAGCTCTGAGGGGGAAAACAAAACAGAACATTACAAACAGCCTCCTCAGAAAGGGCAGACAAGCAAAATAAAACGATACCAGGTTTTATCTTTGAAGATCCCTCTTCTCAAAGTACACTATTGCCAGTTTCAAAGAGGTTCACCTTTTCAAAGAGGTACATTTTACCTTTCCAAGCTACTAGGAATTTGGTCAAACATCTTTTCCCTGGTTTGTTTACACTGAGTTTTCACTATCTGTGGTAGTTTCAGGTTGTGCCTAGGAAAATTTTCCACAGACTGAGTAGGAAAGTGGTAGAATCTTTTAAAAATTACCATTGGTTGGAAAAGGAAAATAATGACAGGGTCTAAATAATCCCCTTGGTCTGATTACTAACATAAAGTTAGTTGTATAAACTAATTCCTCCTCTCTTTTTGGCTTCTTCACTCTAGCAGATACCTGCTGGTGTCTTTTGCTTGGCTGTTGCTGCCCTTGGCTGCATTCTTGTTGTGGCTAAGCACTAACAACCTTCTCTCTGGCCTTCTCTTTTGCCTTGAATAGGGTGGGAGAAGGGAGCAGGGAAGGGGAAGCTTTTGTTAGCCCCCTGGTTTTGTCCAGGAGAGGGTTCTGGTGCTGTTTATCCATGCAAATATTGTATATTTTGTACACATTCACTACATTCCATATTTCTAGTTATATTTACAAGCACACTAAAATCTTCATTTGCTTCCACTCAGCTAGTCTGGCAAATTTTATTTTGGGGGGTAATTTCAACCCAACACACTACACTGTCCCCCAATTCTTGTTCCCTCCTACCTCAGCTCTGGACACCAGAGCCCCTCTTTTGCATACCACACATCCTGCAGAAGGGCAAGACCCAGGTGTCTCGATGTGAAGCAACACCTGCTGCAGAGCCAAACTGATAGTTATCATGGTAATTTGCTCTAATGCCCCAGCCTGTCTGATCCTGTCCAGAGGACTGCTAATGGTGCTGTCAGCTCTCTGAGGTGGGACTCCAACGCCTTGGGAGGAACTCAAAGTGCCAACTGGTTTAACATCAGCTGCCTGGCTACAGCCTTCTCCTGACACCGCCTTCAGCAGCATGCAGCCAAACCATTTCCATCCCCGCGCTGGAACTGGCCCCAGAACGTGCACGCAGCTGGTGACAGCACACATGACAATGACAGTGTGCTTTTCCATCTTAATTCTGCCTCATTACACAGAGAGGAGCCCAGGAGCAATGCAGCATTCTCTGCAAACACACATGTTACTGAACCATGGAAATAATAAAACCTTATAGGGAGAGGTGTACATCAGAAGGGGCTTGAGGACGTCCTGAGCAGGGCTTGCTATAGCCTTCCTATTTACTAAGGCAGGGTAGGGAACACTAACAAATCACATTCATTACAAACATGTAGGAAAAAGTTATTTTAAAGCAACACTTCATACTCTTAATGTATTCTCAATTAGAAAAAAAAATTCTAAACCTACTCAGTTAAACAAATTAAATTCATGTACTGCTGAAAACTGCACAGCAAACCTGTTTGTCCCACCATCAGATTGCCCCCTTTTTATTTAAAAAGCAGCACCAAAAACTCTGCTTAGTGCGGCCAAAGGAACACACATCAGTGGAAACACATCTTCACAGATAATATTAGTAAATCACAGGCTCACAGGATGCTAGGCGTTGGAAGGGACCTGTGGAGACTGAGTCCAAGCACCCTGACAGAGCAGGGCCATAGAATCCAGCACAGGTCACACAGGAACACATCCAGACAGGGCTAGAAAGGCTCCAGAGGAGATTCCACAACCTCTCCAGGGAGCCTGTTCTAGTGCTTTGTCATCCTCACAGTGAAGAAGTTCCTCCTCATGTTGAGGTGGAACCTCCCGTGCTGTACTTTCCATCCATTCTTGTACAGGACAAATGAGCAGAGGTTGTCCCTGGCCCCTCCTCTTGACACCAAGCCCTCAGCTATCGATATACATTGATCAGATCCTCTCTCAGTCTTCTTCTCTCCACATTAAACAGCCCCAGGGCTCTCAGCCTCTCCTCACCACACAGTGTTCCAGTCCCTTCATCATCCTTGTAGCCCTCCCTTAGACTCTCTCCAGCAGATCCCTGTCCCTCTTGAACTGGGGAGCCCAGAAGTGGATGCAATATTCCAGGCGTGGCCTCCCCAGGACAGAGTAGAAGGGAGAGAGAACCTCCCTTGATCTGCTGAACACACTCTTCTTAACACACATAGAAATTAATTACATAGATGTCCTTAAATTCATGAAGTAAGGAAAAAAAGAATGGCAACTTTTTATTTGTAGATTTAAATCTCTTACATTTTTAATTTAAAAAGGTATAAGAAAGCTGAATGTCCACTCATGCTTTTGATGAGGCAATTTGTTATGTTGTGATATTGCACAAGATTTAGGCTGACCAAGGTGTTTTGTTTCCTTCATACATATGCATTTAAGCAGACTGCCCAAGGGGGTTGTGGAGTCTCCCTCTTTGGAGATATTCAAACCACCTGGATGTGTTCCTGTGTGACCTGCTCTAGATGACCCTCCTCTGGCAGGGGGGTTTGGCTGGATGCTCTTTTGAGGTCCCTTCCAGCCTCTACGATTCTGTGTGTTATTTCTGATCAGACACACAAACCAGCTCCTCTCATTTTTACTTGTGCATTGCCTCTGGTTTTTTTAATTAACATTTTCTTTGAGAAAAATAACTACCAGTTGGTGGAAAGAGAAGGGAGAAGGAAGGGAGAAAGGAGGAGGAGGAGGAGGAGGAGGAGAAGGAAGGGAGAAAGGAGGAGGAGGAGGAGGAGGAGGAGAAGAAGGGGAAGGAGGAGGAGGAGGAGGGAGGAGGAGAAGGAAGGGAGAAAGGAGGAGGAGGAGGAGGAGGAGGAGGAGGAGAAGGAAGGGAGAAAGGAGGAGGAGGAGAAGGAAGGGAGAGAAGGAGGAGGAGGAGAAGGAAGGGAGAAAGGAGGAGGAGGAGGAGGAAGGGAGAAAGGAGGAGGAGGAGAAGGAAGGGAGAAAGGAGGAGGAGGAGGAGGAGGAGGAGAAGGAAGGGAGAAAGGAGGAGGAGGAGGAGGAGGAGGAGAAGGAAGGAGAAAGGAGGAGGAGGAGGAGGAAGGAGGAGAAGGAGGAGAAGGAGGAGGAGGAGGAGAGAAGGAAGGGAGAAAGGAGGAGGAGGAGAAGGAGAAGGAAGGGAGAAGGGAGGAGGAGGAGAAGGAGAAGGAAGGGAAGGAAAGGAGGGAGGAGGAGGGGAGGAAGGAGAAAGGAGGAGGAGGAGGAAAGGAGAAGGAGGAGGAGAGGAGGAGGAGGAAAGGGAGAAAGAGGAGGAGGAGGAGGAGGAGGGAGGAGGAAAGAAGGGAGAGAGGAGGAGGAGGAGAAAGAAGGGAGAGAGGAGGAGGAGAGGAGAAAAGAAGGGAGAGAGGAGGAGGAGGAGGAGGGAGAGGAGGAGGAGAAGAAGAGGAAGAGAAAGGAGGGGAGGAGAGGAGGAGGAGGAGAAAGAAAGAAGGGAGAGAGGAGGAGGAGGAGGAGGAGAAAGAAGAGGAGAAGGAGAGGAGAAGGAGGAGGAGGAGGAGGAAAAGAAGGGAGAGAGGAGGAGGAGGAGGAGAAAGAAGGGGAAAGGAGGAGGAGGAGAGGGAAAGAAGGGAGAAAGGAGGAGGAGGAGGAAAAAGAAGGGAGAAAGGAGGAGGAGGAGGAAAAAGAAGGGAGAAAGGAGGAGGAGGAGGAGGAAAAAGAAGGGAGAAAGGAGGAGGAGGAGGAGGAGGAAAAAGAAGGGAGAAAGGAGGAAAATTACAGTAAGAGTTGTGCAACAGCTTATGAATTATTTGGAGAAGCAAAGCAGAGCCCTCCTGCAGCCATCTGGACAGGAGGTTGCCTTTCAATAAACACGATGAGAACAGGAACAGTAAATCAGCCCTAACTAGCGGCCGTACAGGAAGTGCCTCTATTTACTCTGCTGGTGATCTTTCATCGTTGGAGTCCGAGAGATTACACTTACTTGGCAATGGGATACTCCCACATGTACCCCCATCCTCCGTGCAGCTGCACACACTGGGTAGCTATGCTGTTTTGGAGATCAGAACACCTGAAATGGTGAAAAAGAAGTTTGGGTTTTAGAAGGGTGTCCTGCTGTGAAACTCTACTAGAGATACAGGGAATTAAATAAAACAAAACCAAGCAAAGTATTTTACTCTACAACTTAGACACTGGACATTAGAATACCTCCTGTTCTAAGGGACTTTTTCTTTGTCTCTTGTCAGTTGTGAAGGATGAAAAAAATATTGCTGTCTCTTTATGAAGAGAGACTGAGGGAGCTGAGGGTCCTTTAGCATGGAGAGAAACAGTCTAAGGGGTGACCTCAGTGCTGTTGCTAAAGATGTGCAGGGTGAGTGCCCAGAGGCTGGAGCCAGGCTCTGCTGGGGGATGCCCCAATGCCAGCACAAGGGGCAGTGGTGGAAGCTGAGGCAGAGGAAGTGCCATGGAAACAGGAGGAAGAATGTTTTCCCTGTGAGGGTGACAGAGGCCTGGAGCAGGCTGCCCAGGGGGGTTGTGGAGTCTCCCTCTCTGGAGATCTTCAAACCCCACCTGGATGTGTTCCTGTGTGACCTGCTCTAGGTGATGCTGCTCTGGCAGGGGGGTTGGACTGGATGAGCTTTTGGGGTCCCTTCCAGCCCCTAACATTCTGTGATTGTTCAACTTAATATATTAGAGATCTGTTCTCCTTATGGAGGAGCTTTCAGAGAAGGAAAGCTTTCAAAACAGACCAACTTGTTTACCTTTCTCACAGGCCAAAAGATTTCTTTTGTAAAGCTGGTTGGTGTAGTCTCTTTTCCTACCAAATGCTTCAGTTTTGGCAAAAATAAACAGTATCACAGGCTCCCCACCCTCACTCCCCACCCCAGGATGTTCTTTGAGTAAAACCATGACCTGAGGATAATTTATTTTCCTCAGTTTTAGAGTTTTTTAACTCCAGAAAGTACTTTAATTCTTACACAGGCTTTCTCACTGCAAAATATGGGTTTAACTGCAAAGTAAGATGTTAACTGCACTGGAAGTTCAAGATAAGGTTAAAAGACATGAAAAAAAATACCACTTTCTAATCATCCAACTTTCAGAGTGGCAACAGAAGTAAAGAAAATGACCATTCTGGTTAATTGCTTCTGCAGCAGGGGAGGTTCAGGCTGGATGCTAGGAAATCTTTCTTGCCAGAGAGGGCTCTCAGCCATTGGAATGGTCTGCCCAGGGCAGTGCTGGAGTCACCATCCTTGGAGGTGTTCCAGCAGCCTTGGAGCTGGTGCTTAGGGACATGGTTTGGTGTTGACCCTGCAGTGCTGGGTGGAAGGTTGGACTGGATGAGCTTGGAGGTCTCTTCCAGATAGATGTTTTCTGTGATTCTGGGATTCATCTTTACCAACATGAATGAGGTCACCCCTCAGGCTCCTCCTCCTCTTCTCACAGAATAATGTAAGAGTCCTTTTCCTCAAACCAATCCCCTCATCCAGTTAGATCCTTACCGTTTGTGATACTGTCCTGCAACTGTCTCCCCTAAATATACTTTCAAATTAATTTAGGTACAGAATAAAACCCTGTCCCCACAAAATAAAACCTACAGAGCTTTCATCAGGTATTAGAAGAGAGGCACAAACTGCTTTAAAATCCTTCAAAGTTCTACACAAGTAATTGACTAAGCAAAAGTTTGAAGAAAAACAAACTGGAGATAGTCTCCTGAAACAGAGAATAAAGCAATTCTACATGCAAGTGTTTTCTAGACCTCCTAAGAGAGTTTTTTGGAAGGGAGCCACAAGGACTCTGCTTGGGACAAGTGAAATCCACTGCTGAACAGTCTGGAGGGTGAGGGAGTGTCAAATGCCTCACTCTGGGAAACTTGTTGAGGAAGTAAGGCTGCATATCTGAGCTGGCACTAGTTCTTTCCTCCTCCTCAAAACTGAATGTCTCTGCTTGTGTACCTGGTACTTCTATGTAATCAGTGCCAGGAATAGCACTCAGCCAAAATCTTTCCTCTTCATTGCAAATAATCTTTCTGCTCATTTTCTTTGTACCTCCTTTCAAAAGTCTACAACCTGTAAATCTCTCCATCTGCCATAAAATTATTTGTCTGTGTCTGATGTACTTTTTCCCTCCCATCTTTGCAAGCAAAAGGCAACCAATTTCATGTGCCACCACCTTAGATGCCTCTACTCATCCAGCTTTCTCTGGTTCAATCCAAGCTACAGATAACAGCACCAAGTACAGGGAGGGAGAGGAGGAGGAGTTCTGGCCAGTAAACAAGAGCACTGTTTAGATTCAGTCACAGCAACAGCTGTGGCAAACCATTTCTTCCCCAAACCAGATAGCTTAAAAAATTGGCTGGCCCAAACAGCTATTGCTAAGAAGCAGTAACTAAAAAGTACCCTGTGAGCTTCAAATAAATCCGGGTGTTAGAACCAGAAGCCAATAAGCAAACACACGCTCCCTGAAAACAAACAAATAACAAACCAAACAAAAACACACACCCAATAATTTGCCACACTAAAATGCAAATGTTTGTGTCCAGACACCAATTAAGTACTCATTTTCACATGAAGCTGAGTCCTCATCTTGTTATGAATGGAAGCCTGTTTTAAAATCATGCTAATTATTTTGAATTCATTGATCTGTTTAACCAACACTGGGATTCCATGTAAATAAGACTTCTGCTACATGACTGAACTGAGAGCCAGTGGCCCCACCTTAAAAGGCTCGACTGAGAGCCAGTGCCTCCCCCCCTTAGAAGGCTCAACTGAGAGCCAGTGCCCCCCACCCCCTTAGAAGGCTCAACTGAGAGCCAGTGCCCCCCCACCCCCTTAGAAGGCTCAACTGAGAGCCAGTGCCCCCCCCCCCTTAGAAGGCTCAACTGAGAGCCAGACTCTGAGAGGCCACTGTCAAAGCTATTATTAATCAGGCAGTACTTTTCTCTCTTAATTCCATCAGAGCATTTTAGTGTTTGTATCACTGAGGCTCCTGTTGAGACCATGCAAACACTGCCCAGTTCTTTTCCCCCCACATACCAATACTTTGCCATTGAAGCCGTGGCGGAGTCCAGACGTTTCTCTGCGTGCAGCTGCAAACAGTTGTCCATAAAAGCTCGGCCCACACAGATCTGTGTTTTCATCTCTGCCAGCTTGTGCTGTACTGTCTTGGTTTGGAAGTTGATGGAGAAGGCAGAGGAAAGAGAGAGCAGAAGTAGCACAGTTTGTAAGTGATAGCTGAAGCAGCAAACACAGCATTTTCTAGAAAGATTTCTGTTGGAAATCACCATTTCAAACAACTCTGGCTCTGGACACCAAAAGACAGCTTATTTCCCATGCAATTATGTCTTTACCATAGGATCACAAGAACATAGGATGTTAGAGGTTGGAAGGGACCTTTGAGGATCATTGAGTCCACCTCCCTTGCCAAAGCAGGACCATAGAATCCAGCACAGGACACACAGGAACACATCCAGACAGGAATGGAAAGCCTCCAGAGAAGGAGACTCCACAACCCCTCTGGGCAGACTGTTCCAGTGCTCTGGGACCCTCACAGTGAAGAAGTTCCTTCTTGTGTTGAGGTGCAACCTCCTGTGCTGGAGTTTCCATCCACTGCCCCTTGTCCTATCACAGGGCACAAGTGAGCAGAGCCTGTCTACTCCCTCTTGACCCCCCAGCCATGACATATTGATAGACATTGATCAGATCCTCTCTCAGTCTTCTCTCCACACTAAACAGCCCCAGGGCTCTCAGCCTCTCCTCACCAGGCAGGGCTCCAGTCCCTTCAGCATCCTTGCAGCCCTCCCTTGGACTCTCTCCAGCAGATCCCTGTCCCTCCTGAACTGGGGAGCCCAGAACTGGATGCAAGATTCCAGGTGAGGTCTCAGCAGGGCAGAGTAGAGGGGGAGGAGAACCTCCCTGGATCTGCTGGACACACTCCTCTCAATGCACCCCAGGATCCCATTGGCCTTCTTGGCCACCAGGGCACATTGCTGTCCCCTGCAGAACTTGTTGTCCACCAGCACTCCCAGGCCCTTCTCCACAGGGCTGCTCTCCAGCAGATCCCCTCCCAACTTGTACTGCTGCAGTTTATTCTTCCTCCCCTGGTGCAGGACCCTGCACTTCTTGTTGAACCTCATTAGGCTCCTCTCTGCCCAGCTCTCAGTCTGTGTAGGTGTCACTGAATGGCCACATAGCCTTCAGGTGTCTCAACCAAGCCTCCCAGTTAGGTATCATGAGCAAACCTGCTGAGAAGACACACTGTCTTACTAGAGAGAATTACTGCCTTTTACTTGTCAAGACTAGCTCCAAAGATAACCTGAAGAGGAAAAACCCCAAGAGCCTGAATAAAATTCCTAGAGAGCAGAGAGTAGGAGGCTCTGTCTGCTCTGTCACTCTCAGCTCCCTCTCGTGGGCAAACGTCCTTTCTCTCTGCAGAGCCACTGATGTTCCAGATTGGTAACATTTCATCACCCTCTGAATGCTTTTTCTGTGCATCCAGTTCTTCAGAGTTTAAGCCATACAGAGACACAAAATAAATCCCAGACTAACTATCTGAACGTTTTTCAGTGCTGACTTGTGTCACACTGTAAAAGAGTTTCTAGACAGAAGAAATAAAACCCATCATTAAGGTTATGTAAAATCAGACCAGGAAAGCACTCAACCATCATCTTGCAATCCTGGTAGCAGGGAAGATAAAAGTATCACCCACTTAAAAAAAGATTTTTTAACCTTAGAGCTCCAAAAGTGTACAGACAAGCTCTTCTTGATTCCCTTGACAATCAATAGACCAGTTTGCTGTTACAAAGCAATGGGTTAGGAGCAGCCCTGTGGAGAAGGACCTGGGAGTGCTGGTGGACAACAAGTGCTGCAGGGGACAGCAATGTGCCCTGGTGGCCAAAAAGGCCAATGGGATCCTGGGGGGCATTGAGAGGAGTGTGTCCAGCAGATCCAGGCAGGTTCTCCTCCTCCTCTACTCTGCCCTGCTGAGACCTCACCTGGAATCTTGCATCCAGTTCTGGGCTCCCCAGTTCAGGAGGGACAGGGATCTGCTGGAGAGAGTCCAAGGGAGGGCTGCAAGGATGCTGAAGGGACTGGAGCCCTGCCTGGTGAGGAGAGGCTGAGAGCCCTGGGGCTGTATAGTCTGGAGAAGACTGAGAGGGGATCTGATCAATGTCTATCAATAACTGAGGGCTGGGGGTCAGGAGGGAAGCGACAGGGACAGGCTCTGCTCAGTTGCATCCTGTGATAGGACAAAATGCAATGGATATAAACTCCAGCACAGGAGGTTGTACCTCAACCTGATGAGGAACTTCTTCACTGTGAGGGTACCAGAGCACAGGAGCAGGCTGCCCCAGAGAGGTTGTGGAGTCTCCTTCTTTGGAGGCTTTCCATTCCTGTCTGGATGTGTTCCTGTGTGATCTGCTGGATCTTTGAAGGTCCCTTCCAAGCCCTAACATCCTGTGATTTCATTTCAAACACTACACTGTGGCATAACTAAATGAATTAGCCAAGGCAGAGCTCTGCTTAGAAAGGATTTGTTGTTATACACACGATCTAGCAATCAGGAACAAAAGGGAAAGTGAACAGTCATGCAAAAAAGGGTTATTTTGAAAAAAAAAATTATACTATATGGCACTTATTTGCCACCTGCTGGTCGGCAGTGGACTAGCCTAAAAACTAGAGATTATTTTGGAGGTCTCTGCACAGTGAACTACTACAGTCAGGTAGCATCCCCTACCTATGTTTAAAAAGCCTAACCACACGGGTTTTTTTGTGCTAAATCAGCACACTGCACATAAATCCCACATGAGATTGGGTATTTTTGAATGTTAACTTCAAGCTGCAGCAGGGAAAGTTTAGGCTCGAAGTGAGGAGAAAGTTCTTCCCAGAAAGAGTAATTGGCCTTTAGAATGGGCTGCAAAGGGAGGTGGTGGAGTCACCATCCCTGGAAGTGTTCATAAAGGGATTGGATGTGGCACTTGGAGCCATGGTTTAGTAGTCATGAGGTGTTGGGTAACAGGTTGGACTTGATGATCTCTGAGGTCTTTTCCAACCTTACTGATTCTATGATCATGACCTACCATGATCTGTGATACTGTGACACCATCCCAGCCTCTAAAGGGGCTGGACAGTTCCGTTATTCACAGCTGAAGATTTGATGTTGACAAAGGAAGCCTGAAGACCTAGAAATGTTTGGTTTGTTTTTCAGTTACTTCAAAAGCATATCAGAGAAAGAGAGGCCACCACTCTCTAACCCCTATGAGTCACTTCTGTCTGGGTGTGTTTCAGGGTGGTTTGGATGTGGTGCTTGGGGCTGTGGTTTAGGGGTGATCCTTGCAGAGTAGGGCTCTGGATTGGACTTGGTGATCCTGAGAGTCTTTTCCAACCTGAATGGTTCTGTGATTTTTCTTCTTAAGCAAAAAAGAGTCAGGAGAGTTTCTGCATGAGTGCACTTTTCAGAGCACTGCTGGAAAGTGTCTGACTGAATTGTACAATACATACATTAAGGCTTCGGGGGGGGGGGTTGGTTTTTTGGTGCTTTTTACTACTTTTGCTTTTCAAAACTGAACAATGAGCATGGAGGTAAAGCAAACAACAGCTACCGTCCAACAGTGAAAACTGCACAAATAGTCCTTTGAAAGCAGCCCAGGGATTTTAACTTGTTCACCAGTTCACAGATGTCACAGAATCACCAAGGTTGGAAGAGACCTCAAAGATCATCGAGTCCAACCTGTCACCACAGACCTCATGACTAAACCATGGCACCAAGTGCCACGTCCAATCCCCTCTTGAACACCTCCAGGGACGGTGACTCCACCACCTCCCTGGGCAGCACATTCCAATGGTGAATGACTCTCTCAGTGAAGAACTTTCTCCTCACCTCCAGCCTAAACTTCCCCTGATGCAGCTTGAGACTGTGTCCTCTTGTTCTGTCATCAGGTTGGAAGGGACCCTAAAAGGTCATCTTGTCCAATCCCCCTGCACTCAGCAGGGACACCTCCAACCAGATGAGGCTGCAGAGGTCCCCAGCAAGTTTGATCTTGAATGTCTCCATGGACAGCTTCAACCACACCCCTGGGCAACCCATTCCAGTGTGTCAGCACCCTCATTGTGCAGACCTTCCTCCTGATGGCCAACCTAAACCTGCCCTGCTTCAGTTTCAAACCACTGCCCCTCCTCCCAACCCCACAGGCCCTTCTAAACAGCCCCTCCCTAGCCTTCAGATACGGAAATGAAGTTCCAAGGTCTGCCTGGAGACATGAAGCAAATTCACACTGTGTGGTAGTTTTAGGCTATGCCTTTAAAATTTTTTTCACAGATCTTGAACAGAAAAGTAGTAAAATGTAAATCAATCACTGTTAGGTGTAAAAAGGAAAATAAAGGTAATTCTAAACAACCCCACTGGAAGAGATAAGGGACTAAAACTGGTTGTGCCAAAGCAATCTTTCTTCTCTTCTTGCTCCTTCACTGTGGGAGAGACACTCACTTCTGCTTGACCTTGGCTGCACTGTTTTTGTTGTGACTGGTATTCACTTCTCTGCTCCTTTCTCTTCTCCTTTTTGTACAGGAAGGCTAAGGGGGAGGGCAAGGAGTGAGAAGCTAGTAGCTTCCCCCGGTCTTGATCAGGGGAGGTCCTTGTGTTGCTTATTAATATTGTAAATCCTGTATCTTTTGTACATACTCATTGCATTCCAGTGTAGATTGTGGGTTTGCTTGTACATACAGATTTCCCTTGCTGCCAACTGAGCTGGTCTGACAAATTTAATGTTGGGGGTGGGAAATTTCAACCCACCACACACTGAAATCTTACCCAAGTCTCTCAGTTCCAACTCACCTGCAAGTGTGCAATTGTCTTCCCAAAAGCTTTTCTTTGCTTCACGTAGTTCCTTGTCTCCTCAAACATGAACTCACAGCCAGCAAGAGCCATATCAGCAATCAGCAGCCTCTCCTTTGGAAACACAAAGGGCGGAATCCAGCTCAATTAGTCTTGCATTTCTCTGCATCAGCTACACAATTGGGACACAGATGTTCAGTGTTGTTCATTAAGGGGGAGAGGGCAGCAGTCATGCTAATCACCAGCCCAGACACACTGCATTACTGAAATTAATGAGTGGGACAAATGCTTTGCTGCCCTAAAGCTCACTTCGAAGTCTTCTCTGGGGTAATGTCCTACCACAAGGGCTCAACAAAACAGCTACAAGTCAACAGCAAGATGCTTCCTGACTGCAAAATTCACATCAAATTGTTTCAATTATTGGTTTTCACCATTCAAAAAAATGCATTTAACTATTTCCAAAGGACACCGCTAGAAGAAAAACGAACAACACAAACCTACCCAAACCCCAACTTTTTTTCATCCTTTCTCATGTTGGAAACCAGAAACTAGACAACAGTTAACTTCTAGCACCATTAAAATCATCTGATGCACCACCTTCAATCCATTCATAGAGTCACAGAATTGTCAGGGTTGGAAGGGACCTCAAGGATCAGCCAGTTCCAACCCCCCTGCCATGGCCAGGGACACCTCACACTAGAGCAGCTTGCTCACAGCCACATCCAGCCTGGCCTTAAAAAACCTCCAGGGATAAGGCTTCCACCACTTCCCTGGCAACCTCTTCCAGCCACCCTCATGGGAAAGAAGTTCTTCCTAACATCCAATCTCAATCTACCCATTTCTAATTTTCCTCCATTCTCTCCAGTCCTATCACTATCTGACACCCTCAAATGTCCCTCCCCAGCTTTCCTGTAGCCCCCTTCAGATACTGGCAAGTCACAAGAAGGTCTCCTTGCAGCCTTCTCCTCTCCAGACTGAACAACCCCAACTCTCTCAGGCTGTCTCCATAGCAGAGCAGCTCCAGCCCTCTGCTCATCCTCGTGGCCCTGCTCTGGACACCTTCCAGCACCTCCAGATCTTTCTCATAATACGGACTCCAGAATTGAGCACAGCACTCCAAGTGGGGCCTCAGCAGAGTGGAGTAGAGGGCATCTATTTCTTTAAATCAGTACAAGATTCCCTTTGATCAGGTCTTGTATTTCCCCACAGTATGAAATTAAATAACCATGATCCCTCCCAGATGAGGCAAATACAGAGTCACAGCTCTGACAAAGCACAGTCACGTTTGGAAAAAAACACATTGGCTCTTTGTCCTTCCAAATCATTCCCAGACTTTGTGAATGAAGTTGTAAACTGTTATTTCCACTAGCAAGATATTTTGTCAACTTAAAACAATCTCTCTATTCTGCTACATGGACAGAGTTCCTTTTAATATGCTTCTGCTGGTGGTAGAGTTACAACTGTGGTGCTGCCTTGTTTCTTTAAAGTGAATGCCAAAAGTATTGGAGACCTCCAAGCTAGATTTAATTTACTAAGCAAACTGGTTCCATGCTAGAAGTATACAAGAAAACCCTCAGTAGCTGGGTTGTTGACGAAGAGATCTGGCTTTGGGCTTATGGGGTATCAAAATTTTTACCAATGCTCAATGAATCATAGAAACATAGTCAGGGTTGGAAGGGACCTCAAGGATCAGCCAGTTCCAACCCCCCTGCCACGGGCAGGGACACCTCACACTAGAGCAGGCTGCCCACAGCCACATCTAACCTGGCCTTCAAAACCTCGAGGGATGAGGCTTCCACCACCTCCCTGGGCAACCTCTTCCAGTGTCTCGCCACCCTCAGGGGAAGAACAACTTCCTAATGTCCAATCACAATCTACCCACTTCTAGTCTTGCTCCATTCCCCCCAGTCCTATCACTCCCTGACACCCTAAAAAGTCCCTCCTCAGCTTTCTTGTAGGCCCTCTACAGATACTGGAAGGCCACAATAAGATCTCCTAGGAGCATTCTCCTCTCCAGACTTGCACCCTTAGCACTGGGACTGTGTAGTGTGGTGACAAGGCAGCAGTGTCAATACAGTGCTGCCTATGTACATCCCAATTCTGAGCCTACAATGGGCTCATAATCTTCAAGATTACCACAGATTCTTGCTGTGGCAAAACTTGTCTCTGAGTTCCTCCTACAGAGCGCAAACACTCACGTTCCTCTTACCTGAGGGAGCTCTGCCATCAAATAATAGAAGCCTTTGTTCTCTTTCCCAAGCAAGGCACTGGCTGGCAACCGCACATCTTCAAAAAACAGCTCTGCTGTGTCCTAAGAGGATTTGAAACACAACACTTTGTAGCCTTACATTTCTTTATTCCAATTATCTTGACACTTTTTTCCCTTTTTTCCCCCCCCTCTTGCTATTGTACACTTGAACTTAAAATCATAGAATCACAGAATTAACCAGGTTGGAAAATACTTTTGAGATCATCAAGTCCAACCTATCACCAAATACCATCTAATCAACTAAACCATGGTACCGAGTGCCTCATCCAGGTTGCTTTTAAACACTCCACCACCTCCCTGGGCAGCACATCCTAATGGCCAATCTCTCTGTCTGGGAAGAATTTCTTCCTCACATCCAGCCCAAACCTCCCCTGGCACAGCTTGAGACTGTGTCCTCTCCTCCTGTCTCTGGGTGCCTGGGAGAAGAGACCAACCCCCACCTGGCTACAACCTCCTTTCAGGTAGTGGTAGACAGCAATAAGGTCTCCCCTGAGTCTCCTCTTCTCCAGGCTAAACACGCCCAGCTCCCTCACCCTCCCCTCACAGGGCTTGTGCCCCAGCATTTAGGCTGGAAGGGTCCTCCAGAGGTAATCTAGTTTGTCTTCTATTCAAAATCAGCTTCAGCAAAGCAGGCAGCTGAGGGATTTGTGCAGTTTTACTTTCTGAAGGCAAAGAAAGGCTCCACAACCTCTCTGGACCTCTGTTCCAGTATCTGATCACTTTTATGGCAATTATTTTTCTTAATACCTACTTGGAATTTTCCTTAAAGAAAGTTGTATCCCTTGCCACTCTCCCTCTCACTGTGCTCCAAGACATCTCTACAGCCAGCTAGCTGTCAGGTAGCTAAAGACATCAGTAAGCTCCTGTCCTTCCAGACTTCTGCAGAGTGAACAGAATTCAGCCTTCTCAGCATCTCCTTACACACCATATGCTTCAGACTTCCACAGGGAGACTCAGTATATACTTTCTATGTATATTATCAGTGCTCTAAAGCCTAAGAACCAGAATAGCACCACAGTTCTGTTGTGCTAATCACAGAATGTTATAGGTTGGAAGGGACCTCCAGAGACCATCCAGTCCAACCCCCCTGCCAGAGCAGCATCACCCACGGTAGTCTACACAGGAATGCATCCAGGTGGGGCTTGAAAGGCTCCAGAGAAGGAGACTCCACGACCTCTCTGGGCAGCCTGCTCCAGTGCTCTGTCACCACCACAACTGGAAAGAAGTTTCTCCTCATGTTGAGCTGAAACCTTCCATGCTCAAGCTTGTACCCGCTGTTCCTTGGCATATTATTGCCAGGCAGGGAGAGGTTTTAGACGTCCTCTGAGTGTGTGCCATATTAAAGGTTGTAAGAACTCGCCTGAGCTTTCAGGCCGATTTTGTTCAGCTTGCGTCCCTTGATGAAGCCTTTTGTTCCGTTTTCCACCAGGAAAAGGCTGATGCCATGAGCAGGCGACCGAGCTTCCCGGTCGGTCACGGCCACCACGATCACCACGTCGCTCATCCAGCCGTTGGTGATGAATACCTGGGGACAAATGCAGCCTGGGATAAGGCAGGTGGAGAGAAGCTAAAAGACGTCATCAAGAAGATGCTCTGGACAGGAGCAGGCAGTGTCAGCTTGCAGCGTGGAAGGCCAAGGGCAGCCTGGGCTGCATCCAAAGCAATACTGCCAGCAGAGCCGGAGAGGTGATTCTGACACTTTGCTCTGCTGAGACCTCACCTGGAGTACTGTATCTGTCCCTCCCTCACTTTTCCCCCACTTCACTCTCTCCCCCTCTCCATGCCCCTCCTTCCCTCCCTCCCTCTTCCAGGGCTCCTCCCTCCCCCTCTCCCCTGTGTCACTCCCTCCTTGCCTCACTCCCTCTCTGTGTAACTCCCTCCCTCCTCCCCCCCCCGTGTCCCTCTCCTCCTCCCTCTCCCCCTCCCTCCCTCTCCCTGCCCCCCCCCCCCCCTCTATATATACACACATATACAGTTGTTCAACCTCAGCACTGCTCCTGCTTATACTGTGGAGGACTTCTTTCACCCACCCCCCCATTTCTTCCCAGTTTAAGAGATAAAGAGCCTTTTCAGAGGGGTATGTAAAAAAGGCTACAAGAAAACCCCAGACAAGCCCTTCCATAAGTTGCCAGCAACAAAAGTATCTTAAACCTTATAAAAACAAAATCAAACCCAAAACCGTAACTGGGTAAAAAGCCCCACAGCCTAACCCAGAAAACCCACAGAAGTGAAGCAAAAGAACTGTCTAAATGCATGCAGCTCCCAAAGCCTCTGGGCAGTGTGGCTGTCCTCTTACCTTACTCCCATTAAGAATCCAGTCACTCCCATCCTTTTTTGCATATGTTCGTACTCCCTGCAAGTCACTGAAAAGAAATCCAAAAGGTCCTTCAAGCAGCCACCTCCCTCCTTGGGCAACCTGTGCCAGTGTTTCACCACCCTCATGGGGAAGAATTTCTTCCTAGCATCCAATCTCAATCTACCCATTTCTAGTTTTGCTCAATCCCCCCAGTCCTATCACTCCCTGACACCCTAAAAAGTCCCTCCCCAGCTTTCCTGTAGCCCCCTTCAGATACTGGAAGGTCACAAGAAGGTCTCCTTGCAGCCTTCTCCTCTCCAGACTCAACAACCCCAATTCTCTCAGTCTGTCTCCAGAGCAGAGCAGCTCCAGCCCTCTGATCATCCTCGTGCCCCTTCTCTGGACACCTTCCAGCAATTCCAGATCCTTCCTGTAATAGAGGCTCCAGACCTGGACACAGTGCTCCAGGTGGGGTCTCACCAGAGTCAAGCCTTCTTCACTCAGGTGTGTCATTTCCTCCTGACTACATTTCATGCTAAATTTGTGTTCATGACAAGCAAGTTAGGGACTATGAAAGCAAACACAAAGTGAATCTTCCCCCACAGGATAATACCAACATGGATTCTGAGCAAGCCTCTTGAGATGACAAAGTTGCAATAAATCAATCTGTAAGTAACAGCAGGTTTTTGAGGGTCTAACTGTTCTAGAATACTGTCCAGACACTAAGAGAACCGACCTTCTGACCAGGAGGGTGTGGTAGTTCTAGTCTGATGCCTAGGAAAAATTTCCACAGAGTGAAGAGAAAAGTGGTAGAATGTAAATAAATTACCATTGGATGTAAAAAGGAGAATAATGATAAGGCCTAAATAGGCCCATTACTAACAAAGTTAGTTGTGGACACTAACTTATTCTCTTTTTCATTTCTTTGCTCTGGCTGATACTACCTGGTGGCTTCTGCTGGCTTGCTGACCTTGGATGCCATTTCTTTGTTGTGGCTGAGTACTAACAGCTACTCTCTACTCTTCCCTCTATTTTACCTTGTACAGGGTGGGAGAAGGGAGCAGGGAGGGGGAAGCTGTTGCTAGCCCCCTGGTTTTAGAATAGAATAAACCAGATTGGAAGAGACCTTCAAGATCATTGCATCCAACCTATCACCCAACACTATCTAATCAACTAAACCATGGCACCAAGCACCCTATAAAGTCTCCTTCTAAACACCTCCAGTGATGGTGACTCCACCACCTCCCTTTGCAGCCCATTCCAACAGGCAATCACTCTCTCTATGATGAATTTCTGCCTAACATCCAGCCTAAACCTCCCCTGGCGGAGCTTGAGACCGTGCCCTCTTGTTCTGGTGCTGGTTGCCTGGGAGAAGAGACCAACCCCCACCTGGCTACAACCTCCCTTCAGGTAGTTATAGACAGCAATAAGGTCTCCCCTGAGCCTCCTCTTCTCCAGGCTAAGCAACCCCAGCTCCCTCAGCCTCTCCTCATAGGACTTGTGCTCCAGACCCCTCCCCAACTTTGTTGCCCTTCTCTGGACACCTTCCAGCAACTCAACATCTTTCCTAAACTGAGGGGCCCAGAACTGGACACAGCACTCAAGGTGTGGCCTAACCAGTGCAGCGTACAGGGGCAGGCTCTTGTCCAAGGTGGCTCTTGTGTTGCTTATAAATTATAAATACACATAAATATTGTGTAATTTGTACATATTCATTGCATTCCATATTTCTAGATTTTAGTGTGCTTGTAAATAGAGCTTCATTTGCTTTCCAACTGAGCTGGTCTGGCAATTATATTTGGGGGTTAATTTTAACCCACTACAGAGGGTCAGGCATTTTTTTCCCACTTAGAACATTATTGCCCAGTGATTTAAGAGCAGTGGTTTAATACTCTGCTTACCTGCCAGCCCCGGGTTCTGTCATGGCAATAGCTCCAATGCACTTGCCTGCCACCATCTGAGGGATGAAGCGTTTAATCTGTTCTTCAGTGCCATAGTTGGCAATGTAGGGCATGACTATATCTGAATGAAGGCTGAATCCTGGGCCAGTGCAGTTAACATACATCCTTGGGGAGAGGGAATACAAAGGAAAAACATTCAAACAGAAGGGCTACAAAGATTTAAACCCTGAACTTTGCACGGTTACAACAGAGCCTACAATGAAGAATGCCCCACCACACAGAATGTCAGACATAAGATGAGCTTGGGGCACCTGCAGAATGTGTTATCACAGCCAAAGGGCTGTATAACCTGCTTGGCTAAAATGCTTCCCACAGCCACAAAGTCCTAACAGTGGAGTCCAATAATATTTGCAGGATCACAGATTAGAGGATCTCAGGGGTTGGAGGAGAACTCTGAAGATCAACAAGTCCAACCCCCCTGCCAGAGCAGAACCATGGAATCCAGGACAGATCACACAGGAACACATCCAGACAGGGCTGGAAAGTCTCCAGAGAAGGAGACTCCACAACCTCTCTGGGCAGCCTGTTCCAGTGCTCTGTGACTCTCACAATGAACAAGTTCCTCCTTGTGTTGAAGTAGAACCTACTGTGCTGTAGCTTCCATCCATTGCCCCTTGTCCTATCACAGGGGAACAGAGGCTTTCCCCTCTCTCTTAACACCCAACCCTCAGATCTTTTAGAAACATTGATTAAATCCCCTCTCAGTTTTCTCCTCTCCAGACTAAACAGACCCAGGGCTCTCAGCCTTTCCTCATCAGGCAGTGCTCCAGTCCCTTAATCATCCTGCCAGCCCTCTGTTGGACTCTCCAGAAGATCCCTGACCCTCTTGAACTGGGGAACCCAATACTGGATGCAATATTCCAAGTGGGGCCTCACCAGGGCAGAGCAGACGGGGAGCAGAATCTCCCTGGATTAATTACTTAACCATCTGAAATACTTACAACAGTAGGGATTTACATACATCCAAATTACTGTTAGCATGGGGAAGATGATCACCATTGTCTCTAAGCAAACATATTCCATGTTCCCATTTTATGGAAAAAAAAATAAATACAGTCTCTTGAGAACAGAACTGAAATCCTTCCCAAAGCTTCTAAGTACTTACTGCTCCTCCCAGACCACAGCTGAAGAGAGAATGTCTGCTCCAATGCCTCCATGCTTTTCAGCAATAGCAACACCCAGCAACCCCTGCTGTCCAGCCTTTTCCCAGAGCTCCCTGCTCACCTGGCCATCCTTCTCCCACCTGCAAAAGGAACACAACAACAGAGTTGCACAGTGATTCCCCAACGTGCTACCATTTGTCATGGCTGCTAGAGCACTTGCAGCCAGATTTCACTCCAGAAGATGAGGGGAAACGATCTGGTTTTGTAGGCAGAAGATGACTGCACAGTGGCAAAGCATACTCCTCTGAGGTCATGCTTTGAGAATGAAGAAACCAGTTAGGAAGAACCCTGCTGAACCATGGCCTCCCACTGGCCAATTCTGCCCCAGAGCCACAAGACCCCACCCAATTAATTGTGCCATCTCCGCTGTTTGTGGATGCAAGAGCATCAGGGAACTCAGCCAGCAGTGTGATTGAAGAACAAGTTCTTCATCACCCCTGGCATTTTCACAGGCATCTTTTCAAGTGAAGAAAAAATTGCTTAAAATGCTACTGTAGCTTAACACTCCCTGCTCAAAAACACCTGGGTCCATTTATTTTTCTTTCGCCAACACTAACACCATTGGTTATAGCCATTGGTTATAATAATTTTTTATAATAAGGGCAAAATTACTCTAGCTCTGGTCCAGTGACACTTTTAGTCTGTGCACCAGACCACACATTTCCACAGCAGCAAGACAGAAATTTAAACAAAGGATTTTGTGGGAGCTTCTCAGCAATCCACAATCCACTTTGCCACCCAACATGTACTGCACTGAAAAAAAACAATCTACTGCAATCTCCCCTAGACATGATGACGTGCATTGAAAATTATCTACTGCAATCTCCCCTAGACATGATGCTGGGCTCTTCTCAGGTAATTAGCCACAGAACAAGGAACAACAGAACAGCCACAAGCTGCAGCAGGGCAGGTTCAGACTGAACAGTAGGAAGAATTTTTTCCCCCATCAAGAGGGGTCAGGCACTGAAATGTGCTGCCCAGGGAGGGTGGTTTGGATGTGGTGCTTGGGGCTCTGGTTTAGGGGTGAGCCTTGTAAAGTAGGGTTCTGGGTTGGACTTGGTGATGCTGAGGGTCTTTTGCAACCTGAGTGTTTCTGTGATTCTGTCAGGGCTCTTTTGGATGACAGCACGGGAACTGAACTGGCTTCACAACTCTTGATCCCCAAAACATCAGTGTCAGGTTAACACCAACACACAGAGACAGTTTCATTGCCACTCTGCGAACCGCATTTGTCTGCTCATGGGTCTATGACAGGGATGCCAGATTATCTACAGTGGAGCTCAAAGAATGCAGTAAATTGATTAGGTGTGATTTCCCCCCGCCCCCCACATATGATCATCATAGGCACACTCGTTTCAATTGAGCAAGTCTGAAATAGAAAGCTTGTAAATGGAAACAAAACCCACCCTGTTTATGCTGCCAGAGTAATACCTCAGAACAGCATTTTGGGGGAGAAAACATCCATTATTTGGCAAAGCAGAAGGTCCAAGAGGTGTCTTACTCTGCATGAAAAGGCAACACTTCTTCCTGAAAGAACTTCCTGGCGCTTTCCCTGAAGATATCGTGTTCTGACGAGAAGATCTTCCGAGTGCCAATATCAACCAAGGTCTTAGCAGAAGACGGTTCCAGGCGCTTTGAGCCGTGCTGCTCAGTTTGCAGGGGGCTAAAGAAAGAGAAGGGAAAGCATTTGTTACAACACAGGCACCTCCACCTACTGACTCTTCAAACAAAGGAAACATCTGGATGATTGGGGAGTGAGGTGGATGGGAAGTGGTTGCAGGAAAGAAGTCAGACAGTTGTGGTCACTAGGACAGAATCTAGCTGGAGGCCTGTGTCTAGTGGAGTCCCTCAGGGGTCAGTACTGGGACCAGAGCTGTTCAATATATTCGTCAATGACCTGGAGGAGGGCACTGGCAGCAAGTTTGCTGATGGCACCAAACTGGGAGGAGTGGCTGACACAGGAGGGCTGTGCTGCCATTCAGCCAGACCGGGACAGGCTGACAGCTGGGAAGAGAGAAATTGCATGGAGTTCAACAAGGACAAGGAGAGAGTCTTGCACCTGGGAAAGAACAATCCCATGGAGCAGGATAGGTTGGGGATTTCTCCTTCACTGCTCTCTGGCAGGTCAAAGGACCTGGGGGTCCTAGTGAATGGGAAGTTGCCCATGAGCCAGCAATGTGCTCTGGTGGCCAAGAAGGCCAAAGCCATTCTGGACTGGATTAGAAGGGCTGTGGTTAGTAGGTCGAGAGAGGCTCTCCTCCCCCTCTACTCTGCCCTGGTGGGGCCACATTTGGAACATTGTGTCCAGTTCTGGGCCCCTCAGTTCAAAAAGGACCTCAGGGAACTGCTTGAAAGAGTCCAGTGCAGACCGACAAAGATCATTAGGGGAGAGGAACATCTTCCTCATGAGAAGAGCCTGAGGTAGCCTGATGGCTCTATAGCTTAGAGAGGAGGAGCCTGAGAGGTGACCTCATTCATGTTGATGCAGAGTGAGTGCCAAGAGAATGGAGACAGGCTCTGCTGGGTAATGCCCAATGACAGCACAAGGGGCAGTAGAATAGAATAAACCATGTTGGAAGAGATCTTTGAGATTGAGTCCAACCTATTATCCAACACTATCTAACCAACTCAACCACGGCACCAAGCACCCCATCCAGTCTCTTCCTAAACACCTCCAGTGATGGTGACTCCACCACCTCCCTGGGCAGCACATTTGAATGGGCAATCACTCTTTCTATGAAGAACTTCTTCCAGCCTAAACCAGTGGTGGAAGCTGAGGCATAAGAAGTTCCATGGAAACAGGAGGAAGAATTTTTTCCCTGTGAGGGTGGCAGAGGCCTGGAGGAGGGTGGCAGAGGCCTGGAGGAGGGTGGCAGAGGCCTGGAGGAGGGTGGCAGAGGCCTGGAGGAGGGTGGCAGAGGCCTGGAGGAGGCTGCCCAGGGGGGTTGTGGAGTCTCCCTCTCTGGAGCTATTCGAAATCCACCTGGATATGTTCTTGTGTGACCTGCTCTAGGTGACCCTGCTCTGGCAGGGGGGTTGGATCTTTTGGGGTCCCTTCCAGCCCCTAACATTCTGTGATATGTATAGTTAAACACAGTATACAACCCAAGGCTAGTGCACCGTGAGGTCCAATTGATACCCACAAGAAAAAAACCCATGAACAGTAAAAGACTTAACACACACTGAGCTTCTGAGCTTCAATAGGAGGCAGAGCAAGACAGCCTTGGCATTATAAAACAAACACACAACAATGGTAACACATAAGAAGATAGAGGCTCTGCTCATTGGAGCTGCTAAAAACCATCACTACATTCTCCCCCTACCACACAAAATGGAATTTAGTTCAACTTAAACTGAGGGCCTATGCTTTTGAACAAGTTAATTCTTTTGTGTGTTTTGTTCATTCTGCACACAAATTCTCAATTCAATCCCAAATTCAACGAATCCCCAGGTCAAGAGAGACAGAGACCTGCTGGAGAGAGTCCAAGGGAGAGCCAGGAGGATGCTTAGGGGACTTGAGCATCTTCCCTGTGAAGAGAGACTGAGAGCCCTGGGGCTGTTTAGTCTGGAGAAGAGAAGGCTGAGAGGGGATCTGATCAATGTCTCTCAAGAGCTGAGGGCTGGGGGTCAAGTGGAGGAGGCCAAGCACCAGGGGAGGTTTAGGCTGGATGTTAGGAAGAAGTTCTTCACAGAAAGAGAGATTGGCCATGGGAATGGGCTGTCCAGGGAGGTGGTGGAGTCACCGTCACTGGAGATGTTTAGGAAGAGGCTGGATGGGGTGCTTGGTGCCATGGTTTAGGTGATTAGATAGTGCTGGATGATGGGTTGGACTTGATCTCAAAGGTCTTTTCCAACCTGGTTAATTTTATTCGATTCTATAGAGCTGAGCTGTATTAAATGGAAAAGGCCTCCTCTCTTCCTTTCTCAAACTGTTTCGTTCATTTCTTCTTAGTTCTTCAGCACAGGAACTGTGCATAGTCCCACTGAGCTGAGCCAAAATGAAGGCCTTTATTTACAGCCACATGAAGCTGCTCACATGCTTCCTGGCATGCAGGATTAAACACCCCTCAAGCACACACTATTTACTTCTGCTGCTATTTGGAACTTCTGTAACTTGTTAAGAGTTCAGTATCCTGGACCCTCAAACACAGGCTACCCGTGCCAGGCACACAGTGACTGTCACAAAGGCTCCACCTTCTTTTTAAAGCTGTTTATGTAAGATGATACTGAGCTTTACTTCAGACCACTCTTTTACTGAATCGTGGCTGAGTCCACACTGAGCAGGGGGAAGAGCCAGGCTTCTCCTTCACGCTGCCCACAGAGGAGACACAGCTTGTAGGTCAGAGGTGATGTGCGCACACTCCTACGTGTCTGCCCCCCAGCACCCCACCCCCGAGCCCGTGATGTCACCACTCGCGGGTCACCAGGTGACCCAGCAAGAACATGTTCACCCCATCACCTGCTGCCATCACAGGACTCGGTGTCCCCAGGCAGGGGCAGGCAGTGGAGCAAAGGTCACCCCCGTCACGGGGGTGCATGGAAACCTCCCGACCAGCTGGGCACAGGGACAACTCACCTATCTGCCGGGCACAGGGGGCTCAGAGAAGGGACTCACACCTCTGGCGGGCACAGGGGGCTCAGAGAAGGCACTCACACACACATCTGCCGGGCATAGCGGGGGTCCCAGACCTGCCGGTCGCAGGCCGCTGTCAAGAGGCCTGGGGGATGTTTCTACACCTGCTGGGCAGCAGAGCCCGAGTGCCTCCCGCACGGGGGGCACAGGTGCGCGCACACACGCACACCCCTATAGGCATATGCCTGTGCATATAGTCTTCCGGCCACACACGACCGGAGCATACAGCTACACCACACCGAGTGCAGCGGCAGGTGTGTGCGGACCCCCACAGACGAGGATCAGCCCAAGCCCGGCGCACACCCGCTTCCTCACTCGCGCCTCAACACCCCCTCCCCACCCGCAGCGGTGCCCGCTAACCTGGCCTGGGCAGAGAAGAGCCGGGGGCCGGCGGCCCGCACCAAACCGCTGAGGCGGAGCAGTCTTGTCGCCATCTTGCACCGCAGCAGGACAGAGCAGGACAGAACAGCACAGGGGCGGCACAGGGCGGGGCCGCCGTTAACAGCCACCGCTGGGGCGGTAGGCGGGGAGCGGCGGCGGGCGGAGGAGAGTGGCGCCGGGTTGTGGGGAGCGACTGGCAGGCGGGGGGCAGTGGCGGCGGGCGGGGAGTGAGTGACAGACGGGGAGGAAGCGGCGGGCGGGGAGGGAGTGGCGGCGGGGAGTGGCGGGCGGGAAGTGAGTGGTGGGCGGGGAGTGAGTGGTGGGCGGGGAGCGGTGGGCGGGGAGTAGGTCGTGGCGGGGAGCGGTGGGCGGGGAGTAGGTCGTGGCGGGGAGCGAGTGGTGCGCGGGGAGCGGGTGGTGCGCGGGGAGCGAGTGGTGCGCGGGGAGCGGGTGGTGCGCGGGGAGCGAGTGGTGCGCGGGGAGCGGCGAGCGGTGTCCTCGTCTCGTCATGGATCTGTGGGTCGGACCCGGGCTTCCCTTTTTCCTTTCGGGGCATGTAGTGGCAGGGCTGGGCTTCGAGTGCACCCTCAGGAAGTCTCCAGATAATGCCAAGTTGAGCGCCACAGCTGGCATGCCAACAGGATGGGATGACATCCAGAGTGACCTGCACATGCTGGAGAAGTGGGCCCAGGTGAACCTCATGAAGTTTAACATGAAC
The DNA here is from genome assembly GCA_015227895.2 of Colaptes auratus. Classification (NCBI taxonomy): domain Eukaryota; kingdom Metazoa; phylum Chordata; class Aves; order Piciformes; family Picidae; genus Colaptes; species Colaptes auratus. The sequence goes on from JAAWVA010000051.1 coordinate 226,594, forward strand.
AAGTGCAAAGTCCTGCACCTGAGTTGGGACAATCCCCATTATCAATACAAGCTAGGGGAGGATGTGATAGAGAGCAGCCATGCAGAAAAGGACTGGTGGACGAAAAGCCAGACATGAGCCGACAATGTGGACTTGCAGCCAGAAGGCCAGTGGCAGCCTGGGCTGCGTCACAAGCAGCGTGGCCAGAGATGGAGAGAGGTGCTGCATTGCGCGGGGGGGACCGCACAGCAGCCTTCCAGTACCTGAAGGGGGCCTGCAAGAAAGCTGGGGGGGGACTATTTACAGAGGTAGGTACCACTATGACAAGGAGCAATGGCTTTAAGCTAGAAAAGGGTAGATTTAGGCTGGAGATTAGAAGAAGTTCTTTATTATGAGGGTGGTGGAGAGGGTGGTGGAACACTGGAACGGACTGCCCAGATTTGTGGTGGATTCCTGAAGACTTTCAGGGCTCAGGCTTGATGAGCAACCACATCTAGCTGAGGATGCCACTGCTTGCTGCATGGGGGTTCGCCTAGGTGATCTTAAGAGGCCTCTTCCAAACCAGCGCATTCTCTTGGTCTTCGAGTTCCCTCGGGGCTGCTACTGGTGGTGCTGGAAGGGCAGGCAGCGCCTCCCAGTGGCCAGACTGCCCCACGGTTATTCTCCTCGCGCTGCTTTTTAATGTGTACAAACTCCCCCCCCCCCCACCCCCCCCCCCTTTCCTCCTCCCCCCCCCTTTTCCTCCCCTCCCCTTTTCCTCCCCTCCCCTTTTCCTCCCCTCCCTTTTCCTCCCCCCCCTTTTCCTCCCCCCCCCGCTTTTCCTCCTTGAAGGCTACTACCCTGCAGAAGGTGTTCAGTGATTTTCATGCAAAGGGGCTTTGCAAAACACAGAGAGAACATTATTCTCAGGAAAGCAAAACCAGCAGCAGTGTGCCCTTGCAGACCAGACAGTCAACCAGAGCCTGGGCTGCAGCAAGAGAAGCGTGGCCAGCAGGCACAGGGAGGAGATTCTCCCCCTTTTGCTCCACTCTGATGAGACCCCACCTGGAGCACTCTGTCCAGCTCTGGAGCTTCTATTCCAGGAGGGATCTGGAGGTGATGGAAGGGGTCCAGAGAAGCACCCCAAGGATGAGCAGAGGACTGGAGCTGCTCTCTGATAAGGACAGACTGTTTTGGTTGTTCAGTCTGGAGAAGAGAAGGCTCCCAGGAGACCTTCTTGTGGCCTTCCAGTATCTGAAGGGGGCTACAGGAAAGCTGGGGGGGACTTATTAGGGTGTCAGGGAAAACTAGGACTGGGGGGAATGGAGAAAAACTGGAAGTAGATTGAGATTGGATGGTAGGAAGAAGTTCTTCCCCAGGAGGGTGGTGAGACACTGGAACAGGTTGCCCAGGGAGGTGGTGGAAGCCTCAGCCCTGGAGGTTTTGAAGGCCAGGCTGGATGTGGCTGTGAGCAAGCTGCTCTAGTGTGAGGTGTCCCTGCCCATGGCAGGGGCTTTGGAACTAGGTGATCCTTGAGGATCCTTCCAATCATAGTATCATAGTATCAGTCAGGGTTGGAAGGGACCACAAGGATCAGCCAGTTCCAACCCCCCTGCCATGGGCAGGGACACCCCACACTAGATCAAGCCAGCCACAGCCTCATCCAGCCTGGGCTTAAACACCTCCAGGGACAGGGCCTTAACCACCTCCCTCAACAACCCATTCCAGGGCTTCACCACTCTCATGGGGAAGAACTTCCTCCTCCTGTCCTGACAATCCTGACAGTTCTGTCATTAGGTTTAAATTATGTCCACTTTCCTCACTCCCCAGGTGATGCTGGGCAGTCTTAAAGCATTACTTAGTCATGAGACGTCACACAAATTACAAGCAAAAAGTGAGTTTTGAGCCCTCATGTTTGTTGAGAAATGAAAGCTGAACAGCAGGATTGTAATGGCTCCAAATGCAAAGCAAAGCAGTTTTCAAAGTCATTTATTGGGAATTTAAGTGTTTATATAATCTGTTCCAAGAATTCCTGTGGTTTAGGTGTTCCATTATACTGATCTATAGTCTAATTCTGTGGTAAACCCTGCACTCTTCCTTCCTCCGTCCCATTTTCAGCTGTGGTGCTCCTACAGCCTAAACCAGGAGATGGCACTCCAGGAATAGTTATTCCCACGGAAAGAAGGCTCTGCCTGAAAGCAGCCCTGCCATTCGAAGGGGATCACAGAAAACACCTGGTTGGAAGAAGCCTCCAAGCTCATCCAGTCCCACCTTACACCCAGCACTGCAGAGTCAACACCAAACCATCTCCCGAAGTGCCAGCTCCACAGACTGCTTGAAGCAGGGATGGTGACTCTAGCAGAGCCCTGGGCAGACCATTCCAATGGCTGAGAGCCCTCCCTGGGAAGAAATATTTCCTAGCATCCAGCCTGAACCTCCCCTGCTGCAGCTTGGAACCATTGCCTCTGCTCCTGTCACTTGCCTCCAAGGAGCAGAGGCTGCGTCCTCCTTGCTCCAACCTCCCTTCAGGGAGCTGTAGAGAGCCATGAGGTCTCCCCTCAGCCTCCTCTTCTCCATCCAGCTCCCTCAGATGCTCCTTGTAGGTCGATAGTGGTTTTCAGTGTGAAATGCTGGCAGTGCAGAGAGCTGTCTGTATGTCTGTCTGTTCCTACTTGCAGCCAAAAGCACCTGTATTACAAAACCAGCTGCAGCCTGAAAAAGATGTTTTCCTTTGGGAGTCTGATCTGATAATATATCAGAGTGGGCTGGAGGGAACCATGGAGGGGCTCTTGAGAGGAAACAAAACAGAGGTTGGTGGGAATTAATGAATGTGAGTGCCCTCAAGGAAGATTTGGGATTAGAGCCTCCTATGGAGTGCCCTCCTTGTGCTGGCATAGGCTCTATAAAATCACAGAGTGGCTCAGGTTGGAAGGGACTTCAGAGATCATTTACTCCAACCTCCCCAGCATGGGCAGGGGCATCTCTCAACTAGACTTAGCTCCTCAAGGCCTCAGAAAATGCATCAGGTTGGAAGGGACCCTCAAAGGTCATCTTGTCCAAACCCCCTGCAGTGAGCAGGAAATATTTAACAAGGCCAGGCTGCTCAGAGCCCCATCAAGTTTGGATGGGGCCTCCATCACCTCTGGGCAATCTGTTCCAGTGTTTGACTGTCCTCATTGTGAAGAACTTCCTCCTAATGTCCAATTCAAATCAACCCTGCTTCTGTTTCAAACCATTGCCCCTTGTCCTATCACCACAGGCCCTTCTGAATTGCCCCTGCCTAGCCTTCCTGTATTTCCCGTTCAGATATTGAAATGCAGCTGTAAGTTCTCCTCAGAGCCTTCTCTTCTCCAGGCTGAACAACCCCAACTCTTCCAGCTTGTCTTCATAGCAGAAGTGCTCCAGCTTTCTGATAATTTCTATGGCCCTCCCCTGGACTCACTCCCTCAGGCCCATGCCTGTCTTGTGTTGAAGATTCTCTCCCAGTCCAGTTGTCCCAATGCAGCTGGGAGCTTTCCCAGCAAGTGTGGTCAGGCATTGGAATATGCTGCCTGGGGAGGTGGTTGAGTCCCCTACCCTGTTTGGCTGTGGTACTTGGGGCTCTGATTTAGGGCTAAACCTTGTAGAGTAGGGTTCTGGGTTGGACTTGGTAACCCTGAGGGTCTTTTCCAACCTGAATGTTTCTGTGATTCCAGAGCTGGACACAGTGCTAGGTGAGGTCTCACCAGAGGAGAGAGATAGAGTCACCCCTCTCACCCTGCTATGCACACCTCTTTTGATGCAGCCCAGGCTATGATTTGCCTTCTGGCATTCGAGCTCACATTGCTGGCTGATGTCCCATTTCTCATCCACCAGTACTCTCCCAGTCCTTTTCTGCAGAGCTGCTCCCAGTCTCATCATTCCCCAGGCTGTATGGATATCAAGGATTGTCCTGATCCAGGAGCAGGACCTTGCACTTTGCTTTATTGAACCTGATGAGATTCTCCTTAGCCCACTTCTCCTGTCTGTCTAGGTCCCTCTGGATGGCACCCATCCTGTCCCTCAGTCATGTCAACAGCATCATTCAGGCCTCTTCCAGCCTGGCCTTGAACACCCCCAGTGAGGAGGCATCCACAACCTCCCTGTGCAGCCTGTCCAGAATCTCTGCAGGGTAAGCCCAGCACCTTGGTCTCTGTAGTAGAAGGCAGAAGGCTAACAGGCAGGTTTGCATTCCCAGGGATGCCCTGATCTTGACATCTTTGTTGCAGCAAAGTCTGGCAGGACATTTTGCATCACCCATGCATGTGGTAAGGGAGCTGAGAGAGGGCCAAAGCCACCTTTGTCCAGCTTTCAAGCATCAGTTGCTGGGATCAGGAAATGCCTCAGACAGACACTGGCAAACAGATGAACATTTTTCATAGCAGGTTTTTGGGGTTGTAAAAAACTGGTCATTAAGAAGAAATTTCTTTTTCTGTTTGCAGTCAATAGAGTGGAAATAAATGCTGCAGCAGGGCAGAGAGTGCAAGTGCATGACTGGCCTCCTTCTAGATGTCCAGTTTGGGATTGTGCTTCTGTTACAGCAGTCTAATAGGACTTTACAGAGACACAGCACAGCCAGGGACAGCTGACAGTGGTGTAGACCTCCCCAACACAGTTTGGTCATAGAATCATTGAATCATAGAATTGTCAGGGTTGGAAGGGACCTCAAGGCTCAGCCAGTCCCAACCCCCCTGCCATGGCCAGGGACACCTCACACTGCAGCAGCTTGCTCACAGCCACCTCCAGCCTGGCCTGAAAAACCTCCAGGGATGAGGCTTCCACCACCTTCCTGGGCAACCTCTTCCAGAATCTCACCACCCTCATGGTCCCTGCACTTCCACTCATGTGGACACAATCACAGAATGAGTCTTTCTGGTTTTTCTTCTCTTCATGGTGCTGCTTTCTCTTTGTTATGGTCATTTCCCATACCACTCATAGGCCTGGCCATGCTTCCTGACTTCGGGTGCGGATGGCTCAGGAGGGGGATATGCTTTGCCCTTGGTTCTAAGGTGTGAGTTCTCCCTAATTAGACACTCTCCTGCTCTCACACCACATAGTTGGTGGCCAACTTTTTCCTTTGGGACCCCAAACTGCTGAAGATCTCTGTATTACCTTGGTAAGAACTTTATTCCTCAGTCATACCCATCACCAGCAACATCCACCCCTCTCATGGGAGGAGTGTTCCCAAGTAAAAGAATGATAGAATGGTTTAGCTTGGAAGGGATCTCCAAAGTCATCCAGTCAAATCCCCTCTGCAGTCAGCTGGGACATCCCCAGCTAGATCAGGTTGCCCACAGCCCTCTCCAGCCTCACCGTGAATATCTCCAGGGAGGAGGTGATAGAAGGCAGCCCTGTAGAACACAACTTGGGAATACTGATGGATGAGAAGCTGGACATGAGCAGGCAGAGTGAGGTTGCAGCACATAGGAGGCCAATGAAGAGAGACTGAGAGCCCTGGGGCTCTGGAGAAGGGAAGGCTGAGAGGGGATCTGATCAATGTCTTTCAATAGCTGAGGGCTGGGGGTCAAGTGGAGGGGGCCAAGCTCTTTTGGGTGCTGCACAGCAATAAGCCAAGGAACAAAGGATGCAAACTTGAAGAGAGAAGGTTTCAGCTCAACATGAGGAGAAACTTTTTTCCGGTGAGGGTGCCAGAGGCCTGGAGCAGGCTGCCCAGAGAGGTTGTGGAGTCTCCTTCTCTGGAGCCTTTCCAACCCCAGCTGGATGCATTCCTGTGCAGCCTACCCTGGGTGATGCTGCTGTGGCAGGGGGATTGGACTGGCTGATCTCTGGAGGTCCTTTCCAAGCTCTACTGTTCTATGATTGTATGATTCTTGAGCTGGGACAGCATTAGTCCTATTCTGTCTGCAGAAGCAGTTTTTGCAGTTCTGGAGTGTTCTCCTGCAAGGGTGTGTTGGGTTTGATTCTGATAACAGACTTCCTATGGATAACTACCAGTCAGTGCAATCCTTGGATGCAAATGTTGTTCTTTGTTTTTTCTCAGAGCTTATCCTGTGCCATTGGGATGTGCTTGGCTTTTACATCATTTTTGATGTTGAATGTACAGATCTGATGTGGAAGAGCTGCCTCTGGGTGTGTTCCTCTTGGCTGATCAGTCATTCAAGAGAGACCCTCTGACAGCTGGTAAACGCCATGCAGAAGCCCTGGAGGTGCCAGCCCTGCCAGATGGCTGTCTGTGTGTATCTGTTAAAAGAGCTATCGTTACCTGACAGTCTAAAAAGTCCCTCCCCAGATTCTTGTAGCCCCCTTCAGATACTAGAAGGCCACAATAAGGTCACCTCTGAACCTTCTCTTCTTCAGACTGAACAACCCCAACTCTCTGTCTGTCTCCATAGCAAAGGAGCTCCAGCCCTCTGCTCATCCTCGTGGCCCTTCTCTGGACATGTTCCCCCTCTCCTTTGGTAGCTTCCCAGTAGCAGTAGTTCCAATCCCCTGCTTTTCATCCATTGACTCCAATAGCTTAGCCTGCCACTGAGCAGTCTGTGCAGTCAAAGGCTGGATTAGTGTCTTGTAAAACCAAGGAGCAATGGTATCAGCACTCCCTTCCCATTCAGCCCATCACATTTCTCTGCCTTGCTGCATGTGATGGTGATACCATCTGAAGCCAAGCTGCAGATCTGACTAGAGCTTCTGAAAACACAGCAAGGGACAGCACTGAACCCTCTCACAAAGCATCTTATCCCCTTTTTAGGCTTTCACATGTTGCCAAGAGGGTGCCTGACTATTCTGGTCTGATATGCATAGCCTAGAGATTTGGTTTCTGAGTAGGATATTTAAAGCTTATGTGCTGGCTTCTTTCAAGAAGAACCCAGGTGCCAGTTCAGCACATCTGCCCATCAGGGGACCTGCATGCCCCTCTTCCAACAATTTTATGCTGGTGTTCTAGTGCAGGACAAGCTGGAACGAGATGCAGAGCTCTCAGCTTACTTCTCCCTTGATACATGACTCTCCCCATGTACCTTTGCATGGGGTTACACAGTGTTAGTCATGTGGGTGCGAGGTAATGTGACACAGAGAGATGGGTTGCAGCTGATATGTGTGCCTTCAAGCAGGCCTCCTCAGGGCATGGGCCCCTGGTACCCAGCTCCATGCCTCCAGCCTGGTGGGAGCACCACAACTGTGCTCTTGCCCTCTGACCACGGGTGTTACAGGTACAGGTTTGAAGGATTGGGGTGCAGTGAAAGAGATATATCTGGACACAGAATCACAGAATGTTAGAGGTTGGAAGGGACCTCCAGAGATCATCCAGTCCACCCCCCCTGCCACAGCAGCATCACCCAGGGTAGGCTGCACAGGAATGCATCCAGCTGGGGTTTGAAAAGTCTCCAGAGAAGGAGACTCCACAACCTCTCTGGGCAGCCTGCTTTAGGGCTCTGTCACCTTCACTGGAAACAAGTTGAGCTGAAACCTTCCACGTTTAAGTTTGTATCCAGTGATCCTTGGCTTATTGCTGTGCACTATTGTGTATTTTAAAAATAGTTTATTAACTATACTAAGATAGCAAATGCAATTTTGTTACTTGTTACTCATCATTTAGTATAACAAAAGGGGCACTGGATATAAACTTCTAGGACAAAGGGCAATGGATGGAAACTACAGCACAGGAGGTTCCACCACAACACGAGGAGGGTGACAGAGCACTGGAAGAGGCTGCCCAGAGATGTTGTGGAGTCTCCTTCTGTGGAGCCTTTCCAGCCCTGTCTGGATGTGTTCCTGTGTGACCTGTGCTGGATTCTATGGTCCTGCTCTGGCAGGGGGGGATTTGGACTGGAAGATCTCCAGAGGTCCCTTCCAGTCCCTAACATCCTGTGACTCTGTAATGCTGTGAAAAGCATAACACTTACAAACATGCTGTCAGCCCCAGTTGATGGAATAGTGAAGAGTGGAGCACAGTGCAGGCTTCGAGACAGCACATCCCCAGTTCTTAGGGGACATCTCCACTGATGCTGACCTTGACTGCAGTTGGTTACCTCACTGCGTCGCAGCCCTGAGTCTGCATCCTGGCACATTAGGGCCTGTACGTGCCAGGGGCAGGCAAAGCACAACCTTAATGATGTAATGGACTGGGGGGAAAGGAGCAAAACTAGAAGTGGGTAGATTCAGACTGGATGTTAGGAAGAAGTTCTTCCCCATGGGGGTGGTGAGAGACTAGAAGAGGTTGCCTAGGGATGTGGTGGGAGCCTCATCCCTGGAGGTGTTTAAGGCCAGGCTGGATCACAGGACCAGAGGATGTTAGGGGTTGGAAGGGACGACCAAAAATCATCAAATCCAACCCCTCTGCCAGAGCAGGACCATAGCATCCAGCAGAAGTCACACAGGAACACATCAAAATGGGTCTTGAACGTCTCCAGAGAAGGAGACTCCACAACCTCTCTGTGGAGCCTATTCCATTGCTCTGTGATCCTCACAGTAAAGAAGTTCCTCCTCATGTTAAGGTGGAACATCCTGTGCTGTGTTTCCATTCATTGCCCCTTGTCCTATCACAGGATGCGACTGAGCAGCCCCCAGGGCTCTCAGCCTCTCCTCACCAGGCAGGGCTCCAGTCCCTTCAGCATCCTTGTAGCCCTCCCTTGGACTCTCTCCAGCAGATCCCTGTCCCTCCTGAACTGGGGAGCCCAGAACTGGATGCAATATTCCAGGTGAGGCCTCAGCAGGGCAGAGTAGAGGGGGAGGAGAACCTCCCTGGATCTGCTGGACACACTCCTCTCAATGCACCCTGGGATCCCATTGGCCTTTTTGGCCACCAGGGCACATTGCTGTCCCATGCAGAACTTGTTGTCCACCAGCACTCCCAGGTCCTTCTCTACAGGGCTGCTCCCTGGCTGCTCTCCCAGGTATCATTACCTGACACTAAGTCCCTCCCCAGCTTTCTTGTAGCCCCTTTCAGATACTGGAAGACCACAAGAACATCTCTTTGGAGCCTTCTCCTCTCCAGACTGAACAACCTCAGCTCTCTCAGTCTCACTACCCTCATGGTGAAGTAGAAGCAGCATTATACAGTCCTCTTTACTTCTGACTCTCTTAGGGATGTCCCTTCATGGGAAACTGATGTGACCTGTACAGCATAGCTCTGCCCTACTAGGTATATTCAAAGGAGTTTGGAAATTGTTCAAACCTATATGCCCTGATGTAGAGCAGAGGCACAGCTGTCCACCCTTTGGCTGCCTGGCATGCAGCAGGGAGGTGAGGAAGGAAAAGGTCAGCAGGAGAACAGTGCACCAGGGAGAAATGCCTCTCGGCATAACTGAGGAGCTGCTGTGAGTTGCCACTTTTGTCATTCTCAGGACCGTGCCATCCACCTGTTCTGGTCTCTCTCTTACTGTGCTCCTCATTGCCCAATTTCACTCCTGAGACCCTGAAGAGTCCACATGAGCTTCAGAAGATATTTGTAAGGATGGGCAGGAACTAATTCCCTCAGAGCAGTTTGCTCTGTGAGAGTTCTCTGTGGCTGAACAGACTGTGCACCCTTCAGGATATAACCAATCCACGTCAGCTATGGAGACCTTTATGCAACACACAAATCCATTTTTCCTGTAATGCCAAATACCAATTATCATTGCTGTTTCCTTTAACCTCCATGGCCACTTGAAATACCTTTCCTGCTGCTGGGCAAATACAGAGACACATTCTTACTGCTTGTACCAATGGCCCAGGCCAGCCTCATGAGGTTCAACAAGACCAAGTGCAAGGTCCTGCAGCTGGCTCGGGGCAATCCCAGGCACTGATATAGGCTGGGCAGGGGCTGGCTTGAGAGCAGCCCTGGAGAAAAGGACCTGGAGGTGCTGGTGGAGGAGAAGCTCAACAGGAGCCAGCAGTGAGCACTTGCAGACCAGAGAGCCAAGCAGAGCCTGGGCTGCAGCCAGAGAAGTGTGGCCAGCAGGGCCAGGGAGGGGATTCTCCCCCTCTGCTCCACTCTGCTGAGACCCCACCTGGAGCACTCTGTCCAGGTCTGGAGCCTCTGTTCCAGGAAGGCTCTGGAGGTGCTGGAAGGTGTCCAGAGAAGGGCCACAAGGATGAGCAGAGGGCTGGAGTCCCTGGAGTGGCTGGAGAGCGGCCAGGCAGAGAGGGACCTGGGGGTGCTGGTTGGTGGTAGGCTGAACATGAGCCTGCAGTGTGCCCAGGCAGCCAAGAAGGCCAATGGCATCCTGGCCTGCATCAGGAACAGTGTGGCCAGCAGGAGCAGGGAGGTCATTGTGCCCCTGTCCACTGCACTGGTTAGGCCACACCTTGAGTGCTGTGTCCAGTTCTGGGCCCCTCAGTTTAGGAAGGAGGTTGACTTGCTGGAAGGTGTCCAGAGAAGGGCAACAAAGTTGGTGAGGGGTTTGGAGCACAGCCCTGTGAGGAGAGGCTGAGGGAGCTGGGGTTGCTTAGCCTGGAGAGGAGGAGACTCAGGGGTGACCTTCTTGCTGTCTACAACTCCCTGAAGGGAGGTTGTAGCCAGGTGGGGGTTGGTCTCTTCTCCCAGGCAGCCAGTACCAGAACAAGAGGACACAGTCTCAGGCTGTGCCAGGGCAGGTTTAGACTGGATGTTAGGAAGAAGTTCTATACAGAGAGAGTGATTGCCCATTGGAATGGGCTGCCTGTGGAAGTGGTGGAGTCACCTTCATTGGAGATGTTCAGGAAGAGGCTTGATGGGGTGCTTGGTGCCACGGTTTAGTTGTTTAGTTGTTTAGGTGGGTTGTATTGTAGGTATTGTATTGTATTGTATTGTATTGTATTGTATTGTATTGTATTGTATTCAGGTGGGTTGGATTGGTTGATGGGTTGGACGCGATGATCTTGAAGGTCTCTTCCAACCTGGTGTATTGTGTTGTATTGTATAACCTCTCTGGCATAAAGAGGGCACAGATGGCACTGGCAGCAAGTTTGCTGAGGGCACAAAGCTGGGAGGAGTGGCTGACACAGGAGGGTTGTGCTACACTTCAGCCAGACCTGGACAGGCTGAGAGCTGGGCAGGGAGAAACTGAATGAAGTTCAACAAGGGCAAGGGGAGAGTCTTGCACCTGGGAAAGAACAACCCCATGGAGCAGGAGAGGTTGGGGACTGAGTTGCTGGAGATCTGTGAAGGGGGAAGGGACCTGGGGATCCTAGTGGATGGAAGGTTGACTTTGAGCCAGCAATGTGCTCTCCAGCAGAAGTCCCCTTGAAGTGGGGAGCCCAGAGCTTGATGCAATATTCCAGGTGGGTTCTCACCATGGTAGAGTACACATGGAGGAGAACCTCCCTCAATCCTACCTTTACACCTTGGTTTTGTAGGCTGCCTGCTCCATGGTGCTGGTCCCCATGTCTAGCGCTGCATACCAAGGACAAATGTTCTGCAGCTTGACCTTCTTTGGGGATTTCAGCCTGCAGCAGAGGAGTTAAACTCAATTGCATGGAGCCATGGAAAGTATGTTCCCTAACAATGTTCTATTTAAAATACAAAGCAAATGTAAGGTTGGCAGGAGGTGTCAGATGGCAGGAACTGAGAAGCACTTTTTCTATTTGGAGCCTCAGCAGATGCAGGATGGCTTTCCCCAGCTGCCTGGGGCTTCAGTTCCTCTCTGTGGGTAAAGAAGGAGCTTGATCATGGTGCACCATACAGCAGTGCAGTGGCACTTATTGTGGGGAGTATTTCTTTCTCTAGGTGAACAAAAGTAATATTAGAGGAAGCAGCCTTTTGTAAGCAGCATTCCCCAGGAGAAGAGCTCCAAGGGAAGAACAGGTAGTGTGAGCTTGCAGCACAGAAGGCCAACGGCAGCCTGGGCTGTATCCAAAGCAGAGCCAGAGAGGTGATTCTGACACTTTGCTTTTCTCTGCTGAGACCTCACCTGCAATGCTCTCAATCTAGGAAGGACATGGACCTTATGGAGAGTATCCAGAGGAGGGCCATGAATATAATCAGGGAGTTGGAGCACTCTGCTATGAGGACAGGCTGAGGGAGCTGGGGGTGTTCAGCCTGGAGAAGAGAAGGCTTCAGGGAGAAGAGAAGGCTCCAGGCTTCAGGAACCTTCCAGTACCTGAAGGGGGCTGCAAGAAGGCTGCAGAGAGACTGTTTGCAAAGGCCTGCAGGGACAGGACCAGGGGCAATGGCTTCAAGCTAGAGCAGAGCAGATTGAGATTGGACACGAGGAACAAGTTCTGCACCATGAGGGTGGTGGAACACTGGAACAGGTTGCTCAGGGAAGTGTTGGAGGCCCCATCCCTGGAGATATTGAAGGTGAGGCTGGAGAGGGCTGTGGGCAACCTGATCTAGTTGGGGATGTCCCTGCTGAGTGCTGGGAGGTCAGACTCGATGACCTTTGGAGGTCCCTTCCAACCCAAGAGATTCTATGAGTTTGCTATTACATATAAATTACTAAATCACCCCAAAATGTTTGATTTGGATTTCTTTGGGTCTTATAAGAATATGGACAATTTTTTAGACATTTGTCTTTGCCTAAAATTGAGATGGGGATTTGCAAAAATCACTAAGACCTTTGCACAGCATGAAAAAAAAATCCTCTTCCTGTGCACCTCTAAGAAATATTTTGAGTCTCAGTTTAGGGGGAAAGGAGTTTTCTGGTTTCATCTATTGCCCAGAAAACCTTTGGTTTTGCTTTTGTTTTTGAGGAATGAGATCAGTCTGGGTAACATGACCTTGATTCCTTGCAGTTAGAGTTCAGAGAAATGCTACCAGGTAGGTTATGTCCTCTTGGTTTAGATGGAAATTGGAATGTGAGGTTTTAAAAATGGGTGTCTGTAGTCCCTGAAGTAAGTGGTCACAGCAAATCTGCTCAGAGCACATCTAGACATGAACTTTGTGTGGAAGCAGCTATCCAAGTTGATGAAGAAAATGGTGGGAAGAGAGCCTTCCTGGCAGTCCCAACACAGCCCTAGAAAAATCTGTTTCCAAAGTGACTCACAATCAGTGGTTGCAAACATTTCTCAAAATCTTTCTACCTGTGAGAAAAATCACAGAAAATAGCCGGCTGGAAGAGACCTCCAAGCTCATCCTGTCCAACCTCAGACCCAGCATTGCAGGGTCAACACCAAACCATGTCCCTAAGCACCAGCTCCAAGGCTGCTGGAACACCTCCAGGGATGGGGACTCCAGCACTGCCCTGGGCAGACCATTCCAATGGCTGAGAGCCCTCTCTGGCAAGAAAGATTTCCTAGCATCCAGCCTGAACCTGCCCTGCTGCAGCTTGGAACCATTTCCTCTGCTCTTGTCTCTTGCCACCAAGGAGTGGAGGCTGCCCCCTCCTTGCTGCAATCTCCCTTCAGGGAGCTGTGGAGAGCAAAGAGGTCTCCCCACAGCTTCCTCTTCTCCAGCCTGAACACCCCCAGCTCCCTCAGCCCCTCCTCATAGCCCAGGGGCTCCAGGCCCTTCTCCAGCCTTGTTGCCTTTCTCTGGACACTCTCCAGCCTCTCAATGTCCTTCCTGCAGTGAGGGCCCAGAGCTGAACACAGCACTCAAGGTGTGGCCTCATCAAAGGTGAGCACAGGGGGATGGTCACCTCCTGTCCCTGCTGCCCACCCTGTTTCTGATCCAAGCCAGGATGCCATTGGCTTTCTTGGCCCCCTGGGCATTGCTGGCTCATGTTCAGTGACTGCCAATGAACACCCTCAGGTCCCTCTCTGAGTTGCAGCTCTCCACCCACACATCCCCAAGTCTGTAGCTCCCATGGGGTTGCTGTGACCCAGGGCAGGACCTGGCCCTTGGCCTTGCTGAACCTCATACATTGAGCCTTGGCCCATGGGTCTGACCTGTCCAGGTCCTGCTACAAACTCTCCCTACCCTCTAGCAGATAGACACAGCCACCCAGCTTGGTGCCATCTGCAGATTCACTGAGCGCACCTCCATCCCTCCCCTCATCCAGATCTCTGTCATGTGCCTCATACATTTTTTCATTGCTTCTTCAGTATAAGCTTAAACAACTATTTTCTTGGATTTTTTTCTTTTCCCCTTCTCTCAAGGCTTTTTTTCCCATTATGCATGTACCAGCTGCAACTCCCTGTCAACTACCTGCTGGCATAAGTCTCTGGGTAGGATATAATTCAGAGGTTCATATGGCCCTGTCTCCCAGCATGGTGAGGGTTTAAATGGGAGATTTTTATTTTGTTGTTGTTGTTGGGAAGCCTCAGAGAAGAGGCAGCTGCTGTTTGAATGGCTGCAGTTTATTCTGGTGCCAGCTGACCCCTCTGTGCCCTGCTGCACCTGTTGGCACTTGAACCGTAGGCATTTTGTGCATAGTAACTCTATAAGGTGAGGGTGGATTTTTATAGAACAAGTTTAAGGCAGCTACAGCAAGGCTTAAGGAAAAGAGAGAGGAGCTGTGTTGAAGGGCAGAGCTGTGCAGGTAACAACACTTCACTGGAGCAGAGGATGTTAGGGATTGCAAGGGACCTCTGGAGATCTTCCAGTCCAACTCCCCTGCCAGAGTCGGACCATGGAATCCAGCACAGGTCACACAGGAACACATCCAGACAGGGCTGGAAAGGCTCCAGAGAAGGAGACTCCACAACCTCTCTGGGCAGTCTGTTCCAGTGCTCTGGGACCCTTACAGCAAAGAAGTTCCTCCTCTTGTCCTGTCACAGGGTGCAACTGAGCAGAGGCTGTCCCTGTCCCTTCCTTCCTTACTTCCAGCCCTCAGCTATTGATAGACATTGATCAGATCCCCTCTCAGTCTTCTCTCCAGACTAAACAGCCCCAGAGCTTTCAGCCAATCCTCACCAGGCAGGGTTCCAGTCCCTTCAGCATCCTCGTAGCTCTCCCTTGGACTCTCTCCAGCCGATCCCTGCCCCTCCTGAATTGGGAAGCCCAGAACTGGATGCAATATTCCAGGTGAGGTCTCACCAAGGACTGAAATATCTATTCCCAGTGTCACTACTGAAGAGCCAGTGGAACTCTTCTTGCCACAGCCTGGGTATGATGGCCTCAGGGCCAGTTCCCACAAACACAGCCTCTTGGGGTGGGTGATATTTCTGAGTGCTATTTTAGTCTTCCATAAAGCTCTAAATACAGGCAGTAGCTAGGAGCCCTTCTTAACAGTGCTGGGGAACTTCTGTTGCAGCATTTTGGAAGAGATTTTACTGGGAAGAGTGATTCTGCCTGGTTCCACACAGCAGGTCCAGCAAGTCCCTTGACTTTGGCTCTTGCCTGGTGCACCAGGACAAGTGCCACCTTGGGAGCTGCTCTCACAGCAGCTACCAGGTCTCCTTCCACCAAAAGTGCCTGAGTGCTGTTGTAGGAGGTAGTTCCCTGCTTACTCCTCCCAGTCCCCAAAGAAAGCACTTTACACTAGGACTGAGTAGGGTGACCTTCTGGATATGTGTGTATACCTATATCTGTATCTATATAATCTATATCATCTATATCTATATCTCATCTATATCTGTATCTATCTGACTATATATATGCCCCCATTACAGGAAGGATCTGGAGTTGCTGGAAGGTGTCCAGAGAAGGGCCGTGAGGATGAGCAGAGGGCTGGAGTCCCTCTCTTATGAGGACAGACTGAGAGAGTTGGGGTTGTTCAGTCTGGAGAAGAGAAGGCTCCCAGGAGACCTTCTTGTGGCCTTCCAGTATCTGAAGGGGGCTACAGGAAAGCTGGGGGGGGACTTATTAGGGTGTCAGGGAAAACTAGGACTGGGGGGAATGGATCCAAGCTAATGGATCCAAGCTAGAGGAGGGGAGATTGAGATTGGATGTTAGGAAGGAGTTGTTCCCCATGAGGGTGGTGAGACACTGGAAGAGGTTTCCCAGGGAGGTGGTGGAAGCCTCATCCCTGGAGGTTTTTCAGGCCAGGCTGGATGTGGCTGTCAGCAGCCTGCTGTGAGGTGTGAGGTGTCCCTGCCCATGGCAGGGGGGTTGGAACTAGCTGATCCTTGAGGTCCCTTCCAACCCTGACGATTCTGTGAGATATCTATCTATCTGTCTATCTATCTATCTATCTATCTATATCTATATCTGGTTTTGCTTTAATAGAACTTGATTTTGTGAAATCCAATCTACTGTGAAATGAACTGAAGTGCTGAGTGCTGCTTTCAGTGGGTTTGAACAGCTCTAGAGGGGAAAAATAAATAAATAAAATTATAACCAAAAAGTGACCACAGGGATTTATTGATGCCTTTTTTGTTTTCTTTCCCCCCCAAGAGATGACATTCTTTCAGTGCAAACAACATGGAAGGAGATGATCAAGATGGATGGATGGATGGGTCCTGGATGGTAGCAGCTGAATCCATTTAGCTTGCCTCGGTGAAAGTTCAGGCTCTTCAACTGAATGTAGTCACCCAGAGGGGTTACCTATGGATGCACTGGTTGAAGGGAAAAAAGTGTTGGGTTTGGAGGCTCCTCATCCAGTTCTATGCAGCTTCCATGCTGGTGGTGACAGACTGAGCAAGAATCTCAAGTGCCATCTGGTCATTCTGATTTGGAGTTGTTCTGAGAAGGAATGAGAAAGGGAGACATGAAGTCAGTGGTCACGGAATAAATGCAGAAAGACAGACAGATCCCTTGATTTCTCTTTGGAGGGGGTTGCTGTTTCGTACAGGAGTTAGGACTTTGCTTTCCTGGTACAGGATAACTAACACTGCAAATAAGCCCCAGGCCTGCTCTGGCTTAATGTCTGCATTTTAAAGACAGCTGCTGGTATGGCTTTTTTTATTCAACAGCAGCATATCAAGGTTGTGGGTGGGTGGGTTGGCTGGTTGGTTTGGTTGTTTGTTTTGCCCTGCTTGTAGAAGAACTGCTAAATGATTGTGTACTTTGGATGCCCTCTTTTGACTATTGATCATGACTACTTGAATAGTCTTTTCAGATGAGTGTTCTTTTCCCCTGGAGTACTGCATGCAGCTCTGGAGCCCTCAACACAGGAAGGACATGGAACAGGTCCAGGAAGAGGGCCACGAAAATAGTCAGGGGGGTTGGAGCAGCTCTGCTATGAGGGCAGGCTGAGGGAGCTGGGGGTGTTGAGCCTGCAGAAGAGAAGGCTCCAGGGAGACCTAAGAGCAACCTGCCAGGACCTGAAGGGGGCTACAAGAAGGCTGCAGAGAGACTGTTTGCAAAGGCCTGCAGGGAGAGGACCAGGGGCAATGGCTTCAAAGTAGAGCAGAGCAGATTGAGATTGGATGTGAGGAAGAAGTTCTGCACCACAAGGGTGGTGGAACACTGGAGCAGGTTTCCCAAGGAGGTGTTGGAGGCCCCATCCAACACGATATTGAAGGTGAGGCTGGAGAGGGCTCTGGGCAACGTGACTTAGTTGGGGATGTCCCTGCTGAGTGCAGAGGGGTTGGACTGGATGACCTTGGAGGTCCATTCCAACCCAGACCATTCTGTCATTCTATGAGTCTCTGATTCTTTTGGCTGAAGAGCAATTCTCAGGAGTTCATGCAAGCATCCAGGCTGCTCTGTATTTACAGGAATCTATGAATTATTGGGAAGTGGTGCTTCAATTTTTCTCTTTTATTTAAACAAACACACACAAAAAAATCAATGTTCTGATAGCATTAATGTCTCAGGCTGGTGATTTGCATAGCTTAAACTCTAATTTTGTATGACAACAGAGATAAGGGAGTGGTATTCAAGCCTGAGCATTTCCAGGCTTCTGAGTAAACTGAGCATTTCTTTTCACAGTTTGGGTATGCTTGAAAAATCTACCAAACAGTTTCCAACCAATTGTAGAGCTGTGAACAAGACCCAGGAATCTGCATTCCTGTTTGCTTTTGGAGAACAGCTTCACAGAATCACTGAATTAACCAGGTTGGAAAAGACCGTTGAGATCGAGTCCAACCTATCACCCAACTCACCCACGGCACTGAGTGCCTCATCCAGGCTGATTTTAAACACTTCCTGGGATGGTGACTGCACCACCTCCCTGGGCAGCACATTGCCATGACCAATCTCTATGTCTGGGAAGAATTTCTTCCTCACATCCAGCCCTAACCTCCACTGGTACAGCCTGACACTCTGTCCTCTCCTTCTGGTGCTGGTTGCCTGGGAGAAGAGACCAACCCCCACCTGGCTACAACCTCTCTTCAGGGAGTTGTAGACAGCAAGAAGGTCTCTCCTGAGCCTCCTCCAGGCTAAGCAACCCCACTCCCTCAGCCTCTCCTCACAGGGCTGTGCTCCAGACCCCTCCCCAGCCTTTTTGCCCTTCTCTGGACACCTTCAAGCATCTCAACATCTTTCTTAAATTGGGGGGCCCAGAACTGGGCACAGTACTCCAGGTGTGGCCTAACCAGTGTTGAGTACAGGGCAGAATGACTCCCTGCTCCTGCTGGCCACACTCTTCCTGATCCAGGCTTCACAGCTTCATTTTGTTCTCTTTGTACTGCTGGGAAGCTGGTGTCCTGTTGCTTTCATAAGCTCTGTGTGGCCATGAGCACATAGAAGCTTTTAATGATAGCAAAGAGGCAAGGTGCAAATAAGAACATACCCTTGGTGGTGTCTGGGGGAGGTCCACTTAGACAGACAAGATGTGCTTTACAAATGCTGTGGAAAAACACAGATGTGCTGGTTAGAAGGAGCAGCTGATCAGAAGGAGCAAGGTACTTTGGGAACTACCTTTGGAAAGAACAGATGTCCCTGAGCTGATGGCATCAATACCACCTCTGCTTTCTTAGATTTCATCCAACAATGTGATTAAAAAGGTCTGTGTGTTTCATGTTGGACAAATCAAATTCTCCTGTGTAAATGTGATAGAAGCTAAATAGATGACAAACAGAGCACTTAGTCTAAGTATTAGTGACAGGATTGGTTCCAGGCATTGCTTCTGACCCACACAAATTCAGTCTAGAGATCTGGTTCTGAATGAAGAAGTCTTCTCTGCTGTGATTCAGTCTAGGTTTTTTGGGGGGGGAGTGACTGTAGGCTAAGGCAGTTGCAAGAGTTGTTACCATGCACTCTAACTCAGCTGTAGCTTTGTCTAACTGATTAGCCTGAGAAGCTGAAAGCCAACTGCAATGAAACTCAGAGATAAAAAATGTAGGATGAGAGGGCACCAAACCCTCGGACCTACCCTCATAGTTGATGCAGCCATTGGAGTCTTCCTGACCTTTCATGAGTTCATCTACTTCCTCTTCTGTCATCTTCTCACCTGGAGAGTGGAGATAGCTATTAGTCACACAGACACCCCCTCACCACCACAGGTGAGCCCTACATCTTCCCTTATTTTTGGGGTTAGTAACAAAAAGACTTATAGATGATGAAGGGACAGAAGCACTGACATATGAGGAGAGGCTGAGGGCCCTGGGACTGTTTAGTCTGGAGAGGAGAAGGCTGAGAGGGAATCTAACCAATGTCTATCTATATCTGAGGGCTGGGGGGTCAGGAAGGAAGGGACAGGGACAGCCTCTGCTCAGTTGTGCCCTGTGATAGGAGAAGGGGCAATGGATATAAACTACAGCACAGGGGGTTCCACCTCAGCATGAGGAAGAACTTCTTTACTGTAAGGGTGACAGAGCCCTGGAGCAGGCTGCCCAGAGAGGTTGTGGAGTCTCCTTCTTTGGAGCCTTTCCAGCCCAGTCTGGATGTGTTCCTGTGCTGGATTCTCTGGTCCTGCTCTGGCAGGGGGGTTGGACTTGATGATCTCCAGAGGTCCCTTCCAACCCCTAACATCCTCTGATCCTATGACTGTCTTTCCTACCTCTCATATGCCTTCAAAACAGCAGCAATTCCTGAATTTCTCACAGAGCTAATGGTCACTCACCTAGAGTAGCCAGCACATGGCGGAGCTCAGCCCCCATGACTGTGCCGTTGCCTTCCTTGTCAAAGACACGCAGACCTTCAACGAAGTCCTCGTAGGAGCCCTGCTCCTTGTTGTTAGCAGCTGCTTGCAACATTGGCAGGAACTCTTCAAAAGTGATTTTCTTGGCATTCATCTCTGGAAAGAAAAGCACAGGTTACTGGATATTAGAGACTTCTCTGGGTGTTCCTCCAGGATGGCTGTCCTGGCATGTGGGAGAGCCTCCCACCTTATTTGCACAGCTCGTTCTAGCCTTTACTCCAGGCTTAGCTGAGCTTTGAATGGATTTGGGGAGGGGAACTATAGAAACCAAGAAAACCCAGCAAAACAGAAGTCTTTAGCCTCAACAGTCTGAAAAGGGATGTCCCTGCTGACTGTGGGGAGGTCAGACTAGATGACCTTGGGAGGTCTCTTCTGGCCCAGAACATTCTATGACTCTATGATTCTGTGATTCTAAAATTCTATGATTCTGTGAATCTATGATTCTGTGATTGATTCTATGGTTCTATGATGAGCTCCTCAGGGTCTCTTAGACATGACAGAGACTATTCTTCTAATGAAAAATAGGAATGTCCAGTGGGAATGGTGTGCTATCACTACCCAACACCCTAAAATGTCCCCCCCCAGCTTTCCTGTAGCCCCCTTCAGATACTGGAAGGCAACAAGAAGGTCTCCTCAGAGCCTTCTCCTCTCCACACTGAACAACCAAAACTCTCTCAGTCTGTCTCCAGAGCAGAGCAGCTCCAGCCCTCTGCTCATCCTCGTGGCCCTTCTCTGGACACCTTCCAGCACCTCCAGATCCTTCCTGGAATAGAGGCTCCAGAACTGGACACAGTGCTCCAGGTGGGGTCTCACCAGAGTGGAGTGACAGGGGAGAATCACCTCCGTGGCCCTGCTGGCCACACTTCTCTTGATACCTCCTAAAGATGAGGTTTCCCTCTTTCTGAGCACCATATTCTGCTCTGGGCAACCTGATCTAGTTGGGGATGTCCCTGCTGACTGTGGGGAGGTTGGACTGGATGACCTTTGAAAGTCCCTTCCAGCCCAGACCCTTCTGTGATTCTCATCCTCTTCAAAAGGGACTGCAGGGTTGCAGCAGAGTCCCCTAGCTCCCTATCGGAGCAAAAGCCTCCTCCTGCTGGGACTATGGATGTTGCTGAATTACAATTCTCCCTCCTGAGAAGGGCCCCTCAGAGGCTGCAGGGTACTTACCCTCTTTGCTGGGGTTGCCCAGGATCTTGTTGATTTCGGCATTTGTCGGGTTCTGCCCCAGCGCCCGGACAATATCACCCACCTGGCTCAGGGTGATCTTGGCATCACCAGTCCTGTCAAAGAGGAGGAAGGCCTCCTTGAAGTCTGCAAGGGAAGAGCAGCAGTTAAACTGAGGCAGGCAGCTCCATATTGATAAAGACGTGAGCCAGCTGTCTCCTGGCACTGGTCCACCAACTCCCGGGGGAGTTAGCCATGGGAATCTGTGGCCCACAATGCCAAGAAGGACTCCTCCCCTCTGACATTTTGGTTTCACTATTTTTAAACGTTTATATCTACCTTTCACAGCTCTCCCTGGCTCTCCCAGCCACGGGTAGCATTGTGATTGACCCTGTGCTATTTTGAGCGCAGGGTAACATAAGCCCTCTGCAAACTTTGCCATTCAAGAACAGGTTTCTTGATGTGGCACAGCAGAAGGTAAAAATCTTATCATCCATTTTAGCTTACCAGAGAACTGAGACTCATCTAAGTACCCAGCAGTGCCAAACATCTGCCTGCTTCCGCTGGTCCTGCCAGCAATCCTAGCATCACAACCACACAGTGCTTGTGGATAAACTCAAAAGTGAATTTCAAATGTTTCTGCTTCTACTTTCCCTTTAAGATGCCTTATAACGACCTTGCTACTTATGCTTGTTTCCTCTCTTCTCTCCCCTGTGCAGTCTGCCCCTGCTGCTTTCAGCTTTTCCAGTGACACTACTTGTGTGGTGCTGTGTTCCAGCACATTTGCAGTGGGCACACTTGGAGACTTTGCTTCTTTCAGCACTACTGAAAGATCAACCTTCACTTAGTTCTCTCTTGCTGATGACAAAGAACTTGGGGTACAGACAATTCACCTACAAGGACAATTCACCTTCACAGAGAGTTGTCTTCATTGCATTGCCAGTCTTCATCTTCTGTTGCAAAGCTCCATGTTAATCACCTTACTTCAGGGGTTTAGAGTATTTGTGGCAAAGAATAAAAATACTTAAAGGTTTTGGAGTTGCTCTTAAAAGGAGAAGGAGCAGGAGTCAAAAATCTTATTACAAGATTTAGAGATGGCTTTTTATGACAAGAGCATCTTGGGCTGTGCTGTTGATCTTTCCTACCTTGCAGTGTCTGAAGATGCTCTGTTTTGGGTGCAAGACTTTCCTACCCTGCAATGTCTGAAGAAGCTGTGGTTTAGGTCCAAGTCTTTCCTACTCTGCAGTGTTTGAAGGTGCTGTGTTTTAGGTCCAAGTCTTCTCCACGCTGCAGTGTCTGAAGATGCTGTGGTTTAGGTCCAAGCCAACCAAGGGAAAATGTCTTTCCCTTGGCTGTGATGCGCTTCCAGAGGCCCTGTTTCACAGCTTGTGTAGGTGGTAGGTTCCATGCCTTGGGGCAGGTTTAGGAGTAACAAACCACATTTGAAATCACATCTTCATTTCTCTTCTGCAGGGGATGTGTGACACAAAGGCATTTAGGTTCTTGCTTCAGCCATCCATATGCTTCTTTCATTGGGAGAGCTGCTGGTACCCAGTGAAACTGCTGATACAGGATGTCAGCCTGGGAGGCTGTAATCTAATACATCTGAAACTAACCCTCTGACTGTCTGGTGTAAGAGTCCTGCAGCCCTTTACTGCTATCTCCCCTTACAGCTTTTATTCCAGGCTATGAAATCAAAGCCTTCTGGACCTCTGTAGATCTTCCCCTCAAAATACACCAACTGGCTCTCAGCTCCTGCTCCAGGAGCTGGGGTTGACAGAGCTACAATGATCCATATCCTATGATCCTATCTCTTAGCTGAGGCATTAATGGCACTTAAAGCCAGGTATAAACCAGTGCCAGTTTGCTATTAGCAAAGCCATCAGGAGAGTGTCTCTGTTTTGTAAATCTCCTGGAATTCTATGTTCACTTAGTTCTGAGCTCAGACAAATTATTTTAGTTCATAGAATCATAGATCTATCACAGGGTTGGAAGGGACCTCAAGGATCATCCAGTTCCAACCCCCTGCCATGGCCAGGGACACTTCCCTCATGGGGAAGAACTTCTTCCTAGCATCCAATCTCAATCTACCCACTTCTCGTTTTGCTCCATTCCCCCCAGTCCTATCACTCCCTGACACCCTCAGAAGTCTCTCCCCAGCTTTCTTGTAGCCCCCTTCAGACACCGGAAGGCCACAAGAAGGTCTTCTCAGAGCCTTCTCTTCTCTAGCCTGTCTCTCAGGCATGAATTTCACTGCAACAGGTCTTTGCTGTGGAGTGTGTATTTGAATGTATTTTTATAGATATATAGATATAGATAGTTCTAGTTTATGCCTCTGCTGGAATAAGCACAACTAAAACCCCTCAGTGAGGAGGCTGCTAGGCAGCTGCTGGCAGGTCAAGCCTGTGTATGGAAATAGTTCCTGAGGGTGGGACATCTCTGTTCCTGGGAATTTCTCCCCCCTCTTAAGTAGCTTTAAATTGCTCCACTGCTTGGTTCAGTCACTGCAGCCTTACAGCAGCTGGGTGATCTGAAACACACAGGGAAGCTGAAAGGAACGTTTGGCTTTGTTGTTGATGCCCACAGCTTCGAATCAGATGGCATTTTCTCCACAAACCATCCCAAACTTTCTGTAGAAGCTTTAGAATTCCAAAGTGAGGAAGAGTCACACAAATGGATTTTTGTGCCCAGGAAGGAGTGTTTGGACTGCAGGAAAAATAAATGTTTCCACAGGTTCATTTACTGCACTGTGTCTTTCCTTATTGCTCTCATCATGTAAGCCAAGGAGGCTGCTGTTCAGGAAGTTAAGGGCTTTCTTCTCCCTGCTTCTAGCTGTTCTTTTCCTTCTGTATTTCTGGTAAATCCTTGTATCTTCCATTCTAAATCCTTAGTAGGCTTCTGGCTGTAAATGATTTGCTGCTGAATGTTTGACACTTTTTAAAGCCTACATTATTTACTCCAGTCCAAATGCATTTCTTAGGGTGTTTAAAATAATTCCAGCTGAGCTTTCCAGAGCTTCAATAAGGACTTTTGTCCATGTCAGAATTTTTAATCAGACCTTTCTAACCACTAGTGGGGGAAAAAATCATGTGGAGCTTGCTAGTGATCCATGAAGCAGAGAATACAGCAAGATGGTCAAGAATTGCAGCATATCCACACTGTTGTGTTTATAAGCAACAATTTAAGCACATCATTCACTTGCTAACTATTTCACAGAACCACAGAATGTTGGAGGTTGGAAGGGACCTCCAGAGATCATCCAGTCCAACCCCCCTGCCACAGCAGCATCACCCAGGGCAGGCTGCACAGGAATGCATCCAGCTGGGGTTGGAAAGGCTCCAGAGAAGGAGACTCCACAACCTCTCTGGGCAGCCTGCTCCAGGCCTCTGTCACCCTCACTGGAAAAAAGTTTCTCCTCATTTTGAGCTGAAACCTTCTCTCTTCTACTTTGTAGCCATTGTTCCTTGGCTTATTGCTGTGTACCACCCAAAAGAGCTTGGCCCCCTCCACTTGACCCCCAGCCCTCAGCTACTGAAAGACATTGATCAGATCCCCTCTCAGCCTTCTCTTCTCCAGACTAAACAGCTCCAGGGCTCTCAGTCTCTCATCACAGAGGAGATGCTCAAAACCCCTAATCATCCTCATGGCTCTTCAGCAGGTCTCTGTCTCTCTTGACCTGGGGCACCCCAAACTGGACACAGCATTGCAGGTGTGGTCTCAGCAGGGCAGAGCAGAGGAGGAGAAGAACCTCCCGAGGCCTGCTGGCCACACTTTTCTTGCTGCACCCCAGGATCCCCTTGGCTCTCTTGGCCACAAGAGCACATTGCTGTCCCATGCAGAACTTGCTGCCCACCAGCACTCCAAGGTGTTTCTCCATGGAGCTGCTCTCCAGCAGGACATTCCCTAACCTGTCCTCGTGCCTGCTGTTATTCCTTCCCAGATGCAGGACCCTGCACTTGTCCTTATTGAACCCCACGAGGTTTGCCTGCAGCCAGCTCTCAGCCTGTCCAGCTCTTGTTGGATGTCAGCACAGCGTGACAGAGCTTCCATGCTTCATGAATGTATTCATGCCTTTGTTCCTCCCCTTCTACCACACCTCCTGGTAAATGTGATCTGTAGGCCTCCTGCATCTTCACTTCATGTAAAACTGGAATGCTGCTGCAACTAAATTTTCAGCCAGCTCCCTCTTCTTTTTGGTCCTTCCTTTATTTTCCCTATCACTTTCAGTTGCAAGCCCCTGTTTTCTGCATCCTTGAGCATGGTCAGTACAGGAGGAGCACAACTGGAAAACCTTCAGTAGGTAGAGCTGGCAACAGCAGCACAGTTCCTCTCCTTATCATGCTGCACAAGCTCCTCAGCTTGGGCAGCACACAAGCACCTAGATAAGCTCGGTGTCAGGCTATGCTCAGGTGCTTGTTTAGCATGAGTCAGCACTTGCTGCTCTGAAGTCAAGAGTGTGGAGATTTATCCCAGCTGGAGTCCTAGCTCCTCTTTTTGTCACGGTTAAGAGCTCAGAACCTGTAGCTCCTCCGTGAACCCACGCACATGGAAAAAAAACCCACATTGGCTCTCTTGTAACTTACCATCCTGCTGCTCCTTGGAGAACTCGATCTGTTGGAAGGAAATCAATCACAAAAAATAGCTTAGGAAGGCGGGGCTGGGGAGTGGGGGGCGGAGAACCTGCTTGTTTTCTAAAGCATCCAGCTCAAGCCATGAGTCATCTTCCAAAGCAGCAAAAAGAGCCTCTCAGATTCGCAGGAGGGATGCAAGCAGCGGAAGAGTTGTTAAGAGTGGTGAACATTTAACATTCCTTAGCAGTTCTGTGTCCCCACCCTCTCCCAACGTCTGCCCCCCCATTGAAAGTTTAACTTTTATTTCACTTACCATTAATTTGGTCAGGAGTGAAGGACTGCAGTTAGAGAGGAAGAGAGAGAGAGAGAAAGAGAACTATACTTCCAAAAATGCACTGAGAGAAAGCAAATAGCACAAAGGAGCTGAGTGCTCTTACATCTGTCCTGCCTACTACCTAATTAGGCCATGGCAACCTAAACTAGCAACTTCTCTTGTGAAAAATGCATCACCGGCTCTGTTCTTGAAGCTTCCCTTAGAACCTGCCCTCCCAGGGAAAGCCCTGAAGTCGTTGATGCGCCATCAGGTCATGTTTAGTATAGACCTGCTTTGCTAAGGCCCTTGCTTTTAACAATCATCTTTTCTTCACACTAAGACAGAAATTAAAACCAATGCCTTTGTGTTCCAAATTGAGCTCTTGGCAGCACATTGTTTCACAGAATCACAGCATTAAGCAGGTTGGAAGACACCTCCAGGATCATCAAGTCCAACCTATCACCCAGCCCTAACTAATCAACTGGACCATGATGCTAAATGCCTCATTCAGGCTTTTCTTGAGCACCTCCAGGAACTTAGACCCCACCCCTTCCCTGGACAGCACTAAACTATGCTATATACTTCTATAAAATTATTGTTGTTTTCCTTTTCTGCTTTGGTAGTTTCCATCCAACTGAAGAATTACAAAAGGCTTAGCAGGCAGCACTAGCAAATTGTAACCCTTCTGCCTAGAGCTGCATGTGCGCCGTTAGCCTGCTGAGGAACTTGAGGCTACCTGGAAAAAACCTCCTACAGTCCTTTAGGTTTCAAGGAGGAAACCCAAGCAAGCCTGAGCTGCCTTCTGGACCCATCATTCCCCACCCTCCCTCCTCCCACAACTCCCAATTTGCTGCCCTAAACTAGGCTGCCTCGCTGCTAACCAAGGAGCTTTCCAGTGGACCCACCATGGCTTAGAGCTGGAAAAGCAGAGCAGCAGACGGGCAGGAGAGATTGGCTTGAGAGGTCTTGAGAGTGGTCCTGCTTCCCTGGCCTGCCTTCCCCTTATTTATGTGGGGGTGCTGACGGCATTGCCTGGATTAGGTGTCAGAAGGAAGTGGTCCCTCCCCTTGGCGAGTTCTTTAGCTTTCTTAGGGCAAAGTGGCAGGAGGCTCCGTGTCTTGATCGACGTCTCAGGAGGACTATTTTTAGGAGGCTGGAGAGGGGCAGGGAGTGTGGCAAGCAGTAAGTTTGATTCATGTCAGCACTTTCTGGGTCCATACTTCTCCAGAGAAGATATTCCATGTCCAAACTTACCAAGACTTCCTTATAGGGAAGGATTCTATTTCTCCAATGAGCCTTGAAGTGTTGAGGGTGAGAGGTGCCATGTTTGCCCAGCTGGCTGCTTTCACATGTGGCTTGCAGGTTGTGTTGGGTGCAGCTGGATGGTCCTTGCACCTTGGCTGGGCTTTGCTCAACCTCTTGTATGGGCAACAAAGGTGAACATTAGTTGAGTGGTGCTGCTGCTTGGCTGCTCAGCTTGAGCCATTGTTGGCTCTGAGCAGACTAACCTGCTGGCAGAGGCAGTGCGTGACTGAAGCTATTCTGGTCACCCTCTGAATACTTTCAAGGGTGGTGAAATTCATCTGTGTGTTTCGGACCCAACTGTATTGCTGGGGTAGTGGCTGAGGGGTGGGCAGGGGAAAAGAATGTCACAGAGTCAATCCAGGACACTCTTCCTCTAGGTCTGGGGTTCGGCGGGCCAGCAGCTCCTGTGATACGAGGTGCTGCCCAGACTCTTGCAAGTGTGGAGGCAAGGAAGAAGCTGTGATAGGAGTTAAGACCCCCCCAGAAGGTTTTGTGAGCCAGGAAGATGTTCCTGAATTACAGAATAGAGGGCTCAGGGTGGGACTACAAGTGGGCAGTTGCCAGGTAGATTGCAGGAGGTAGAGGCTGCATCTTCTTCAGTAGTGAAGATCTCACCTCTCCAAGCCCAGGTCAAGCCTCCAAATCAATGCTGTGACTCAATGTAAGAAAGTTAGAAAACTTGGCTTCAAGCTGCTTTTTCAGGTGAAGATTGTCATGGAAGCAGGATGGGAATGGTTTTGTGACAGTAACAGGTCCCAACATGGCTCTCCTCTCTAATTTCTATCAATTCCCTTTGTGGAGCATTCACTGCTGCTCATTTTCTAAGGACAAAATGTGATTAGTGAGAGAAACTTTGTCCTGTATCTTGCTTAGTTGCCCTGAAGATAAGCATAACCTTTGTGAATGTCCCTTTGAAGGCTCTGAAAGAAACAATCAGATCTTAGCTTTACTGGGGGTTTTTGTTTGGTTGGGTTTTCATTGGTTTTGTTTAAACTGAACAATCAAATTATGTCAAAATGTTTGGTTGCATTTGAGACATTAACCTCCTGCCTCCTATTTTGAAAAGTAAAGGTAGAACTGGAAAGAATTTTTCTGAGCTTGCCATTTGAGCTGGGAAACATTCTGTGCAAACAGATTATTTGCATTTTGGGGAGAAATAGCTGGAAAATAATGAATCCTGAGTATCTTAAAAATGCTCCACTGCTAAACCTGCACTTCTGTCTTCCTGCTCCTTGCAATCTGTCAGCCTGTAGGAGCAGGGATGCACAGTGGATGAAGCACAACCATGATCAGCTGTGGCTGCATGCAAAGGGCTCCCCAGAGAGGTTGTGAAGTGTCCTCTGGAGCCTTTGCAGCCCTGTCTGGATGTGTTCCTGTGTGACCTCTCAGAGTTTTAGCACAGGGCCCATCTCCTGATTGGTACTGACTGGGGCTGCAACTTGGGCAGGGAGAAAGCGAATATAGATCTCGGCCATCAGTCCCAATGCATTCATAGAGGAGCTGTCTGAAGACTTTGGCAGAGCTGAAATGTTGCCTGGGCCAATGCAGCACGTTGCCTTTGTGGAATTTTCCTCCTGCCCTCAGCCTCTTACTCCCCAGTGCTGGGAAATGGGAACTATTCTGTTCCCCTGGAAACAGGATTGATTTGTTGGTTGGTTGGTTGGTTTTTAAGAGGAAATGAAACTTCTAGAAAGTTTCTTCTTACATTCAGATGAGCTTTATGGTTGGCTACAAGAAAACTCATGCCAAAAGACTTTAGATGGCAAGCAGAAAATAGAATCATGGAATCATGGAACCATGGAAATATGGAATCATGGAATCATAGAATAATGGAATCATGGAACCATGGAATCATGGAACCATGGAAATATGGAATCATGGAATCATGGAAATATGGAATCATGGAATCATAGAATGGCCTAGGTTGGAAGGGACCTCAGAGGTCATCTACTCCAACCCCCCTGACCTGGACAGGGACACCTCTCCGCTAGACCTGGCTGCCCAAGCCCCATCCAGTCTGGCATTAAACACCCCTAGGGAGGAGGCAGCCACAACCATTCTGTGCAATCTATTTCAGAGTCTCCCCACTTCTACCTAAGTCCAATCTAAACCTACTCTCCCTCATGTTCAAACCATTCCCCCTTGTCCTGGGCACTCTTGTGAAAAGTCTCTCTCCAGATAATTGGGGTGCATTTATCTTGGGCATAAAAAACTGGTACCTGGGTTACCCACCTGGCTTGAATGGGTTGTCAAATAGGTATAGAGTGAGAGGGGATCTGCATATAAGCTGACTGATCTTTTGGCAGTGTGAGACTGGCTCAGAATTTAGAGGAGGAAATAGGAGCACACTACATGAGCCCTTGGTTTTGTTACCTGCTCTCAAATAAAAAAGCTCACTGGACAGAGTTTTGCTGGGGAGAGAAATATTCTAGCATGGGCATGTTGCATTCACATGATTTAAGAACCCCCGTTTGAAGCCAGCAGGGTCTTTTGCATCTCAAAATGCTGCCTGCTTTCACAGAATCACAGAACAGGGAGGTTGGAAGGGACCTCCAGAGATCATTCAGTCCAAGCCCCCTGCCAGAGCAAGTTCACCCAGGAATGCATTCAGGTGGGGTTGGAAAGTCTCCAGAGAAGGAGACTCCACAACCTCTCTGGGCAGCCTGCTCCAGGCCTCTGTCACCCTCACTGCAAAGAAGTTTCTCCTCATGTTGAGCTGAAACCTTCTCTCTTCAAGTTTCTATCCATAGTTCCTTGGCTTATTGCTGTGCACCACCCAAAAAAGCTTAGCCCCTCCACTTGAGCCCCACTTTGAGATAGAGTGGCACAGAAAATATTTCAAACACTCCTTAAAAGAAATAAAAGTTAAGATTTCTTACTCTGTAAGGAGGTTCCATAAACTTCAGGAAATAGAAAGAAGTAATTTGCAGTGGTCTGATAATTGTTCTGGTCCAGACAGTGTTCTCTGCATTGTCAGAGGCCATGCTGAGCCTCTGGGCTTCATGGCAGATGGTAAAACTCCAGGGAGCTTGGTTTGAAATAGCCACCCCTCATAGCTCCAGAGAAATAATGCAAGCTTAAAGGAACCAGAAGGACCTGAATTTCTCCAACTTGGCAGAGCCGTTATGTATGGACAGAGTTGTTGTTGTTGTTTTCTTATTATTATTATTACCCTTGTGGCCAAGAAGCCAATGAGATCCTGGGTGCATCAAGAAAAGTGTGGCCAGCAGGGCTAGGGAGGTTCTTCTCCTCCTCTGCTCTGCCCTGCTGAGACCACACCTGCAATACTCTGTCCAGTTTGGGGTTCCCCAGGTCAAGAGAGACAGAGACCTGCTGGAGAGACTGCAAGGGAGAGCCATGAGAACGCTTAGGGGATTTGAGCATCTCCCCTGTGAAGAGAGACTGAGAGCCCTGGGGCTGTTCAGTCTGGAGAAGAGAAGGCTGAGAGGGGATCTGATCAATGTCTATCAATAGCTGAGGGCTGGGGGGTCAAGTGGAGGGGGCCAAGCTCTTTTGGGTGCTACACAGCAATAAGCCAAGGAACAATGGAGACAAAGTTGAAGAGAGAAGGTTTCAGCTCAACATGAGGAGAAACCTCTTTCCAGTGAGGGTGACAGAGGCCTGGAGCAGGCTGCCCAGAGAGGTTGTCGAGTCTCCTTCTCTGGAGACTTTCAAACCCCAGCTGGATGCATTCCTGTGCAGCCTACCCTGGGTGATGCTGCTGTGGCAGGGGGCTTGGACTGGATGATCTCTGGAGGTCCCTTCCAACCATTAATGTGTTGTGGTACTGTGATACTGTGTATGCCTTTGCACTGTGATACGTAGTTATGCATAGTGCTTCTATTTAAACTTCCAATTCTTTCCAATGCTGTGTGGAGCATTTTATATACTCCTTTGGGAAGGAGTGAAGAGCACCTGTCTCACTCCTTAAACCAAAGAAAATTATTCCCCCCCCCCTTTGCTTTTCTTTCTTTCCTTTTCCCCCTTTTTTCCACTGGAGATAAGCTAGGATTGTGCCTACAGCAGTGCGCAGGATATCTGCTCACCATCAGTGCCTGCTCCCCAGTGAATACATCTGCACGTGTTTTCTAGCAGACATCTCTGAGTGCAGGATTACACAGCTCTCAGCTCCCTCTGGGAAGTGAGTTGTCATTCTCTCTTCCCTCACCACGGTTCAATAGCTTCTCTGATTGATGCCACAAATTTTAGAGAGGCAATTTCTCATTTAAGTAAGAATCAACAGCCTTTTATGAGATGGAGAAGCACTAGGAGCAGATGAGCTCTCGAGAAACAAAGATCAGTTTTGAGAGGAGAGCTGCCCAAAGAGGTGGTGGAAGCCTCATCCCTGGAGCTTTTGAAGGCCGGGCTGGATGCGCCTGCAAGCAACCTGCTCTAGTGTGAGGTGTCCCTGCCTGTGGCAGGGGGGGTGGACCTGGATGACCCTTGAGGTCCCTTCCAACCCTGACAATTCTATGTGCTCTAGCCGTGCTGTTGATCATTTTGAAGAGATTTCATCACCTTTTTGGAGGGAGGGAAGGGGGGAGGAGGAGGAAAGGCTTCCACATAAAAATGACCCTTTCCACACAAACCTAAGTGCAGTTAGAGGATGGGAGAGGCAGTGTGAGGCTCTAGAGCCGCTACCCTGGAAGGGATTCGTTGTTTGAATGTGCCTCCCAGCGGCGGTGCTATGGCATCGATGTCACTGAAATTGTTGCTCTGGTATCCCAGCCAGGCCAAAGTGCTTGTTGGCAGTGGGGATAAGATGTGAAAAGCCTCGGCCAAGCCATGGCAAATTTCCAGCTCTGCTGCTTCATCTTTCCTTACAGACAACTTCTTTCTTCACTCGTCACTGGCTAAATTGGTCACCTTCTTGTTGCCTTATGTAAGGAGCTCAAAGATCCTGTGACTCTCTGTCACAATCTCCCTGTGCTCTATGGTGGTTTTAAACAGCATGTTAGCAATATTGTGTGTTTTGATCTGTTAATGGATAGAGGAAAGCTTTGCCACACAACTTGAAATGACTTCAGGCAGCTCTTGAAATCTTACTCTGTGTAGTTTTCTTTAAACCCCACTGTTTCTCCCCAAGCTTGACACTTCCCAGCCTCTTCAAAGGCTGCAGGTAGCTTGGTGTTTTAAAATGCTGCTAAAGCTGTGAATGACTAAAAAGGCTCTTCTTAAAAAATAAAAAGAATCTTTAAAAAAATCATTATTTCCCAATTAATTCTTCATAGAATCATACAATCGGCTGGGCTGCAAGGGACATCCAAAGGGACATTCGAAGGTCATCCAGTCCAACCCCTCTGCACTCAGCAGGGACATCCCCAACTAGATCAGGTTGCCCACAGCCCTCTCCAGCCTCACCTTCAATATTTCCAGGGATGGGGCCTCAACCACCTCCCTGGGCAACCTCTGCCAGTGTTCCACCACCCTCATGGTGCAAAACTTGTTCCTCACATCCAACCTAAATCTGTTCTGCTCTACTTTGAAGCCATTGCCCCTGGTCCTGTCCCTGCAGGCCTTTGCAAACAGTCTCTCTGCAGCCTTCTTGTAGCCCCCTTCAGGTACTGGCAGGTTGCTCTTAGGTCTCCCTGAAACCTTCTCTTCTCCAGGCTGAACAACCCCAGTAACTGTTCAGGTTAAGAGACCGGAAGAAAAAGCTCCTGATAATACATGTGCACAGTCCCTGCTTTTGAGGGACTTCTTGCCTAGCAGCACTTTAGGAAGAAAAGGAGTCAAATTTCTTCTGAAAATTTTGTCAAGAAAATTAAGTGGTGGCTGCTGTTTCCTTTTCCTTCTGGTTTCCAACAGTGCCCTGAAGGGATGACTTGGTGTGTGGCTGAGTCTCATGTACAAGTTGCCTGTCCTGGGATACACTTTTATAGAATCAAGGAATCATAGAATGCTCTGGGTTGGAAGGGACATCCAAAGGTCGTCCTGCAGGGACATCCCCAACTAGGTGAGGTTGCCCAGAGCTCTGTTGAGCCTCATCTTGAATATCTCCAGGGATGGGGCCTCAAACACCTCCTTGGGCAACCTGCTCCAGTGTTCCACCACCCTCATGGGGAAGAACTTCTTCCTCACATCCAATCTAAATCTGATCTGCTCTAGCTTGAAACCATTGCCCCTGGTCCTGTCCCTGCAGGCCTTTGCAAACAGTCTCTCTGCAGCCTTCTTGCAGCCCCCTTCAGGTCCTGGCAGGTTGCTCTTAGGTCTCCCTGGAGCCTTCTCTTCTCCAGGCAGAACAGCCCCAGCTCCCTCAGCCTGTCCTCACAGCAGAGCTGCTCCAACCCCCTGAGCATTTTTGTGTCCTACTCTGGACTTGCTCCATGGGGTCCATGTCCTTCATCTGCCATACCTTGCCTGTCCAGTGGTTTATCAGCCGCCACTGACGTGGGTCTGGCATCAGTACTGGGGTTCACTGGAGCAAGGGATTTAGCTGAGGTTGCTCTGCTGAGGTGGATCTCAGATGGATCTGTATCTCAAAGTGGTAGCTGGAAGCTGGTCTGGATGGTGTCAGATAGACACCTTTACATCTCTTAAGGCTAAGTGATATTTACACTTGTCCCCTTCCTACCTGCAAGGGCGGTGGGGACTGGTGACCTTGTCTAGCTGAAGTATCAGCTTCAGTGAATCTTTCTGGATCAGACAGAAGCTGAAGACCTGTGCCAAAGCTTTCAGGCATAAAATCTCCAGTTCCAAGAAAGAAGCTCCCTCAGCAGTGGGAGAAAAGCTACTGTCAGCATTCCTCTTCTCACTCCACAGCTCCACATGGGCTTTGTCTGATCTTTGAGTGCTTCAGCTGACATCTGGAGCCCTGCTTGCCCTCCAGCCCAGAAGCTTTCTGTCAGTGCATTTTAAGTGATTTTTTCTCTCTCTCTCTCTCTGGTTACATCCAATGTAATACCTGTTCAGAGATGACCTACTTGAGCAGTGAATGTAATCAGGATTAAGGACACTTGAAGAAACACTTTGTACTGCCTTCAGACCTCTGTAGGTAAAAATCAAATGCTTCCATGCAGCAAGCTTTGGCATGCATCACACGGTTACCCATGGCCTCAGCAAGTTCCTAGATGATAATGTTGAATTATTTTCTCAAGTCCTTCCTAGATGATGATGTTCAATTATTTTCCCAAGTCCTTTGTAGATGATAATGTTGAACTATTTTTCCAAGTCCTTCCTATCTGATAATATTAAATTATTTTCCCAAGAACATCCTGGTTGATAATGTTCAATTATTTCCCCAAGTCCTTCCCAGCTGATAATATTAAATTGTTTCCCAAGTCCTTCCCAGCTGATGATGTTCAATTATTTCCCCAAGTCCTTTGTAGCTGATAATGCTACATTATGTCCCCAAGTTCTTTCCAGCTGATGATGTTCAATTATTTTCCCAAGCCCTTCCTAGCTGATGATGTACAATTATTTCCCCCATAAATATATAGGTAGCTTGCCTGCAGTTGGGCATGGCCTGATTGGTGTCCTGGGAGTTCAGCCTTAAAAGCATCAGCATGGAAAGCCTTGTGTACCAAGTGAGCACCATGGATCCTTGCAAGAACCCAAGTTTCTCTTCAGAGAGGGTACTCAGGTGTTGTTACAGTTGGAGGGAGAAACTTTAGCCTAGATCATGACTGCAAAGATTGAAAGTAAAATAAATTACCATTGGATGCAAAGGGAAAATAATGCTAAGGTCTATAGAATTCATTGGCTTGCTAATGGGGATATAGAGTAGAGGCATCAAGAGTTCTCTCTGTTCTCTTTTCTTCTTCTGTTGCTTCTGCTTGCAACATTCCTCCCTCTCTTTTGTGGTCTTGCCAGGGCATCTCTGTTTTGACTACTGTGTGAGGTACTGGGAAGGAGGGAGGGAGTGGGGTGAACAGGTCCCCTGGACCAGAGAGGCTTCATTTCCTTCCATCCCAAACTGATCTACTCTGTCAATTTTATTCTGGGGGGTAATTCTCTCAAATTAGTTGGGGGAGGGTAATTTCAACCCACCACAGGTGTGAAACCCATCAGGGCGCTACATGTTCTGATCATCACCTGCAGAGCAGAAGCCTGTGGAGCACTGCACTCCCCAAAGGTCCCAGTTAATGCTTATGGGCCTGGTCTCAGTCCGAGGGCTGGTTGCCTGTGCTGGGAAGGGCTCTGATATTGTGGTGGTTTGAGCCTTAACTGGGAGTTAAGAGCTCAGGTGGGGCCAAGGCTGAGAATCTCTCCCCCACTCCCCCCCTCCTCCCTCCCAACAGAGAGAGGAGGAAAGGAAGGAGCAAATCCACCAAACATAATTTGGAGTCGGCTTGGAAGTAGAGAGGCAAAGAGTTGTCTTTAAGCAATATATAAATATATATATATATATAACAATAACAGGAAAAAGGTTCACAAGGACAAGGAACAAGGATGGATGGGAGGGGGACAAAAACAAGAGAGTAATACAAAACCAGCCTTTCTCTGAGGAAGCGTGGAGGCAGCAGGTCCGACCACGTGGCAGAGGAGCAGGAGGGCAGCTGCAGTAGCTCTCATCCAGCAGAGGCAGGAGCCAGAGAAGGGCCAACAGCTACGAGGTCCTGCTTTTTATACCCTAGCTGGGCAGGGAGGGGGGAGTGGAACAGACTCAGCTTCCCAGGTGAAAAATGCCCTGCAGGGGGTGAAAAGTACCTGCAAGCCCTCCCCCCTGCTTTGTTCTTTTGTTCTCAGAAAAGGGTG
Source organism: Colaptes auratus (assembly GCA_015227895.2). Taxonomy (NCBI): domain Eukaryota; kingdom Metazoa; phylum Chordata; class Aves; order Piciformes; family Picidae; genus Colaptes; species Colaptes auratus. Next base: position 262,389 of record JAAWVA010000051.1, read on the forward strand.
CTAACCCACCACAGATATTTCCAGTTAAAAAGCCAACACAGGTTTCCTGTTAGTTCAACTGATGTGAGCACTGTGAAGTTGATCACTGCACACTGCCTCAGTTGCCAAACCGAGCCTGAGACGTTGCTCACCATCGGTGTCTCATCTCAGCTGTTGCAGAGGTAGACCTGTAGTAGCACTGTTCACTAGCTCAACATGGGAGAAGGAAGTTGAAGCATCAAACATCTCTTTAGAAGTGTCCTTGGCACAGATTTAACTACAGAATTCTTGGGGTGGGGGGAGTCTCTTTAGAAAATGACTCCTGTGGTCATTTTGCCTTTGACCATGGCTAGTTTCTGCTGGTAAGATGAATCCACCCCCCTGTTCTCTTCTCACTTACAATTTCCTCTTTTAACCTTTCTCCTTCTTGTTCAAATCCAGGCCATGTAATAAGGGAAACTGGAAATAGGAGCTCAGTCTGGAAAGGTTTGTGCAACATTTTTGTGTTGTTGTTTCCTGCAGAGGGGGAAAAGGGCTTTTACATTTCCATTAAAAAACTTAATTCTTCCTCCCTGCCTTGGCTCTCTTCCTGTGGTGGTTGTACTATAAAATAAAGGGAGCTGAGAAAGAGCCTAAGTTGGATTGATCTGAGCCTTTAGTGGCTTGATATTCCTGTTACTTGATTTTAGAGTCAATAGATGGTGCTCAAAAATAGGAAATCCCCTACCAGCTGCTAGTGGTACTAGCAAATCATCAAATGATTGCTTTAATTGGGTCAATTTAAAGGGGGGGGTTAGGGTGGGAAGAACAGCAAAGGGTAAAAGATCTGTCATGGCAACAGGCAGTTTTGGGGTGCCTGCATTTACAAGACCCCAGCTTCTGAGACCTCTTAAGAGAGGGGAGATAAATCTGAGTTTCAAAGTGGCACACCCCATGAGGCTCAGACAACAGATTCCCTGAAGCTGGACCAAGCAGGGCATCCAAAAACAATCACTACCCACGCTGGCAACCCCCCACCTTGTTTGTTTTGGAAAATATTGTGATCTCTGGTGCCAGTTTCAAGCGGGCAGCACTGCCAAATGTAACTTACTTGGCTGCTGTGAACCCTTACCCTACCCTTACCCACTCTAGCTATAAGCAGTTAGAAGGGGCTTGGATGTCTCTTTCTGAAAGCCAACAGAGCTTTTCTGTGGGTTTGCCTGCTCTGGGACTCTCCAGACCCCGGTGGTGCTGCAGCCTGGTGTTCCCAGCCACCTCCTCAGCAGCAGACTCTGGGTGGCTGCTGGTCTCCCTGAAGAGCAGAGGGGAGCCCACATGATGCTCTTCTTCAAAGTGCTGGAGGCTTTGGCTTCACACCTGGTAAACCAGTGCAAAGAGCCCCAGGACAGGGCTGTTCACTGATCCTGGGCAAAAGATTAGTTTTTAAGTGCTCTTTGGTTCTAGAGCTTTGCTGGAAACAGTGTTGTGTCTTTTTCGTGCTGAGACTTTGGTGGTTGGAGGGAACGATGGGAGATTAATTAAGGGACTGGGCTAAGACTCAGAATGTTTGGCTTCCTGACTCTGCCACATTTCCCAGGCAAGTCATTTATGAGGAGACACTGATTTCCTTCATTGCCTGAACTCTCAAAGGATGAAAAACCATCCTGGCTGATTAAGACCTTGGGAAGTTGTTGAATCCTAGCCCCTGCTCCGAGGCAGCGTAATGGCTCGTGGTACCTTCTCCAACTGCTCAGCACTGAGGGTGCCACAGTCTGCCTGGACAGCCCTTGACCCACGTGAGGTCTCAGGTGAAAGAGGTAACGTGGTAGTTTTAGGCTGTGCCTAGAAAATTTTCCACAGATCTTGAACAGAAAGTAGTAGAATGTAAACAAATCACCACTGGATGTGAAAAGGAAAGTAATGGTAAGTTCTAAATAACCCCATGGGACAGATAACAAACATAAAAGCTAGTTGAGTATACTAACTTTCTCTCTTTTCACTTCCTTCACTCTAGCAGGTATTAGCTCTGGCTTCTGCTGGCTTTGCTGACCTTGGCTGCATCGCTTTGTTGTGGCTGAGTCAAATCACTCTCTGCTCTTCTCTCTCCTTTATCGTGTACAGGGGGGTAAGGGAGCAGGGAGGGGGAAGCTATTAGTAGCTCCCTGGTTTGTCCAGGGGGATTCTTGTGCTGTTTTAAACTGCAAATACTTGGATATTGTGTGTTTTGTACAGATTCATTGCATTCCATACTTTAGATTGTAGTTTTGCTTGCAAATAGAGCTTCATTCACTTCCACTGAGCTAGTCTGGCAAATTTTATAGTTTTGGGGAGGGGGTGGGGGTGGTTCTCAACCCACCACAAGTAAGATCAGGCATGGAGGGGATTTGTGTCACCCTTGCCAGCAGCATGGGTTTCTGTACCACTCTGCAGCCTCCTTTGCTGTGGTGAGCTCTGTCTTCCCCTGGGAAGCACCTTCCTCCTTGCCTGGTAAGGGCATGACCAAGAGTGGAAGAGAGAGTTGTGGGGAGATGCCATGCTAGCAACAAGCATGCAGGGCAGGGGGCTGTGCCATCCCCCACATTGCAACCTCTATCACTCTGCTCTTGGCTTACATTCTTCCCTTATTTGCCAGCAGGGACAATCCTGCTGACCTGCTGCCCTTAGTGCTACCAGAACAGTTTTGCCTTTACTAACCAGCCCAGGTTTTGCTCCCCCACTGACAGAGGGAAATATTTCAGTTGCTATTCTCTTTCAAAAGAAAGAGAATTCAGGGGGTAGTCTCTTCTTGTATCAGTCTGAATATGACAAACCCTGGAGTGTTCTCTCTCTCTGCTACCACCATATGGATTTCCTGCCAGGGTGAAGGAGTGGAGCTGCAGAAGATGCTTCAGATTTTTCAGCTGCTAATGTATTAGTTAAAGTCTATTTATGTAAAGGCAGATTAGCTAGGATCACTGGAGCTGAAAATTCTATTTCCTCCTAATGAACTGGGCACAGAAAGCTACCCAACCCTATGAAATTATTTAGTAGGGAATCCAGCTTGCACTCCCCTTCATCTCTGGAGATGTGTGAAATAGGAGGTCTGAGCTCATTTTTAGACAGTATGCTCAACAGCAGTGACTTCTTCATGCAGCCTGGACTATGAGCACTCAAAGCATTTAAAAATGGCATTTATTTTTTTTTGCCCCTTGTCGCTCATGTTTCAGTGGGTTCAGCTTCAGCCTTATGAGAAGCTGCTGCACTGCTTCACACACAGGCTGAGCCACAATTGTGAAAATTGAAATGAGCTTCAAACAGGTCCCGACCTTGGGACTCTAGGTATTAAGGTACCTGGAACAGAATTTATCATCAGATGAAAATTAAGAGGTCCTATTAGGAGTCTTTGTAGCCCTTCTTTTCTCCATAATAGGCACGATTCCTTCCACAGAATCCAGCAAATTGCTCTGAGGACCAATCAGCTTGCCAGGTAGGTGGGGAATAACTATTTATAGTCCTACTCTGAGAAACTGCTCTGTCTCTTCATCCCTTTAGCCACTTGACCTCCCTCTTTTCTCTCCTAGGTAAATCATTTCCCAGATGGGAGAGTTTTCTCTGAAGGCAAGGATCCGTGATGTTGGTTAGCACACAAAACCCACAGCCAGTACGAGATACTGGGGTGGAAGTGCAGTTGGAGGGAAACCCCACAACGCTCTTTCCCCTCTTGCTTGCTTTCAATTTGCAGCACATTGCACATGTTGAGCAAATAGGTAAAGGTGATAGCTAAGAGCTGGCAGTGCTGCCATCCATGGTTTCCCAGCTGGTGGTCTCGCTCAGTGTTGGCTGTGCAGCACTGATGCAAAGACCACAGATGGAACTGCCACAGCCCTCTTGTTTCAAACCCTCTTTCCTTTCTGCTGTTCGAGGTAAGCTGTTCAGGACACATCACCCAAGCCTCAGCAGGTGGTTGCCAAAATTTGGGAAGGAATTTGAGGGGAAACTGCAAACTGAGGGTTGGTTTCAACAGGGTGCTGTGGGAAACCCATTGCATTTCAAGTGTCAGTAACCCTTTCCTCTCCTCATGTATCTACTTTTGGGGTTGTTTCCTTCTTCTTCTGTATTCCTCCCTCCCCCCTTTTAAATTTAGTTTTATCAAACACCTGAGTGCTGCTGATCTGTCAACAGATTCTAAGGGCCACACTCCAAACGACTTTTGAAATCCCCAGGCTTCACTGCTGGGTTAAACCACGTGTCATGCCTTAGTACCCCCTCCAGCCACTCAAACAATCAAAGCAAGCTCAGGCAGGTCAGCACATCCATCACCTGAGGTTACTCATTCATTTCACTGCAGTCCCCACACGGGAGCCAAGCACAAGCAGCCTTTCCCTGCAGGTCTCAGCTGCCTTTGCCGTCTGTGTCCACACTCAGCACATGTTCATCCCTTTACCTTGATGCTCTTGAGGTCGATTGCAGGTTCTTTGGGCTTAGCTGGGGCAGGTGCTGGCGCTGGCGCTGGCGCAGGTGCTGCTGCTGCTGCTGGCTTCTTTACATCCTTCTTTGGTGCCATTTTGTGTTGCTTAAACTTGAAAGTAAAGGTGTCCCAACCCCCCCAAGCAAAAAAAGTCACCAACCCCCAAAACAAACTTAAAAAACACCCCAACCCAAAAACCTTAGGAGTGTTTCCTGGGAGAGGAGCAGTGGTCAGAATGAGCTAGAGCCTGTGCCCTGGCGCTGGACCCGACGCGCTAAACTCTTAAGGGCATATATATATTTCACTTAGTGCCTCATACAGTCCTGACACATGCAGCTGGATTGGACAGCTTGCTAATCAAGGGGGATGTCATTCCAGCTCGAGCTATAAATGGAATGTGAGAGTTCAGGGCTTCAGAAGATCAAGGCAGTTGGGTGGCTTTATCTTCCCCCCTCCTCTTAAAACACCCAACCCACCTCCCCTGTATTTCGTTTTACTGGGGGCAAAGGAGGGGGAAACGGGACAAGCCCAGTTTCAGACCCATCTCTGACATTCAGGCAGGGAATTAACTCTCCCTTTTTTTTTTTTTTTCTCCTCTGAATTTCAGGTCTGCTTAAGTAATAGATCTTCTTTCTTCCCTTCCCTCCCCTTTCCCCTCATGCCTGTGTAGTGTTCCAGGAGGATTTAGTTTCAAGTAGGAATTTTGACTTTCAAGGCTGGGAAGATCATCAATTTCCAACCTTGTTGCTTCTCTCCTCACAGCCCCTCACTCCTCCTCTGCTTCCTTCTTTTACAAGGAAGTGTTGATCAAGGCTTTGGGTGGTTAAAAATAAAACAGACAAATATGGAAAACGCTGCAGCACCTTCAGCCAAGACATCTCTCTCAGACCCTGAGTGTCTTTCAGTTGTTCTTACTGTCCCTTTCTATCATGTTAAGGCTGTGCTTAAAATTGAAAATTACTTCCTTTAATCTTTTCCTATTGGTTTGCTTTGGAAACAAGCCATCAGCAAAGGAGGCACTTCTGTTTGCACCTCGTTTGCCTCCCCATCCTGTGTCTCTTGTTTATCTTTACATGTTTCAGTCTCCCGAGGGACCTCCTTGCTGCACATGCTCTTTGAGAGACACAGCTTTCAGGAGAGGATCATAGAATGGTCCTGGCCAGAAGGGACCTCCAAAGGTCATCCAGTCCAACCCCCCCTGCAGTCAGCAGGGACATCCCCAACTAGAGCAGGTTGCCCAGAGCCCTCTCCAGCCTCACCTTGGATATCTCCAGGGATGGAGACTCAAACACCTCCCTGGGCAACCTCTTCCAGTGTTCCACCACCCTCATGGTGCAGAACTTGTTCCTCATGTCCAATCTAAATCTGCTCTGCTCTAGTCTGAAGCCATTGCAAACAGCCTCTCTGCAGCCTTCTTGCAGCCCCCTTCAGGTCCTGGCAGGTTGCTCTTAGGTCTCCCTGGAGCCTTGTCCAGGCTGAACACCCCCAGCACCCTCAGCCTGTCCTCGTAGCAGAGCTGCTCCAACCTCCTGAGCATTTCCATGGCCCTTTTCTGGACCCTCTCTATCAGGTCCTTGTCCTTCCTGTGTTGGGGGCTCCAGACCTGCACACAGCACTGCAGGTGGAGTCTCAGCAGAGCAGACCAAAGTGTCAGAATCACCTCTCTGGCTCTGCTGGCAATGCTGCTTTGGATGCAGCCCAGGCTGCCATTTGCCTTGTGTGATGCAGGCTCACTCTGCCTGCTCCTCTCCAGCTTCTCCTCCATCAGCACCCCTAAGTCCTTTTCCTCAGGGCTGTTAGAAACTAACACCTCCTCTCCCAGCCTGTATTGATAGTGAGCATTGCTCTGGCCTCCAGACTTTTCTGTTTGCAGTAGACTTTTTCCCCCAGCACAGCTTCTAACCCTTTCAAACCTGATGCTTTCCCCAGGTCCGTACAGCTGAGATTTTCTGCAGAAGATATCCAGAACTGCTGATCCTTTGTTGTTGTTGTTGAGCAATTCCTCTCCCCTTTCTTTCCAGGCTCATGAAGTTCTGTGCTGGTTAAGTGCACGGTGTTCAATGGGAGCCTTGCTTCTCTTCATGAACTGCACAGACTCTTTGGGATTGGAATCATGTCTTTAGAATCAATAGACCCTGTACTGCTTGATGCATGCAGTTTAAAGCCCAGGCTCAGTCTCTGCTTCAGACCAAGAGAGATTTTTACTCCTTTTTCTCCTCTTTATTTTGTCTTTAGTTTTGTGAATGCCTTGTGACAAATAATCTATGATTGAAGAGCTCTGTTGGTTTCCTTCAAGGTGCCTGGTGGAGGAATTCCTGTTCTGCTGATTTGCCTGGGAAGGGGATGGTGCAGCTTCTCTGCAGGTAACAGGAACCTGCATCCCCTAGGGGCCTGGTGAGGAGGCATCTCCACTTCAGGATAACCCACCAGTGGAAATGGATCCTGGAAGTATAGCTTAAGTGGAAATAATCTACATTTGTATGCATCTCTACACCTATGAGAAGTTTCATGGCAAGAAAGGTCACCTGAGATTTCACAGAATCACAGAGTGTTAGGGGCTGGAAGGGACCCCAAAAGCTCATCCAGTCCAACCCCCCTGCCAGAGCAGCATCACCTAGAGCAGGTCACACAGGAACACATCCAGGTGGGGTTTGAAGATCTCCAGAGAGGGAGACTCCACAACCCCCCTGGGCAGCCTGCTCCAGGCCTCTGTCACCCTCACAGGGAAAAAATTCTTCCTTACGTTCACAAGGAACTTCCTCTGCCTCAGCTTCCACCACTGCCCCTTGTGCTGGCATTGGGCAGCCCCCAGCAGAGCCTGGCTCCAGCCTCTGGGCACTCACCCTGCACAGCTTTAGCAACAGCAAGGAGGTCACCTCTCAGGCTCCTCCAAGCTCCAGAGCCCTCAGCTCCCTCAGCTTTTCCTCATGAGGAAGATGTTCCACTGCCTTCATCTTTGTGGTTCTTGGCTGGACTCTCTCAAACAGTTCCCTGAGGTACTTTTTGAACTGAGGAGCCCAGAACTGGACACAATATTCCAGATGTGGCCTCACCAGGGCAGAGTATAGGGGGAGGAGAACCTCTCTCGACCTACTCACTACAGTCCTTCTAATCCACCCCAGGATGCCATTGGCCTTCTTGGCTACCAGAGCACTTTGCTGGCTCATGGTCAACCTCCCATCCATTAGGACCCCCAGGTCCTTTTCCTCTTCTCTGCTCTCCAGCAGCTCAGTCCCCAACCTACGCTGCTCCATGGGGTTGTTCTTTCCCAGGTGCAAAACTCTCCCCTTGGCCATTGTAGAATTTAATTCCATTTCTCCCTGCCCAGCTCTCAGCCTGTCCAGGTCTGGCTGCATGGCAGCACAACCCTCCTGTGGCAGCCACTCCTCCCAGTTTGGTGTCCTCAGCAAACTTGCTGCCAGTGCCCTCTGTGCCCTCATCCAGGTCATTGATGAATATATTGAACAGTTTTTGTCCCAGTAATGACTCCTAGGGACTCCAGTAGACATAGGACTCCAACTAAACTCCATCCCAGTGACCAGGTTTGCAGTGAAAGAATCCTGACAGCCACCATCAAATATAGTTTAAAAGGTAAACCAAGCTTTCAGAAATCAAATATGAACTTAGTGCTGGCTCTGCAGAGTGTGGTCTAAGAATGCAGATACACCTGGATGTGCTTCATGCTGACAGACATGGAGGTGTTATGAGGAGCTGCCACAAAGTAATTGTATATTGATCAGGAGAGAATCATAGAACCATAGAATTGTCAGGGTTGGGAGGGACCTCAAGGATCAGCCGCTTCCAATCCCCCCTTGCCATGGGCAGGGACACCTCACACTACAGCAGCTTGCTCACAGCCACATCCAGCCTGGCCTGAAAAACCTCCAGGCATGAGGCTTCCACCAACTTCTTGGGCAACCTCTGCCAGTGTCTCACCACCCTCATGGGGAAGAACTTCTTAACATCCAATCTGAATCAACCCACTCCTAGTATTGCTCCATCCTCCCCAGTCCTATCACTCCCTGACACCCTCAAAAGTCCCTCCCCAGCTTTTCTGTATCCCCCTTCAGGTACAGGAAGGCCAGAAGATAAACAGGCACAGAGGAGGAGGATGGCAGCTCCTTATTTCAGTTGCTGGGCTACAGACTTGGTTGCGGTGAATTTTTCAAGGCCTGGGACAGGACACCAGGATCTTATCTGCCTGCAAAGCATGGGTGTGTCCTGAGACATGTCTGGGAGTGTGTGGGGTCTGTCCCTAGAGAGCAGAATTGTCCCAGGTGATGCAGAGGAGATGTGTCCCTGTGCTCTTTTCTGGGAGCTGCTATTTGCAGGTCTCTGATCGTGTCGTACCATCTCGTCCTGGGCTGCAGAGCTGGTGCCAGGGGCTGTAGCATGAAGGCTCCACTTCCCCTTTTAGCAGCAGCTTTGGGGAAGGCTAAAGCAAGCCCCCAGCCTCCCCCTTGCTCTTGCTGGGGCTTGCTGATATCCACTTGTAAGGGAAAGCAGGAGCAGCTGGGGATGCGAGTTATCACTGGCATCTGTCTCCCCGGGTGCACAGCTCCTGGGGAGTGTGTGGCTGCCCCTCTCTTGCAGGAGATTCCATGTTCGGGGGGACATAATGAACCATGACAGAGCTTCAGGTTTCAAACGGCCCCAGAAATCCATTAGTGAGAGGGCTGTTGGAAACCATGTCCTGTTGGTCCTGCTACTCACTGGAAGGGGTCAGCTTGCTGCAGCTTGCCTGGTTTTTACACTGGTGGTCTGAGCAGCACAGAACTGCTCTGAATTTGAGTGCTTTAAGAGAAGGGAAGTGTGTTTCAATGGACATGTGGCACTGAGTGCACCCTCAGCACCAAGCTGTGTGGTGTGGCTGACATGCTGGAGGGAAGGGATCTGTCGTGGTTTGGGAGAGCAATCCTCCCACCAGGGGCAGAAATAACGACTCAGACAAACAGATTGCAAAAGTGATGGAAAGTTTAAATGGAAAAAAAACCAAATAAAGCAACAATGAAAGTTTTACAGAGAACCACAAGCACCGTGACAAAGAGAGAGATCCCCTCCCCACCTGGGGGTACACCCAACCCCCACCCCCAGGGCTCGCTCTTCCCCCCCGACCCAGCCTCGGGCCTGGGCAGGCCCAAGGGAGGCAGCTCAGGCCATTGTACCTAGGCAGCAGCAGGGGACGAAAGAGGAAGTGCAGGCCCCGCGTGGATGTTTTATAGGGGAGCAGGGAATGGTGGGAAATGGAATACCTGGTTTGTGTGTCCACCCCCCTGGGCTGGGCCACCCCTTGGGAGCTCCCAGGTGTGGGCTGGGCAGTGGCATCCGGGCCAGCACCCAGCCTAAACCACCACAGGATCCACCCAGAGCACCGGGACAGGCTGCAGAGATGGGCCCAAGCCAATCTTAGGAGGTTCAGCAAGACCAAGTGCAAGGTCCTGCACCCTGATGGCTGAACATCTTTCAGGCAGGAGCAGACTGTGCACCCTTCAGGATATAACCCATCCATATCAGCTATGGAGACCTTTATGCAACACACAAATCCATTTTTCCTGTAATGCCAAATACCAATTATCATTGCTGTTTCCTTTAACCTCCATGGCCACTTGAAATACCTTTCCTGCTGCTGGGCAAATACAGAGACACATTCTTACTGCTTGTACCAATGGCCCAGGCCAGCCTCATGAGGTTCAACAAGACCAAGTGCAAGGTCCTGCAGCTGGCTCGGGGCAATCCCAGGCACTGATATAGGCTGGGCAGGGGCTGGCTTGAGAGCAGCCCTGGAGAAAAGGACCTGGAGGTGCTGGTGGAGGAGAAGCTCAACAGGAGCCAGCCATGTGCCAAGCAGAGCCTGGGCTGCAGCAAGAGAAGTGTGGCCATCAGGGCCAGGGAGGGGATTCTCCCCCTCTGCCCCACTCTGCTGAGGCCCCACCTGGAGCTCTGTGTCCAGGTCTGGAGCCTCTGTTACAGAAAGGATCTGGAGGTGCTGGAAGGCATCCAGAGAAGGGCCACAAGGATGAGCAGAGGGCTGGAGCTGCTCTGCTATGAGGACAGACTGAGAGAGTTTTGGTTGTTCAGTGTGGGGAAGATAAAGCTCTGAGGAGACCTTCTTGTGGCCTTCCAGTATCTGAAGGGGGCTACAGGAAAGCTGAGGAGGTTAGGGTGTCAGGGAGTGATAGGACTGGGGGGAATGGAGCAAAACTAGAAATGGGTAAATTGAGATTGGATGTCAGGAAGAAGTTCTTCCCCATGAGGGTGGTGAGACAGTGGAAGAGGTTTCCCAGAGAGGTGGTGGAAGCCTCATCCCTGGAGGTTTTCCAGGCCAGGCTGGATGGGGCTCTGAGCAACTTGCGGTAGTATGAGGTGTCTCTGGCCATGGCAAGGGGGTTGGAACTGGATGAATTTTGAGGTCCCTTCCAACTCTGACAACTCCATGATTCTATGATTCTAATGTGTTGGCTTTGTAAGGGTTCATCATGCACAAGTCACAAGTCCCAGCACTGAACCCTGAGGGACTCCACCAGACTCAGGCCTCCAGTTAGACTCTGTCCCATTGACCACAACTCTCTGACTTCTTTCCTTCACCAGTTCACATCCACCTCACCATCTGATCATCCAGACCACACTGCCTTGCTTTGTTTTGTGGCAAATTCATCACAGGACACCAGATCAAGCACTAAGAAAAGTGGTGTTGGTCACTCAGAAGGCTCTGGTGGGAGTTTGCCTTCAGGCAAGGTGTGACAGTAGCTACATACACCTAGGGACAGTGAACCTATTCCAGTCTCCTCTTGGAGCCTCTCTCCTGTCCTGTGGACTCCTCTCTGCTATGATTTCAGCTGTCTGACACGTTCTCTCTTTCCTGTGCTCAACTCCTGGCTGACACCTGTTGCAGTTAAATACTTGCCATGTTTCTCCTGTGAAGATTGGGTGGCTGCGATGTCAGCAGGAAGAGCTTGGAAATATATGGGCACTGCTTGGCCAGCTCTGAGCCTGGAGAGAAAGAGTAGAGAATCATGGAGTCACAGAATTGTCAGGGTTGGAAGGGACCTCAAGGATCATCTAATTACAGCCCTCCTTGCCATGGATCAGGTTGCCCACAACCACATCCAGCCTGGCCTTCAAAACCTCCAGGGATGAGGCTTCTACCACCTCCCTGGGCAACCTCTTCCACTGTCTCACCACCCTCATGGAGAAGAACTTCAGATGCTGGAAGGCCACAATAAGGTCTTCTCAGAGCCTTCTCCCTATGCCATCCCTGAAATGTGTAGGATGGCCATAAAAAAGGGAGATTGCTGCCTCATCCAGAGTGGTCATCTGATTCAATTTTCCCATCTTTCACCACAGGCTTAAGGTAGCAAGGCAGGGATTTGCTGCCAGCAAACTCTCAGGATCTCAGTGGCAGGCTGTAATGCTGACTGTGTGCAACAGGCTGCCCAGTTAATCTACTGGAGCTGCTCTGCTATGGAAACAGACTGAAGGAGTTGGGGCTGTTCAGTCTGGAGAGGAGAAGGCTCCAAGGAGACTTTTATTGTGGCTTTCCAGTATCTGAAGGGGGCTACAGGAAAGCTGGGGAGGGACTTATTAGGGTGCCAGGGAGTGATAGGACTGGGGGAAATGGATCCAAGCTAGAGGAGAGAAGATTGAGATTAAAAGTTAGGTAGAAGTTCTTCCCCATGAGGGTGGTGAGAGACTGGCAGAGGTTGCCCAGGGAGGTGGTGGAAGCCTCATCCCTGGAGGTTTTTCAGGCCAGGCTGGATGTGGCTGTGAGCAAGCTGCTGTAGTGTGAGGTGTCCCTGCCCATGGCAGGAGAGTTGGAACAAGATGATCCTTGAGGTCCCTTCCAACCCTGACAATTCTGTGATTGCAAAGGAGTTGGCTTCATCAGGGCTCATCATACACAAGGCATTTTCAACACAGTACAGCAAAGCCTTTTGCTATCCTAGATGCTTGTAGCTGCAGGACACCCCAAGGGTGGTGGAACACTGGAACAGGTTGCCCAGGGAGGTGGTCAAGGCCCTGTCCATGGAGATATTAAAGGTGAGGCTCAGTGAGGCCCTGGGCAACCTGGTCTAGTTGGGGATGTCCCTGCTGCCTGCAGAGGGGCTTGGACTGGATGACCGTTGGAGGTCACTTCCAGCCCAGCCCATTCTGTGATTCTGTGATCCTAAGCTGTGGAAGCTTGTGGAGAAGAGTCAAACACAATCACTTTGCCGGTCAGCAAGTTTCAGGGGTATCGGTCCAACTGTCCTCTGGAAGGTGGTCTGGGAGCAAGGCACAGCACAGGAGGCAACCTGGAGGTGGCTGTGCAGGATTGTCCATAGCAGCCATGGCCTTTGCAGATGGTGGTAAGCAGGGCTGTGATGGCTGAATGCTGGAGCCAGCATTGTGTGATGGCACAAAGGCTGAGTTACGTGCACAGGCAGAGGGCTTGAGGATTTGCCTCCTATCTCCTTCAAGTGCTGTGTAAGCTGTTAGTAGCCTGGATGCAATCAGGGACATGCAGCAGTCACAGGGCAGTGCTGGCTGGTGTCAAACTGTGCTGAAGGAGCAGGCAAAGGAATGAGCGTCTGAAGAAGGGGAAGGAAGGCACCAGCTGGTGTGCCACATATAGCCTGTGGCTGACTTAGCACTTGTGCCACATTGCTCTCCTGCACAAGGCCTTCTAATTCTGTCCAGGACGCTGTCAGTGTCCCTCAGCAACTGGCAGTGAGACATAGAAGACATTCCTGGGGGAGCTGGCAGCAAGGTGCACCAGGCATTCCTTGGAGAGCCCATAAACATCTCCCTCACCCCCCCTGTCTTGCCCCAGGAAGGTTGCAGAAAGGGGGGAGCAGCTCTCCGAAGGTGTGCCTGCTTCTCAGCTCTTGCTGGGGGCCTTGGTGCTGCCTGCAGCTCAAGCTCCAAGAGTTCACCTTCCCTGAGGAATGGTGTCACTCAAGGGCTTTGTGCAGTTTGCTTCCCACCCTCCTGCAAGGCTTCCAGTCTCTTTTTTTGGCACCTCAGTTTCCTCTGCATGAGCATCAGCTTATAGATCACTGAACAACCAGGCTCTGAAATGCAAGAGCCTGTCTAACCAAAATATGCAGGAGCAGGGCTGTGCCTTGCTCCTGCTGCCCAGCCCCTTTGGCAAGGGCTGCAGTCCAGGCAGAAGCTGGATATCAAATCCTACCAGGCACAACTCTCTCCCAAGGCTGCTGGGTCTGCAGAGGAGCTCTGTGGTTTGGAAATGCAAAAGCTTAGCACTGCAGGAGATGTTTGTCTCAGCATGGAACTACTTCAGATGAAATCTCCTTGGTGCTGCTCTGTGCAGTTGGGACTCCTGCTGCTTCAGGGCCCCACAGCCTGTGCATGAGCTGCAGAGGTCCATCCTCCTCTCTTTGCCCTGGGGTGTGCAACAAAGGAGTGAAATCCTTGCCTGTTAAAATGAATCACAGAATCATAGAATGGTCCAGGCCAGAAGGGACCTCCAAAGCTCATCCAGTCCAACCCCTCTGCAGTCAGCAGGGACATCCCCAACTAGATCAGGTTGCCCACAGCCCTCTCCAGCCTCACCTTCAATATCTCCAGGGATGGGGCCTCAACCACCTCCATGAGCAACCTGTTCCAGTGTTCCACCACCCTTCTGGTGCAGAACTTGTTCCTTGTGTCCAATCTCAATCTGCTCTGCTCTAGTTTGAAGCCATTGCCCCTGGTCCTGTCCCTGCAGGCCTTTGCACAGTCTCTCTGCAGCCTTCTTGTAGCCCCCTTCAGGTCGTGGCAGGTTGCTGTTAGGTCTCCCTGGAGCCTTCTCTTCTCCAGGCTGAACACCCCCAGCTCCCTCAGCCTGTCCTCAGAGCAGAGCTGCTCCAACCCCCCAATCATCTTTGTGGCTCTCCTCTTGATCTGCTCCATCAGGTCCATGTCCTTCCTGTGCTGAGGGCTGCAAACCTGCACACAGCATTGCAGGTGAGGTCTCAGCAGAGAAAAGTACCAGATTCTCAATCTCTGGCAATGCTGCTTTGGATGCAGCCCAGGCTGCCCTTGGCCTTCTGTGCTGCAAGCTCACACTGCCTGCTCATGTCCAGCTTCTCACCCACCAGCACCCCCAAGTCCTTTCCCTCAGGGCTGTTAGAAACATCTCCTCCCCCAGCCTGTACTGATAGAGAGGATTGTTCCAGCCCAGGTGCAGAACTCTGCACTTAGTCTTGTTGAACCTCATGAGGTTCACCTGGGCATCTCCTCTCCAGCCTGTCCAGATCCCCTTCTGCACTTCACAGGTGCTTTCTGCTGGCACTGCCTACTCCTTCCTTAGCAGAATTTTCATTCCAGCTTCCTAGACTGTGACTAGAGAGGTGTCTTCCAAGGAGCAGGCAAAAGAGGCTGCAGCCAGGGCCTGGCAGGGTTTCCTTGCACTTCTTTAGACAGATGGAAGTAAAAACTCTTCTTTTAGTGATGCCACAAGGAGATGATGTGGGGCCCCTTAATGCTTTGAGTGGGGGAGAGGAGACACATCAACCACTTGTGCTGTGGCCCAAGTGGACAGAGACCACAGAGAGCTGTGAGGAGGCAGGAGGATCTTAGGCTGGCTAAAGCAGGCTGTTTAAAACCAGCTGTGGTGGAGCTTTGTTGCAGCCACTGCTCTGAGGGCAGCTGCTGGCCGCTTGCAGAGTGCAGGATTCCTTAGCTCACCAACTGCACACTGCCTAGAGCCAAACAATCACATTGCAATGGCGCCAAGAGCAAGATCCTCACCTTGGCACCCTGGGACTGGAACATGCTGCAGAAGCCACCTCCTTGACATGCTGCCACCTCTGATTGGGTGGGTTTGACTGGTTAAGGGATTGATAACAAAGTATAAAACACAGCCACTCTGAGCAAGAGTATCTTTGATTAGGGCTTTGGTTAGGGACTTGGGTTAGGAACAGCTCGGGGGGTTAGGGCTGCTAGGGACTTCTGCTTCTGTCAGTTAGCGTCTCCTGGCTCGGGCTTTGCTGTGGGGATGCTGCTAGGGATATGCTCAAGAATTCTGTCAGCTGGCTTTGTCTGTTAAGGGCTCCCAGGACTTCTGCTGTAAGTGGGGCTCTGAGACTCTATACTGCTGGGGATTCTACAATGAAGGAATTCTGAGATGACTTCTGAGATTCTCTGCTCTCTGCCTTTCTGGATCTCGTTGCTATAGCGCTATAGGGTTCCTCCCTTCATTCCTCAACCAATGGCCCCCGAACTGGGAGACTCAAAGAGCTTGGCCTTGTGTGTGCACTCACAGCCCCTCTGTGAGTGCTGGGGAACACTCTGAAAGGCCTGGGGAACACTCTGAAATCCTCCTCTGGGAGCAGCTGGTGGGTGCAGGCTGGCTGCTAGGGAACAGGGATGTGTGCACATGCAAGGTCTCTCCTGCAGGAGCTGTCAGGCAGCTCAGCTGACATTCTGTCAATACCCCCTGCTGCTGCACCCCTTATTTAGCTGCAGGCGAGTGACAGGGTGATGCTCAAGAAGGTCAGTTTGCTGCTGGTGTGACCTATGAGATCAGAGGAGGTACACAGTAACTCTCTCAGAGTACTGCTGCCTCCAGGACTTGCAAATCCTATGGGCTTGGCTGAGATGTCAGAGAGTAAGGGTTTAAAGGGACCCTCTTGGCCAGGCTCTGGATGTGGGGAGTGACTGAGCACCATAAACCCTCTCATGAAAGCTGTGTGTGCCTGTTGTTTGGCAGCAACTGCAAGCTATCTCTGACCCCACCTGCAGCTCTTCTAATGCTGCTGTTTCACACAAGATCTACATGATCAGGACTTTGGAGGTCCATTTGCAGAGTGTGATATGAGCAAGGCTTCAGTTTCAGTCCCTGCTACGTAAATAGCTGGGCCCTGAGGGCTTTTCTCCTGCTTGTTAAACTTCTGTCCAAGTCACAGGATCAGAGGCTCACAGGATGTTAGGGGTTGGGAGGGACCTCTGGAGATCATTGAGTCCAACCCCCCTGCCAGAGCTGGACCATAGGATCCAGCACAGGTCACACAGGAAGAAATCCAGATGGGTTTTGAAACTCTCCAGAGAAGGAGACTCCACAACCTCTCTGGGCAGCCTGTTCCAGCGCTCTGTGACCCTCATAGTGAAGAAGTTCCTCCTCATATTGAGCCTCCTGTGCTGTAGTTTCCATCCATTGCCCCTTGTCCTATCACAGGGCACAACTGAGCCTCTTAGCACCAGCCCTCAGATATTGATAAACATTTATTAAACCCCCTCTCAGTCTTCTCCTCTCCACACTAAACAGCCCCAGGGCTCTCAGCCTCTCCTCCCCAGCCAGGGCTCCAGTCCCTTCAGCATCCTGCCAGCCTTCCCTTGGACACTCTCCAGCAGATCCCTGTCCCTCTTGAACTGGGGAGCCCAGAACTGGATGCAATACTCCAGTTGCTTTGTAATCAGATGCCTTCAGAGGTGCCAGGCAGAGGCTGGTGACATACTTGAGGAGGGCTGTTACCCCCAGAGGTAGCTCAGAAATGTCTGTTATTTTTATGGGATGCTTTTGTCCCAAACTCATCTCTCCCAAACAACTCTGTTAAGCTGACAGAACTGCAGCTGCTGGCTGTGGGCTGCTCTGTTTGTGTGTGTGTGCAAGAGTGACTCTGAATCCCTTTGGCTTATAAGGTTATCTTGTCCTTTCTCCTACAGAAATTGTTACAACCCCCTGATTCAAGGGCCATTAGGTGATGAATGTACAAACCCCAGTGCTGCTCTAGCCATGAGATTCCAGAAAGACAGAAAGTAGAGAACCTCAGAAGTCTTCTCAGAATCCTTCATTAGATCATTGCATAATAGTGTGGCCAGCAGGAGCAGGGAGCTCATTCTGCCCCTGTGCTCAGCACTGGTTAGGCCACACCTTGAGTCCTGTGTCCAGTTCTGGGCCCCTCAGTTTAAGAAGGACATTGAGATACTTTATGGTGTCCAGAGAAGGGCAACAAGGCTGGGGAGAGGTCTCAAGCACAAGTCCTATGAGGAGAGGCTGAGGGAGCTGGGGTTGTTTAGCCTGGAGAAGAGGAGGTTCAGGGAGGCTCAGGGGAGGCTTATTGCTGTCTACAACTACCAGAAGGGAGGTTGTAGCCAGGTGGGGGTTGGTCTCTTCTCCCAAGCAACCAGCACCAGAACAAGAGGACACAGTCTCAAGCTGTGCCAGGGGAAATGAGGGAGGTGAGGAGAAAGTTCTTCCCAGAAAGAGAAATTGGCCATTGGGATGTGCTGCCCAGGGAGGTGGTGGAGTCACCATCCCTGGAGATGTTCACAAAAGGCTTGGATGTGGCACTTGGAGCCATGGTTTAGTTGTCAGGAGGTGTTAGGTATTAGGCTATAGCTTGGACTTGATCTCTGAGGTCTTTTCCAACCTGGTTGATTCTATGATTCTATGAGTCCCCAGCAGTACAGAGCCTCAGAGTGTCCTTAACAGAAGTAGTCCTGGAAGCCCTTAACAGACAAAGTAGCTAAAAACCAGAAGTAGAAGTCCCTAGAGAAATCCTAACCCCCCAAAAACTTCAGCAGCTTCTTCAATTCTCTTTGTTATCAGTCCCTTAACCAGTTGAACCCAACCATATCTCTAAGCTAAAATCTTTACACAATCAGAGGTGCCAGCATGTCAAGGAGGTGGCTTCTGCAGCATGTTCCAATCCCAGGGAGCCAAAACTTTCTAACAGCTTTACCCATGAGGGCATTTAGTGTTTTTCACACTATTCAAAGATACTTTTGATCTCCCATGTAGAAATGAAGCACTAGTTTCTGGTACTTACCTGCTGCTTCAGCAGCAGTCTGTGCTGCCTGTACCATCCCAAGAGAGCAGAACTCCAGGCAGGTTTTGCAGCAGGTGTGATAAAATGAAATACAATTGCCTTTGTCACAAAGGAGCTTCCTCTGTCTGTGGGATCACAGAATCACAGAATGTCAGGAGCTGGAAAGGACCTTGAAAGCTCACCCAGTCCAATCCCCCTGCCAGAGCAGCATCACCTAGAGCAGGTCACACAGGAACACATCCAGGTGGGGTTTGAATAGCTCCAGAGAGGGAGACTCCACAACCCCCCTGGGCAGCCTGCTCCAGGGCTCTGTCACCCTTACAGGCAAAAATCTTCCTCCTGTTTCCATGGCACTTCCTCTGCCTCAACTTCCACCACTGCCCCTTGTGCTGGCATTGGGCATCCCCCAGCAGAGCCTGGCTCCAGCCTCTGGGCATTCACCCTGCACATCTTTATCAACAGCAATGAAGTCACCTCTCAGGCTCCTCCTCTCCAAGCTACAGAGCCCTCAGCTCCCTCAGGCTCTCCTTGTAAGAAAGATGTTCAATTCCCCTCATCATCTTTGTGGCTCTGTGCTTCTTTCAAGCATTTCCCTGAGGTCCTTCCTGAACTGAGGGGCCCAGAACTGGGCATAGTATTATATATGTGGCCTCAGCAGGGCAGAGTAGAGGGGGAGGAGAACCTCTCTTGACCTACTAACCACAGCCCTTCTGATCCACCCCAGTATGCCATTGGCCTTCTTGGCCACAACAACGCATTGCTCGTTCATGGTCAACTGCCCATTCACCAGGAGCCCCAGGTCCTTTTCCCCTTGTGGATGTTATAGTGTTAGCCTCCTGGGGACTACAACAGAACAACCCCTGCTAGGCATCATGCTTGCAGCCATGGCATCCACACAGTGTTCTTGTCTCCAGGTGTCTGCTGCTGTAGAGCCTCTGAGAAGGCTCCAGGGAGACCTTCTTGTGGCCTTCCTGTATCTGAAGGGGGCTTACAAGAAAGCTGGGGAGGGTCTTTTTAGAGTGTCAGGGAGTGATAGGACTGGGGGGAGTGGAGCAAAACTAGAAATGGGTAGATTGAGATTGGATGTTAGGTAGAAGTTCTTCCCCATGAGGGTGGTGACACAGTGGAAGAGGTTGCCCAGGGAGGTGGTGGCAGCCTCATCCCTGGAGGTTTTCCAGGCCAGGCTGGCTGTGGCTGTGAGCAAGCTGCTGTAGTGTGAGGTGTCCCTGGCCATGGCAGGGGGTTGGAACTGGATGATCCTTGAGGTCCCTTCCAACCCTGACAATTCTATGATTCTACGATTTCTTCACAGCAGCTGATGGTGAAAGTTTCATTCTGGCTGCTCTTTATTAGTAATGTGTCCTAGCACGTAGAGCTAGGCTGGTCTAAAGCAAACAGTTTGGATGAATGTGTGAATTCTTTAAAGCAGAATTGCAAGACACTTCTAAAGTTGTTATTTATCCTTCAGACATAGTTCTGAGATCTTTTTTTGTAGGGTGTGCTTTGTGAAGACTGCTTCATGAATGCTTCTCTTGCTGCCCGCACAGGGACGTGTGCCTCACCCTCCCTGCTCAGTGCTGCCACCCGGTGGTTACTTGTCAGCACTGCAGTTCTATAGGGATGTGTGTGGCCCCCTTCACTGCTCAGTGCTGCCACCGTGTGGTTACTTGTCAGCACTGCAGTTCCATAGGGATGTGTGTGGCCCCCTCCACTGCTCAGTGCTGCCACCCTGTGGTTAATCGTGAGCACTGCCGTTCATTAGCAACATGCTGCTGCCTCACTGCTCAGAGCTGCCACCCTGTGGGTACATCGTATCATAGTATCAGTCAGGGTTGGAAGGGACCACAAGGATCATCGAGTTCCAACTCCCTGCCATGGGCAGGGACACTCCACACTAGATCAGGCTGGTCACAGCCTCACCCAGCCTAGGCTTAAACACTTCCAGGGATGGGGACTCAACCACCTCCCTGGACAACCCATTCCAGGGCTGCACCACTCTCATGGGGAAGAAGTTCCTCCTCACCTCCAGCCTGAATCTCCCCACCTCCAGCTTCAGTCCACTCCCCCTACTCCTATTACTGCCTGATAGCCTGAGCAGTCCCTCCCCAGCCTTCTTGTAGCCCCCTTCAGATCCTGGAAGGCCACAATGAGGTCACCTGGGAGCCTTCTCTTCTCCAGACTGAACAGCCCCAACTCCTTCAGTCTGTCCTCACAGGAGAGGTGCTCCAGCCCTCTGATCATCCTCGTGGCCCTTCTCTGGACACCTTCCAGCACCTCCAGATCCCTCTTGGAATAGGGGCTCCAGAACTGGAGGCAGTACTCCAGGGTGGGGTCTCACCAGAGCTGAGTAGAGGGGGAGAATCCCCTCCCTTGCCCTGCTGGCCACACTTCTCCTGATGCAGCCCAGGCTCTGATTGGCTTTCCGGGCTGCAAGTGCACCCTGAGAGCTCCTGGTGAGCTTCTCCTCCACCAGCACCCCCAAGTCTCTCTCCTCAGGGCTGCTCCCCAGCCAGTCACTGCCCAGCCTGGATTTGTGCCTGGGATTGCCTCAACCCAGCTGCAGGACCCTGCCCTTGGTCTTGTTGAAGCTCCTGAGGTTGGCTTGTGCCCACCTCTCCAGCCTGTCCAGGTCCCTCTGGATGGATCCTTCCCTCCAGCTGTCTGCTGCACCACACAGCTTGGTGTCATCAGCAAACTTGCTGAGGGTGCACTCAATGCCACTGTCCATGGCACCCACAGAGATGTTGAACAAGCCTGGTCCCAGGCCTGATCCCTGAGGGACTCTGCTTGTCCCTGGCCTCCCCTGGGACATGGACCCATGGACAGCCACTCTTTGGGTGCGGCCATCAAGCCAGTTCTGTATCCATCTGGTGGTCCATCCATCAAACCCGTGTGTCACCAGCTTGGAGACCAGGATGTGGTGTGGGACAGTGTCAAAGGCTTTGCTCAGGGCCAGGGAAACGACATCAGTTGCTCGCCCCTCATCTATTAATGCTGTCACCTGTTCATAGAAGGCCACCAGGTTTGTCAGGCAGGATTTGCCCTTGGCAAAGCCATGCTGACTGCTCCCAATCACTTCTTCACTACTCTTCTGAGTCAGTAGTGCCTCCAGGAGGATCTGCTCCATGATCTTTCCGGGCACAGAGGTGAGACTGACCGGCCTGTAGTTCCCTGGTTCCTCCTTCTTACCCTTTTTGCAGATGGGAGCAATGTTTGCCCTTTTCCAGTCTGTGGGGACTGCCCCAGGCTGCCATGGCTTTTGGAATATAATAGAGAGGGGCTTAGCAACCTCCTCTGCCAGCTCTCTCAGCACCCGTGGGGGTATCCCGTTGGGTCCCATGGACTTGAACACTTTCAGGCTCTTCAGGTGATCACCACCCTGAGCTTCACTTACGATGGGCAGTTCTTCCTCCCCTGTCCCTGGCATCATCTGCTGTTAGCTCTCCTTTTGGCTCCTGCCTCTCCTGGATGAGAGCTACTGTGGCTGCCTTCCTGCTCCTCTGCCACGTGGTCGGGCCTGATCCTTCTCCCTGCTGCCTCCTTCAGAGAGAGACTGATTTTGTATTCTTGCTTTTTTCCCCCCCTCCCATCCATCCTTGCTACTTGCCCTTGTGAACCTTTCCTGTTAGTGTTATATATAGATTGTTTAAAGACAACTCTTTACCTCTCTACTTCCAGGCTGACTCCAAATTATTGTTGGGTTGATTTGCTCCTTTCCTTTTTTTTCCCCTCTCTGTTGGGAGAGAGGAGGGGGGAGTGGGGGAAAGATTCTCAGCCTTGCCCCCATCTGAGCTCTTAACTCCCAGTTAAAGCTTATACCACCACACTCCTTTAACACAGATGTGTGGTTTCCACTTCACTTACTGCTTGGCAGACCTGACTTGTGCCATGAAGTAACCCAAGTTCTCTCTGGACTTCTCCCACATGATGTAACTGCTGCCAGCCATAGCCAGATGGGCTCCAGGGCAGGTTCAGTGTTGCCATAGCTGTCTGCAGGGAGAAAGGAACACAGAGATGCCTCAGTCTGGTTCTTCAGCATGGATGACCAACCACAAAGCACTTCTGCCTGGGGAGGGGCTCTTCCCTCCAACATGGTACAGCCTTGAACCAGGAGGAGGATGGCACTGAACCTGCAGTGGTAGGACAGGCAAGGAAGTGTGACAGAGCTGAAACTGTCAGGAGGTGCTGCTCATGTGGTCCCTGCAAGGAGGTGAGGAATCCAAGGTCCATGATAATAGAAGCATAAGTTCTTAGAATTATTTTGGTTGGAAGAGACCTTGAAGATCATCCAGTCCAACCCTTAAGCCAGCGGTGCCAGCTCACCACTAAACCATGGCCCTCAGCACCACATCTGCACAGCTTTGAAACCCCTCCATGGATGGGGACCCCACCACTGCCCTGGGCAGCCTGGGCCAGGCCCTCTTGGGACAGAATTCATTCCTCATATGCAACCTGGGGACCACTTCAGGCCATTTAGCTCTCATCCTGTCACTTGTTCCTTGGGAGAAGAGACCAATCCCCACCTGGCTCCAATTTCCTTTCAGGGAGTTGTGGAGAGCCAGGAGGTCTGCCCTCAGCCTCCTCTTCTCCAGGCTAAACAACCCCAGGACCCTCAGCCACCCTTCTCTGGACCTGCTCCAGCCCCTCAATGTCCTTCTTGGAAGGAGGGGTCCAAAACTGAGGGCAGGATTTGAGGTACAGCCTCCCCAGTGCCCAGTACAGGAGGACGATCCCTGCCCTGCTCCTGCTGGTCACACCATTGCTGATCCAGGATGCTGGTGGCCTTCTGGGCCACCTGGGCACACTCACTCTTCTCCAGCCACTGTCAGCCAGCACACCTGGGTCTTTCTCTGCTGGGTTCTTTCCAGCCACTCCGCCTGGTGATGTGCTCAGGGTGCTCTGCAATCCCACTGCTGGCAAACCCAGCAGGGTTTTGTCTCCCCAGGAAGCACTGGTGAGGTGGGACTGGTTTGCTGGCCCTGTGCTCTTAGGGTCCTGCTGTAAGTTGGTGTCTCTTGGTAAAATGCATCTGTGTGCTTCAGGCAGCTTGGAGGGCAGAGGAAGCAGGGCTGGCATCTGGAAGAACAAACCTGGAATGTTGTTGCAGTGATTGGTTTGGTTTGGTGCCTCAGGGTTTGGTGAAGTCTGTTGTCCTCCTCTTGGATGTGTTTCTGGTCCTTGGTGGGTGTGCACTTGCTGGTGACCACAGGTGGAGCTGCTTTCTTTGGATCCAGCACTGTAGCAAGGCAGCTGCCAGCATTTTCCTGTAAGAGCAGGGTCGGAAACTCAGCATTGGTCAAGATTTTAGTTACCAGCAACACTCTTAGAGAAGCTATTAGTAGTAACTTGTGATGTATGCATGAGTAGGACAGTTATGTCTTCATGAGATACTTTGTATGAGCTGTGGAGGTGTCCAGAAACTCTTCAGAAGACACTCAGGTGATCCCCAGAGCAACCATTCCCCATGCTGGACATTCAGATTAAGTCCACTGTGCAAGGTCCATTTACTACTACAGCACTGAAAGATGTCCTGGCTTGGAGCTGTTGGAGTTCATTTAACACACACTGGCAGGAGAAAGGCTCTGGGCAATCTGATCTAGTTGAGGATGCCCCTGCTTACTGCAGAGGGGCCTAGATGAGCTTTGGAGGTCCCTTCAAGCCCAGCCCATTGTGTGATTGTATGTGAAAGGTGAAGGACCAGAGACTCACTCCACTCTGATAGTCCTCAGCAGTGAACTGCTGAGGTAATACTTGTGCCCAGAGTCTGGGGTGCTCTGCAAGAGAAAAGGGTTCAGCCAGCAGGGGTACAGAATACAGAATTAACCAGGTTGGAAAAGACCTTTGAGTCCAACCTATCACCCAACAGCATCTGATCAACTAAACCATGGCACCAAGGGCCTCATCCAAGGGCCACACCTCTGGTGATGGTGACCCCACCACCTCCCTGGGCAGCACATTCCAGTGGCCAACGACTCTTCCAACCCTGTCAATTCCATGATTCTGTAATTCCATGATTCTGTGACACCACCACAGCTACCAGACTATGTCTTCATCAAAATGAACATCAGAAGCAGCAAAGTAAGCCCATGTCCCACCAAGGTCAGGACATTCTAGCACACTGAAAACTTTCTTCAGAGGGATGCTGAACTGACTCAAGTTTTGGAAGCAGTATACACAGAGGGTTTAACCTGCTGGGACAGGTGTGGGAGAACAGAAAGTATCTATGAAAGGCTTCAGGGCAAGAAAGAACAGGCTGCTGATAACAGAAGGATGACCTGATAAGAGGAGCTGAGTGCAGTAAACAACTTGAAGCGTGAGACAGGAGAACCTTTGCTGACATGCAAAACCAGCTCAGCTTGATATGGGATGAAGATAACGATGGACAGCTACACATCAAAGAAGAAACTCAGTTAGCAACAGGGGCACAAACATGTCAGGAAATTGTTCAGCCTGCTCAATTTTTCTGATCTAAACTGCTTGTTCGATGCCAATAAACGATTCCTGCTGCACTGCCTCCGGAGTGCCTGCAGCCTCCCGGTGGGCAGGCATGCAGCGCTGGGGCCAGCATGTGGGGCCTGGCTGAAGGTGAGTACACCCAGATGTGACCGGAGGCACCTAGGCTCCAGTGTTCCAAGACAGCCACTGGAGGGACTGACAGAGAGGGGTGGCTTTGCTCCTAAATCTGATCCCATCTGCTAGGAAACCTTGGGAAGTGCCCTCCATGTTCAGAAGATGTTCCTGAAGTACTCACAGGAGCAGCTGTGGTCCCCAGAGAGGAAGTAGTTGGCCAGAGGTGGGGTGCAAGTCAGGCACTGCAGGTCAGAGTAATGAAGCAGGTCTGGCCCAGGTTGTAGAGGCCAGCTCCAGCAGCCTGTCTTTGCTGCCACTCCAGGCAGCTCTCCGGGGGTGAGAGGATACCCTCTGACAGAGCCATTCCCTCAACAGCCCCTGCAGGGAAATGAGGTATGAAAAGATGCCGCAGCACCTCAGCCTATTGTCAGAGCTGGTTCTGTAGAGGAGCACACAGGACTGCCAGCTCTGACCTGCCCCCATAAACCTCAGGGGAAGCCCAATGCTGCCACTGAAACTGGCTGGTCGAGCAAAAGTTGTGGAAACCAGTCTGCTCCACGCTTCCCTTGCCAAGAGGCCAACAAACCCATGCTCTGCTCACTGTGCCTTGGGCTCCTTTGCTTCCCCTCCACAGCCTTCCTTCCTGACCTCCTATCCAAGGTGATCAGGACAAGTCTTCCCTGTTTCTGATTGTAACTGAATGGAAACAAGTAAGCACCTAGCACAGAAAGGAACCTCACTAAAGTCAGAGCTGTCTAGGAGCAGTGGCACCTTTCCAAGCCTTGCCTGCAGTGGCAGAGCAGTGACAAAGTGTGTTTTCTTGTCTCTAATCCAAAGCTCTGGGTGAGTTTGGCTGCTGCCAGGGAATGCCCAGGGATCCACTCTGGGTTATCAGCACATCAGCATTCAGGGATGGAGCTCTAGCTGTGGCCCCTGCCTGTGGAGAGTCACAAAGTCCAAGGCCACTGGTGAAGTTGCTGCTTGCAGGAGTCCTTCTGCACAGTGGCCATCACTGGTCTCGGGAACAGAGCACAAAGTTCTGGGTGGCAAAGGAGGTCAGGATCTGCTCCAGAGAAAGAGAAGACCAGTGCTGGCCCTGTCCCCTGATGGTAAAGGAATCCCTGTAGCTCAGCAGGATGATGGAAAAGCCCCAAATGCCCCCCAAAGCACAGCATACCCCCCTGTGAAGCTTTTGGGTGGTTCATGTCACTGCTGCAGAGCTGCAGGCTGATGCTCTAGGAAGCTCTAGGCCGTTCTGGACTTTTATCCCATTGTCTACCTGCTGCATGGTGTGTTCCAGATGTCCAACCCTAGTTACCCTCGAAAGAGGATGGGAGGTCTTCCTTAAGGAGCCTTGGGCAGGTGCAACAGCTGGCAGATTTGCCCTAGTGTCTGAGCTCCTGCAGGCCAAAGGCAACAGAGGGAGGAGGGACAGAGTGGGCTGGTGGTTCTCTTTCTGCAGCTTGGTCCCCAACAGGCTTAGTTTTGGAGCTCCCTGGATGATTAGAGGGCCACAAGGATGAGCAGAGGGCTGGAGCGCCTCTCCTATGAGGACAGACTGAAGGAGTTGGGGCTGTTCAGTCTAGAGAAGAGAAGGCTCCCAGGTGACCTCATTGTGGCCTTCCAGTATCTGAAGGGGGGTACAAGAAGGCTGGGGAGGGACTGCTCAGGATCTCAGGTAGTGATAGGAGTAGGGGGAGTGGAATGAAGCTGGAGGTGGGGAGATTCAGGCTGGAGGTGAGGAGGAACTTCTTCCCCATGAGAGTGGTGCAGCCCTGGAATGGGTTGTGCAGGGAGGTGGTTGAGGCCGCATCCCTGGAAGTGTTTAAGCCCAGGCTGGGTGAGGCTGTGGCCAGCCTGATCTAGTGTGGGGTATTCCTGCCCATGGCAGGGGGGTTGGAACTCGATGATCCTTGTGGTCCCTTCCAACCCTGACTGATACTATGATATTTGTGGTTTATACTCAATTTCTAGGCGGTGGCAGCTTCAGACCCTGCTGCACCTTGTTTACAATGTATATTTAGAGGTTTCAGCATGAAGAAGAACCATTTCAGGGCCTGGAATCCCCTTAATGAGTTTTGTGCCTTGTTACCTGAGAAACAAACTTTGTCCTGAGAGCTCATCATGCTAAGTTGACAGGCTAGTAAGATATCAGTGTCTGGCCTCCAGACACACGTACTGAAACCTACTTTCCAAGTAGTACACTACCTCTTAGATTTCCAGTCTGGGTATTCAAAGAATGCCAAGGAAATGAAGTTAATTTTGTGCCTTTCTTGAAGTTTAAGGAATTAACTGAGAGAGAGGTCTAGGAAGGCTATAAGTAAAGATTAAGGTTCAATTGATTTTCAAAAGATCCTGTTGTGCAATCTCCTGTTTGTTTATTTTGTTCCTGTTGATAGAGTGTGGAAGGCGTGGGAAGGATATCCAAACACACCTTCAGGTACAGTTTGCAAACGTATACAAATCTGGTTTCTCAGAGTGTCCGGGAAACTTGGATGAAAAGAAAGGTGAATCTGGTTGTTGTGTGGCAAGAGGTCAAGTTAGCATAGCGTAGACTGACTGAACCTCACACTTTCAAGAGGGAAAGAGCACGTCACATGAAATGATATTAGGAGGTGTCCTGACAGCAGCCTTGTAGCTAAGAGTATAGTGTAAGACAGTCTAAAAACAGACACATTCTTCAGGATTAACAGTTGTGGCTAATACCTGTTTGGAAGTTTAGGATCTGCGTCTGACAAACACTTGTTACTATAGACTTTTCTTGCCTTTGTGGTACTGCTTTTCCTCAAAGGGCAGGTTCTTTAATGAAGTGTGACAGAGAGGAACATCAGAGGGAATCTAGTGGAGTTTACAGGTTTACTTCAGAAAGAGAGTTTGGAACGTACAAGTGTAAGTATTTGCTTCCTCTGAGTATCCAGGCTGGCCTGTGGCATATATGAAGCTGTTTGTTGTTTTTTTCCATCCGTGTGGCAAAGCAACTCCACGATTGGCATAAAGACTCTCCCAGTTGTGCCAGAGAAGGTGAACAAAAAGGAAGGAAGCTGCTGCTGAAGCAGTCATTGGTAATTGATCAGCATTTCTGCATAACTTGCCAGAAATGTGTGTCCAGGTGGAGTTGTTATTCATGTGGATACCTTTGTACTTTGCAGCATTTCAATCTGTGTTATTTTTTCCAGTCCCTTTTATCTCCCTTCTGCACACCGTTTCCTTCAGTCTCCTTTCAAACATCTGCCCCCTCTTCAGTTGCTTTGCTGTGCAGGGGAAACAAGTAGACTTGTTGCTTTTCCTTTCTCATCAAATGATTGCCCAGTTCTACACTAACTATGAGAAGAGAAGACAAGGTTTAACCACATAACGCTGGCATCTCAAGTAGCTGAAGACAGCAGCGTTCCCTGGCCTACGCACGCCAACGTTTGCACCACGGCAGAAATGCTCACAGAGCGATTGAGAAATGATGGCCTCTTGGCATCTGTGGGGCTCTGATCCTCCATCCTGGGAGAGAAGGATGATGAAATTGCTTCCTTGACCCAGCATGTCTGTTCAGATAGCTGCTGCTTAGGTGGTAAATTGGTAAACCTTCTATCAGTATTCGCTGAGGAAATAAACCTTCTGAAATGGCTGCTGCTGCTGCTGCTGCTGCTGCTGCTGCTGCTCCAGGGGTGGTTACTGACTGGTGTTTAAAATTCCTGGATGTGTGAGCAGCCCTTTGAATGTGTGTGGATGTGATCAAAGTATACTGAGGCCTTCCAGAGGCTGAGTGTTGCTTCATGTGTTCGTTTCAGTACTGTATTTAGAGGTCAAGCCTGTGGCAGCTTTTCTGAGGGTGGAGATGAGTGAAGTTGCACGTACACAGTGGAGGACAGAAATGTAGTAGGATTGCGTATACCTGAAGCAAATTCATGCAATCGATGAGCTGGAGAAGAACTGGCTTGTATGAATTCAGTAAAGTTATGTAATTAAAGTGATCTGATTGGAGTCATTGATAAATACACGTAGTGGAAGCTTCATCTATTCCATTTTTGTCTGGTATGTATTCTAATCCTCCCCTGTTGATTTAGCCCATCGGTTTTTATGCTCTCTTTATCTATTACTAGTGGAATAAATGCCCCCATCACCCTAATAGTTGTTGATGTATTTCATAGGTAGAGTTGTTTTTCCCTCTGACCTTTACTCTTTTGTCCTTCTTTGTGTTATTTAAGTGGCATCCAAACCTGCCTCCCTTCTTTTGTGTAAAGCTTGAGCAGCAATTAACTTTGGCATTCTTGCCTTATGTTCCATCCGCTACTACTTTGCAGCCTTCACAGGCTTGTGGTGGTGTGAGCTAGTTCACTTGCATTGAGTTCATCGGGGGTGTCTCGGTCCGGAGAGGGAAAGAGACGCAATTCTTTTGAATATTCCCATGTTGTGAAATTACAGGCACAAACAAGGCCAAAATATCAACAGCTAGACTATTTATTATATAAATAAAGTGGATGGATCAGAAGGGGAGAGAGAGAATGTGACTGGTTTAGGCTGTGCCTTTAAGAAAGGGACAGTTGCTGGAATACTCTGTCTGAATGTTTTTGATATTTAAACGAAAACAAGATAAGGTCTAAACTAATTTCATTGGTAGATTGGTAGCATGCAA
Source organism: Colaptes auratus (assembly GCA_015227895.2). Taxonomy (NCBI): domain Eukaryota; kingdom Metazoa; phylum Chordata; class Aves; order Piciformes; family Picidae; genus Colaptes; species Colaptes auratus. The sequence continues at coordinate 291,742 of JAAWVA010000051.1, forward strand.
CTTTAAGTTTAAGTTCTGTCAGTTCAGTCTGAGTTCAGTCTGTACCTTTCCCTCTGTTCATGTGGGCCTGTTTCTCTCTCTGAAGCAACAGCTTGCCGGATAGAAGTGACCTTGAATTAACAAAGCTATCCAGATAAAAAAGCTAATTCTTGCACACGCTTTGAGCTAACAGAATTTTTCTCCTTAATTGCCTTTCTCTCTCTCTCTAACCCTTTTTGGGAAAAAAAAAGGAGGTAGGGAGAGAGAGAGGGGGGTCCAGGGAATCCCCCTGGCCGGCTGGAGGGAAAAAGTTCTTCTGTATTATGTTCATTGCTGTATATTTCTGTATATATTGTAAATACTGTATATTTATGTACATATTCATTGCATTCCATTTCTGCTTGTAAATATAGCTTATTTCATTTGCTTCTCCAACTGAGTTAGCTGTGGTTTCTTTTTGTGTGTGGGAGAACGTTCTCACCCTACCACATATATTTTTAATTGGCACCCAACGTGGGGCATGAACCCATGACCCTGAGATTAAGAGTCTCATGCTCTACCGACTGAGCTAGCTCTGGTTTCTTTGTGTGTGTGGGAGAACTTTCTCACCCTACCACAGAGAAAATAGAGAGAGAAGAGAGAAGAGGAAAGGAATTATATTACCACACCCCTCACCCCCCCAAGACAGTTTGAGTCTGTGGAGGAAAGGTGCTGCAGGAGATGTTGGGTCTGTAGAGGAAGGGTGCTGAGGCTTTGGCTGTAGAAGGGATGTGGTCCTCTGAGTAGCTTCTTCAGCTCCATGAGTTGCAGCAGGCGGAACTTAGGGCACGGAGAGAGGGTTTTCAGAGTCCAAGATCCGTTGTGTTGCCCCCGTGATGTTTCCAGCGGGTGGTGCTGTCTTCTTTCTTCTGCATTTTTCTTCCTCTATTTTCTTCAACCAAGCCAGTAGTTGCTCCAGTCTTTCATACAGTTTTTTAGTCCTGGGAAATCATCTTTAGGTAAGTGTCCAGGTATCGTAAATCTTTCTGTGTATTAATGTGAGTCTGGATGGAGTGGGAGAGGCCTCCGCCTCCTCCTTCTCCATCTACCTACCTACACACTCGTTACACATCAGGAAACATGTGGTGAGTCCATTGTCTCATCATGCTCCCTTCCTGGGGTATCTGATGGCTGGAAATGGTCCTGTCCTGAAGGCATGATGGCTGGGCCCTTGGGCCATTGTTGTAGGCCAGCTGCAGTCCCGTGAGCAGGGTTATCTTTGCACCTTGCAAGAGTCCTTCCAGTGGCTCTGCCCAGCAGACATCAGCTATTGTCTGGGCAAGCAGCAAGTGATTGTAGCTTTGTTGAGTCACACCAGGAGAGACAAGCTTTTGTCTCTCACAGGGGGCCAGGCCTTCCTTTGGGCTGATAGTCTTGGCCAAGGGTACAAGGTTCAGTGATTTCTGGGAAAGGAAGGAGCTGCTGGCTGGGCAGTTTGCTTTCTTTTGTGCCTTTGTGGGGGGTGAAGCAAAGGGAGTGGGGGGCTGGTGGGTGGACTGATTCTGCCAGGTGGGGCAGGGGGATGCTGCAGCAGAGGAGCAGGTGAGCGAGGGCTGGGGGCACCCCCCTAAAGTGCTGCAAATTCTCGGAGGGGCCCACAAACTATTTAAAAGTGTAGGTGGGGGTATGAGGTGAGGCGGAGCAAAAGCTCTGGTTTGCAGCTGGAGAGGGAGGAATTGGATTGAGGGCTGCATGAGAAAGCTTTGGAAATGCCCCCCCCCCCCCTCCCCTCTCTGTTTTAAAAGGCTTTTAGAATTGAAAAGAACAAAAAAAGCCAGCTCGGGGCCCAGCTGCTGCCCAGGTCCAGGGAGGGGCTCAGTGCTGCCCCCGCGTGTGTAGTGGTGCGCAGTGCAGGCGTGCCGCAGCGTGTGCCGCCCCGTGGGAGCTCAGTGGTGCAGCCTAACTGCGCTGAATGCTTGAAATGCTCTAAAATTATTAGGGGAAGAGAGGGGGCGGAGGATTCACCCGAGCGTTGCTATGGATACAGCTCATGCGCCATAGGTCGGCACTGTTCGCGCCACTGTGGTAGCATCGCAAGCGTCGCTATGGATACAACGCCTGCGCCCTAGCCCGGCTCTGCTCGCGCCAGTGTCACAAGCGTCGCTATGGATACAACGCATGCACCGCAGCGGGTCCCGTCGCGTGTGCGCATCCTCCTCGCGGCCTGTGCCCTGCTTTCATGGCGTGCAGGTGGCCTCCGCGGTGTGCAGCTCTGGCACAGGAATGGTCACGGAGAGCCCTCAATTCAGCACCTGACGCCGTTCTGTGCCCCACACTGCCTGTGAGCCGCCATCCTTTGGCGGGGAAAGGGGTCCCGGCGCATTCGGGGAGCTTGCCATCCGGTTTCCGCTCTCGCTGCCAGCCCGGGACTCTGAGGTGTCTTCCTTCCGGCGTCTGAAGGCGATCTGGGGACATCCGCACGGCTTTTGGGGGTGAGAGAGGAGGTCTGGGGGCACCTCAAAGGGTCTGCGGATAGCTAAAGTTCTCGTGGGCTCATCTAAAAGGGTCAAGGCTCGTGCAGAGGCACCTGGGCACCTCCGAAGGACCCTTTGGGAGCTCTCTGCAGGGTTTGCATTTGGATTCGTGCTGCAAACAGTGTTGATAATGCAGGGACATTTTAATGACCGCTGAGCACATTGCATACTCAGCAAGGATTTTCTAACGTAGCAAGGATATTGCACACGCTCAGCAAGAAAACTGGAGGGCAGGTTGGCCAGTGGACTACTCTCCAGGACTGGATTAACATCACTCAGCTGATGGTGAGCGACAGTGTTCATTGCCATTCCTTATCCTCCTTTGGATTGCTATTATTGCTATTAGCCCAACCCATGAGTTTTCTCACTTTGACCCTTGGGGTTCTCTTCCCCCCCATATCCTCTGGGTGCAGGGAGCAGCTGTGTGATGCTTGCTTGCTAGCTGGCAAGTGTCCTCAGGGCTGTGACGGACATGGGTCCTGCTTGTGTGATCTGCCTAGGCACACTTACGTGAATCCAGCTTTCAGACAGGTGCTGTCTCTTTGAAATAGAAAGTAAAGTTGGGCCGATTCAGTCCTAGAGATGTGATGTCTGCAGTTAGCCGGCAGCTTGGCATGTTTTCCTGAGCTCAGAGCCAGACAGCAGTAAGGCTCATCTAGGCTCAGAAACTCAGGTGCTAAGACTGACCTGTGGTAAAAGCTGTGAGCAATTGAATTTACATGTAATGAGGGTTTGGACACAAGGTCGTGGAAGTGTCAGTGGCACAGAAGCTGCAGTTTCAGAAGCCTGTATTTCATGTTGCGAGGATGTCATTCTACAGCTGAACACAAGAACCAGGAAGTGCAAACAAAATGATTTCCCGAGCTCATCCGAATCCCAGAGCTCATGAAATTCAGGCCTGCCTTACTCTAGTTTTGGATCTCTCAAGGGGAAAAGTGAAGAGGAGGAGAATTCTTTAGCTTTCTCTCTATTTTTTCTCCCCCTTGATCCACTTTGTCTTGCTTGGCTTTGAGTCACAACTGTGACATTCAGTTAGGTGGTGAATGTGTAGTTGGGATGACACCTAAAGAAGGCAAAAAGAAAAGGAATAATTTGTCATAAAAACCCAATTCCTGTAGGATTCCCAGTTCCTACTTTATAATATTAAGCAGTTTGTGGTTTCATTGTTTTGGTTTTTTTTTTTTCTTTTTGTGCTGCAAAGATTTGGATAGGAATTTCTAGGTGTTAACTACAGCCAGAGCAAGCCTTCAAGTGCCCTGGGAATGCAGTGAAAACCTTTTGGGAATTGGTTCTGCTGTGTTACTCATAAAGCTATGAACACACACACACACACACACACACACACAGACACACAGAGTTGTTAACAGAGTTTCTTTGTGCATTCCAGGTCTGGTGCATTCAGACTCGCAGGATCTTCCTGGGCCATCCAATTACAGTTTCTGTTGACACTTCTCAGCTCTTGCCCCCAGTTTGCTGACAGAGGATGTTGGGTTTGTGGGTCCTGGCAGCGACAGTTTTCCAAAGAGGAGCTCTAAGGCCAGCTGCAAGGTTAGTTTTGGATTGTCCTGGGGTGCCTGTGCTTGAAACCCCCCAGTCTGCAGCCGAGGCCATGCAGAGTGGTGCTTGCAGTAGCTGTGTGCAAGTCTGCCATGGCCTCAGAAGGTTGTGCAGCTGTTAAACCTTTTCTTTTGTTCAAGCACAGTCTTTCTGAATTCTTTTCTTTGGTGTTTGTATTTTTTTCCCCAAGGTCATGTGAAACTGTCTGATTTTGGGCTAAGCACAGCTGTAAAGAAGGCTGAGAGAGCTGAGCTCTACTGGAACCTCACACACAACCCACCAAGTGACTTCTGTGAGTACAAGCTGTCCTTGTTCAACACAGAAATAGCTGAGAGCTGAAGCCAGACCACACCATAATTCCCTCAGCTTCCTCTTCAGCCACTCCTCATGAGGCTTGTTATCCAGACCCTTCCCCAGCTTTGTTGCCCTTCTCTGGACACACTCTATCACCTCCATGTCCTGGGGAACACCAGTTGTGCCCGGCCGGCCACCGGCTGGGTTTAACTCTGTTCTCCCCCGCTCTCGGGGCCCAGTCATCCATCCCATTCTGTTATCCAGCAATCATTTTGAAAGAAATAGATCTGAAAAAAGAAGTAGCCGAGGGAGGTGGTGGAGTCCCCATCACTAGAAGTGTTTCCAAAGTGACTGGGTGAGGCACTCAGTGCCATGGTTTGGTTGATTCGATGGTGTTGGGTAATAGGTCGGACTCGATGATGATCAAAGGTCTTTTCCAACCTGGTAAATTCCATATTCCTTTTTTAATTTTATTCTCATGCATGATTTTTCACTTCAAAGCACTTGAGAGAAATCATGTGATGGCTGTGCTGCAGACCATCCGATTGGGGACTGAAAGACAACATCACGTGGATTGGACATATCAGGATACTCCAGGAGCATCCGTACTGCCGTGCACTTGGATATAAACTTGATCTGGATGCTGCAGTTTGTTTCCCTTGAAAATCACATTTGGCACATGAAGCGTGGCCAGGAGCCTTCCCTTGTTTCCTTTGTGGAAGACTTTTGTTTGTCCCCTGACCCCGGGAAATTGTGCCGGGGGCCGTGTTCCTCTTGTGCAGGCTGACGACGAGGCTGCCCTCGGCACCACGCTTGCCGCAAGCGGAGCAGCGAAGCTGTGTTCCTGGCAGTTCTCTCTCCACCTGGATCAGGACAAAGGTGCGGGCCGACAAGGGCTTGCACTGACACGGGGTCAGAGAGCTGAAACCAGCAAAGGGTTCAATTGGTGCGGGCAACAGACTTGGTTGCTGCCACCCCCTGCTAAGGGGTCTGCGTGGCCTCCAAATGGGGTTTGGAGGCAGGTAAAGGTTTCTTTTGGTGTGTGAAGGGGTTTTGTGGACAGCTAGAAGGGGTCTGGAGCCCCCTGAAAGGGACTGGGATAGTGTTAGGGGTTTCTGGGCTGGTCTACCGGTGGGTCTGGGGACATTAGAGGCGTCTGGGGGTACATAAAATGGACCTGGGTGCATCAGATGGGGGGGGTTGGGTGCATCAAAAGGGGTTTTTGTGGGCATCTAAATTGGGGAACCTGTGGGGGTCCTGAAGGAGCTGGGGGGTTCTCAGTGAGGCTTTGGGTCTCTACGGAGTCCCTGTTGTGTCTTGCGTCTGCTGTGGGATTGGTAGTGACTCGGTGCTCTGGTTTCGGTGGCTGCAGGGCAGCAGGTCCCCACAGGCCTGTGCCTTGCTTTATGTTCCACAGTTCTGGGCCAGCCAGGAGCCCCAGGGGAAGGAAATTTCAGCATGTGGCAGGTTAGTGGAGGCAGCTTCCTGAAGAATGGCTTTGGGGTGTTGTTTAGGTCTTGTTTTTATGGTTGTCTCACTCTTGTTTTCTTTCATTTTTTTTCAGGGAGCTTAACTGCTTTGCCTGAGGACAAGTTGCAGACTTGTGTTCGGCCTCAGCCACAGAGCCTGACAGGGAGTGGGATGCTTTGGTGTCAGAATGTGGAGCTGTTGGAAACCAAATACCTCACTGCAAAAAAAAAAGGAATAATTTGTCATAAAAAGCCCACAATTCCTGTAGGATTCCCAGTTCCTACTTAATAATATCAAGCAGTTTGTGGTTTGGTGGGGTGTTTGTTTTTGTTTGGTTGGTTGGTTTTTTTCTCTTGCTGTGCTGCAAAAATTTGGATAGGAATTTCTAGGTATTAACTACAGCCAGAGCAATCCTTCAAGTGCCCTGGGAATGCAGTGAAAACCTTTTGGGAATTGGTTCTGCTGTGTTACTCATAAAGCTATGAACACACACACACACACACACACACACACAAAGTTGTCAACAGAGTTTCTTTGTGCATTCCAGGTCTGGTGCGTTCTGATTCGCAGGATCTTCCTGGGCCATCCAATTACAGTTTCTGTTGACACTTTTCAGCTCTTGCCTCTAGTTTGCTGATGTTGGCTTTGTGGGTCCCGGCAGCGACAGTTTTGCAAAGTTTCCAAGTTTTCCTTTTCTAAGGCCAGCTGCAAGGTTAGGTTTGGATTCTCCTGGGTCTCACCCAGAATGAGTCTCACGATTCAAGCGGTCTGATTTCATAGCTGCATTTTCTTCTCTCTGCCTAGGTGACAGGATGGCCTCACTAATGAAGAGATATACCCTGAGCTCTACAGGAACCTTGAACCCGAGCACCCAGTGCCTTCTGTGAGTACAGGCTGTCCTTGTTCGAGGTGGAAATAGTTGCGTGCTGAAGCCAGACCACACCATAATTCCCTCAGCTTCTTCTTCAGCCACTCCTCATGAGGCTTGTTATCCAGACCCTTCCCCAGCTTTGTTTCCCTTCTCTGGACACGCTCTATCGCCTCCATGTCCCTCCATGTCCTGGGGAACACCACTTGTGCCTGGCCAGCCACCGGCTGGGTTTAACTCTGTTCCCCCCAGCTCCTGGGGCCCAGTCTTCCATCCCATTCTGTTATCTAGCAATCCTTTTGAAAAAAATAGATCTGAAAAAAGAGGTAGCAGATAAGGAAAGTTGAAGCTGCCAACATTGCAGTACCTTCAGTTCTTGTGGTACCCTCTGTGAGATCCTAAGCCAGGTGACCTGAGCCGGTCAGGCAGCCGTGCTAGTGCAGCAGTGTCTTCTGGAGAGTTTATAGGAGCCCATTCTATGGGGTTTGTTGAAGTGAGTGGCCAGTAGTTCTACATGAACAATTGTCTTAGTCCTAGTAAGAAGGAGGCTCTTAAGTGTGGTAGTTTGCAAGCTCCATTCATCCTTGCCCTTCAGGAGGAGCCAGCTCTTTCATTGAAGCCAGTGCTTTCACACCAAAAGAAGGGAACTCTTCTTAGTCCACAGAGGACATGGGCAGGGGAAAATGACTTTAGCCAGTGAGATGGCTTCTGCTACAGTCCATCTTCTTCATCACCTCCTTACTCCTTCAACTCTCATTTCCCATCTTCTTTTCAGATAAACTTGTTAGGGAAAGCATTCAAGTCCTGCCTTACAGCCACCAGCAGGCAAACCTTTCCTCCCGATGATGGGATTTGGAGCAAGGTCATCTGGTCACAGAGGGAGATTAGGTTAGTGTTCACACGTCATTTCCGTTAGGCATGAGGACCCGAACGTCCTGTACCGTGCCTGCGATGGCCCTCAAGATGATCTGCTCTCTAACCTCCTGTGGCAGTCAGGTCAGAAGAACAGGCTGGTTGTTGCCAAGAGCCTCCTGTCCTTGTCAGCATGCGCCTGATTGTCACTGTCTGAGCAGGTGACTCCATCTATTGGGCAAATGGCATTTCTCAGCATTCTGGTGTCAGAGGAGTGGAAAATGGAGTCAGAGTGGCTTAGAGAGGCTTAGATCGAAGGCCCAAGGCCAGCCCTATCTTCCTTTCTTTCAGTCGAGTGTTGGGCCTTATTGGATTCAATTAGACACCGAACCAGCAGGCGCAGACTAGCATACTCCTCAAGGTACTTCTTCAGCTTTGTGTGGCTTAGGGGACTTCCTAAAGCAGAGCTTGTATCTCCATGTTTTACAGCCTTTATGAGTTTCCATTTATCTTAACTTGTTCTTGAACTCGCTTCTGCTGTTGGCATCCAAAGTAAGCTGTAACAATGAATCCCAAGGTTTAGTCCTACGTTGAAAGGAAAACCAAAACTTAAACCCACTGCACTGTAGTTTCACCTAAGGCTCTGATAATGACTTTGCTCTGTGAAGGACTTCTGTGTTCTGATTGTCTGCCCTGATCATCCCTAGGGTTTTGTGTGTGGTTGATTTGTTTGGTTTTGTTTGTCACTGAGCTGGCGTTTTCTTAGGTGTGTCCAGTGGATCTCCAAGTGCCTTTCCTGGGTTCAAAATACCTAGTTTAGAGGTTTCACTGTTTATAGACAGTGACAATTTCCATTTGTCCCTTTCCCATCTGCATAGCCTTGTCTATGTTGCCTCTGCCTTCATACCACCCAGATAGTTGTGTGAGGAGCTTTTGCAACATTTCAGAACTTGCTCAAAGTGATCTTTTTCTCCTCCTGTTGTTTCCTGTCCTTCAGGTATGTGTTAATCCACCATCTTTCAGGTAGCTATAAATCCAGAGGCAGAAGTTTGTTTTGATAATCCACGACTGTTGACTTCATTTCAGCCACTTGTGGAATACCTTATTGATACATGAATTTATTCTTTCTGACAACTTAATGCAATTAATTTGTGTTCCTGCTTTTGTATTTATCTATACATCTGTCTGTGACTTTAATTCTACTAACCTACCTGTAAAGTATCAGACATGCAGCTTCTTCATTTTCTACTTCTTCCCCATGTTTCCCCTCCTGAATTTGTCTCAGGCTCCTTTGGAGAAAAATGACATGACCTTTGCTATCTTATTCTTCTCACACCGGAGCTGACTTCAACAAGACTGTAAGAAAGATCTGTGATCAAATGACAAGGTCATATTTGAGTTTTTTGAAGAAGCCCTAAGTTTATACCGTCTCGTCTTGGCGGTTTGTTGCTATCCATTGATCTCTCTGGTCTAAAATCACTTCTGTTGACACTTTAATTGAAGAGAATTCCTCCAGGTCATCTTTAGCTAAGGATACAGCCACTGTGGGAATCTTCCTAAACTCTGCAGTGGTATCGATTTGAAGAACTGATTTAATTTTTCTGCCATGGTCTTCTGTCCTTTGAGTTGTCCTCTTCCTCCTCCATCATCTGTCAGGTCTGAAGACTCTGGCAGACATTCTGATTCTGATGGGCGGAGACAAAGGGCTTATTATTACTTTCATGCTTTTGACGAGCTTGTCAGCTAAACCTTTTTTTAGTCTCTCTGTGTGTGTAATTTTATACATATATTTTTGTTTTTTTTCCCTTCATTCCTCTAGGGAAGTGGAATGTCAATGTAGTGCCATCAGGAGTTTGAAACGATTCTCCGACAATATAAATTTCAGTAAGTTCTTAGGGTCTCATGAGAACTATGTAAAAATAACTGCTGCAAGAGGCAATCTTTATAGCATCTAAAAGTAGTTTTAGAGTGTGTCCCAAAATTACTTCTTGCCAGTCTTCATGGGAATAATTGAGTTTTTCATTATTTCTGAGTTTTCTGTCCTATTCAGATGATTCATTACCCAACCTTCTTACAGTATTCTTTCAATTTAGAGCTGACATTTTCAGATCAGAGAGAGCATTTTGTGTCGATACAGTTAATCTCTTTGCGTTATTTGGGTTCCTCTGCATTTACACCACTGCACAGCCTTGGGTCTCAAGTCAGGCTTGTGGTGAAGGCACATTCTGCCCAGATACTAGATCTGGTCCCAGCATGTGGACAGGTTTCCCCTCCTTCAGGAGGAAAACAAGGGCCAAAGCATTGGCCAGGCCAGTACGCACTGAGCGCAGTCAGTGATTGTGCGATCACCAAGTATGGGCGTGGTTCCGGCTTCACGCTTTCTATAGGCTGAAGCCAGTTGTCTATGAGAGTGCCCATTGGTCAAACCCAGCCTCGAGGAATCTATAAGTATTGCCCCTGTTGGTGAACACGTTGCCCCCTCTTTCACTTTGTCTCTGTACTCGCTCAAGAGAGGAGCTCTCGAGCCACAGCCTCTGCCATTGAGCTTATTGTTATTAGCTTCTGTCACACATGCACGCATACTGAAGCCTCTGCATCGTGAGAAGCACTCTGATCGTGAGGATCATCCCAGAGGGAGGACCTTCGCTGAGCCCGAGAAGCCAGTGTCACCACAGCCAGTCGTACCGACTGGGAAAGCCCACCGTGCTACCGGAGGACTGGACCAGCCCCTGAGGGTAAGATCTGCCCAGCTGTCGGGGAGAAGGGACTTTAGCACTAGAGACTAAGTCCGCATATACCTAGCCCCGCCATAGCGGGAGGAGAGCCGCCACGTGTGCCGCTCCAAGCCCTGTAACCGCAGGGAAGACTAAAGCATTGTTTCGTGCCTATACTGCACCAAGCCCAGGACTGCCCCGATCGTCCTGCTGTTGCTTTAAGTCCAGAAACGGAGAAACCGCAGCTCAGTGCAGCCGCTTTCTCTCTCCGAGGCTGTTTACCTCAGCCCCGAGATCCGTCGCCACGAGGCCAACCCCATAGCTATTGTTGCCCGACCGGGAACCTCTGAACCCGCCTACCGGCAACTGTCGCCCCGCCCTGCTGTGCGAGCCGACTCCCAGGGCCGACCCTACGGGCCGAACCCAACCAGGACCTATCCCCATTGTCCGGAGGGAACCGACCGAGTCCACCGTTTCAAGTCTACTAGGAATCAGTCCAGCGGCAGTCGTCAGCCGGACCCCCACCTTGCTACAAACAACAGCTACAGAGTATCTCCCACGTGCTTTCCACCCACTAGCACTCAGTTCAAAGTATCCGCGTGTAGCAGTCATCGCTGACGCACAGAAAGATTGCAATATTGTTGTATATAGCCAGAAACCGCCCGCGTTCCGCCGAGTCGCCAACTAGTGGCCAAGCGGCGGAACTGCACTCTTCATTATATAAACATACAAATAGTTTGTAGATAGTTTAATTAAGTTCTGATCATAACACTAAGCCATTTATGGAATGTATTTCACGAACGTGCACTAGAACATATATATAAGTTGTTGATTCACCGGTTATTAATAATTTGATAATTAATAAAATTAATATTTTCATAATTCATATTTTATATTCATTAAATTTAATAACCTCTTCACAACAAGGCTACACACAGGAGACTGCGGCCACGCTGCTTGAAGCTAGCTGCACGTTTACAAGGTTTACAGCCTGGCCAGAGACTCTTCTGATTCTTGTCTTCTGGTCATGACCAGCAGCATGCACGGGTGGCCAAGAAGGCCACTGGCATCCTGGCCAATATCAGGAATGGTGTGGCCAGCAGGAGCAGGGAAGCCATTCTGCCCCTGTACTCAGCACTGGTTAAGGCGCACCTCGAGTCCTGTGTCCAGTTCTGAGCCCCTCAGTTTAAGAAAGATGTTGAGTTGGCTGGAAGGTGTCCAGAGAAGGGCAACAAAGCTATTGAGGGGTTTGGAGCACAGCCCTGTGAGAAGCAGTTGAGGGAGCTGGGGTTGTTTAGCCTGGAGAAGCTGTGTTCCTGGCAGTTCTCTCTCCACCTGGATCATGATGAAGGTGCAGGCTGACAAGGACTTGCACTGATACAAGGTCAGAGAGCTGAAACCACCAAAGGTTTCCTCTATTAGAGGTTTTCTTTGTCATCTGAAGGAGTTTTGTGGGCATCTAGAAGGGGTCTGGAGCCCCCTGAAAGGGTCTGGGGCAGTGTTAAGGGTATCTGGAGTCACGTTGTGGCTGCCACCCCAGTGCCGCCTGCTTAAGAGTGCCAGGACTCTTCCTGGAACCGCTGGACAGAAGGAAGGTTTGTCTCTCTCTGTTTGTGGTGCCTCGACAAGTACCTGCGCTGACGCAGGGTCAGAGAGCTGAAACCAGCAAAGGGTTCAATTGGTGAGAGCAACAGACTTGGTTGCTGCCACCCGCTGCTAAGGGGTCTGAGTGGCTTCCAAATGGGGTTTGGAGGCAGGTAAAGGTTTCTTTTGGTGTGTGGAGGGGTTTTGTGGGCATCTAGAAGGGGTCTGGAGCCTCCTAAAAGGGTCTGAGATAGTGTTAGGGGTTTCTGGGCTGGTCTACCGGTGGGTCTGGGGACATTAGAAGCATCTAGGGGTACCTAAAGTGGACCTGGGTGTATCAGATGGGGGATTTGGGTGCATCAAAAGGGGTTTTTGTGGACATCTAAATTGGGGAACCTGTGGGGGTCCTGAAGGAGCTGGGGGGTTCTCAGTGAGGTTTTGGGGTCTCTACGGAGTCCCTGTTGTGTCTTGGGTCTGCTGTGGGATTGGTAGTGACTCGGTGCAGCTTCCTGAAAAAATGGCTTTGGGATTTTGTTTAGGTCTTGTTTTTATGGTTGTCTCACTCTTGTTTTCTTTTCCTTTTTTTCAGGGAGCTTAACTGCTTTGCCTGAGAACAAGTTGCAGATTTGTATTTGGCCTCAGCCACAAACCCTGACATGGAGTGGGATGCTTTGGTGTCAGAATGTGGAGCTGTTGGAAACCAAATTCCTCACCGCAAGTGGCTCGGAAATGAATTTCCTTTGACAACTGGGGGCAAGAATGTCACTGTGGTTAGGTACTGCAACGTGCCAGCCTTGGGGACTCTAAACACCTTCTCACTTAAAGCTTGCATGGAGGAAATGAACTTCTGCCTTGGCCACTCTGACTCTTGGCGTCCGTGGTTCTCCCACTCTGCAATGAGTTTGGCCGGACAAGATGCAGCAGGTTTGTAATACTTGATTTCGCTGCCAAATGCTGAGGATCCTGCGGCTCACCTGTGAGTATCTGCCGAGCAGAGTATCACAGAGCTTTCCTTAGGTCTTTCCAAGTCCCGTTGCTCGCCAAGGGTGAACGGCTTAGGGTGTGAGGTGATGAAAACTGAAGGGAGTTTTCGGGGGCGGGGAGTAGCCTCCCCCCTGCCAAGACCCATCGGTGTGGTGTAGCTAAGATCTCTGTCAGGGAATTCTTTCCCTTGGAGAAATCACTTTACAGTCAGTGGGTAGCAAGCAAGAAAAGCTGTCTGGATCTGGCTGATGTGGTAGCCAAAGCAGTTGAGGTCTTCGGCTGAGCCTGCTGCTTTGTGGTCAGGGCTATCACTGTGAAGATCATTGTGTGAGCAGCCTCTGTCACAGGTGTAGCTTTTATTTGTGGAGTCAAGCCTTTCATTCTTCTTGTTAAATGATGGAAGTGGAGAAAAAACCCAGCAGTGCCAGGGGATTTTAGCTGGGTTAAAGGTCACAGAACCATAGAACCAACCAGGTTGGAAAAGACCTGAGAGATCAAGTCCAACCTATTACCTAATACCTAACACCTCATGAGTACTAAACCATGGCTCCATGTGCCACATCCAGTCCTTTTTTGAATACCTCCGGGGCTGGTGACTCCACCACCTCCAACCAACCCCCACCTGTCTACAACCTCCTTTGAGGTAGCTGTTTGTGGGGGTCTGTGATGTATCTGTGAACCCTCGGAAGAGCCCTGGTGAGAAAACATCGCTGTGCTCCCGTGAGAATGTGGAAACTCCCCGGACAGAGTGGGAATGAGAAACTGCAAGATAAGATGGGAGGCCACCTGGACTAACTTAACAAGTAACTATAGCAATGCTGTCGCTGACCCATCAGCATCTTGAGAAAAGTTCATTAACCAATTGCAGGCAGCCACACTAACACTACACACAAGATATGAGTTGTGTGCTGGAATAAACGGGGTTTTTGGTTTTTTGGCCTTCTATGTGCTCTGCTTGTGTTCGATTCTTGTCGCACGGACCGTCACCTTATCCTTACCCCGACCCCTATACAGCGACAAATGGTGACCCCCCGACGTGAAGACCCAAGAAGTGATTTGAAGACGTTTTTGGCTGCGGGTGCTTGCGGCAATGGTGACGGTGCCCAGTGTAGCTGAGAGCAGTGGGATACTGCCTTTTGGTCTGGACCTGAACTTTGACACCTGCCCGGGTGAGGTAGGTGAGCCACTAGGAACATGATGGGTCAGAAATTAACAAAAGATGAGGACTTAGTCGTTGGAACCTGGAAATCATTACTGAAACATAGGGGTCTAAAAGTTAAAGATTTTGACTTAAGAAAATTACTCTTATGGGGCAAGCAGCAAGGTTTTGAGCCTTCCTCCATTACAGCCTTCAGCGTTCCTGCCTGGCACAAGCTAGGTAGTTACTTGTGGGACGCTATCTCGAAAGGAGACAAGGAACTGGTTGATATGGCAATTACCTGGCGCCTGCTTCATGATGCACTAAAAGATCTTAAGCAGGAGCAGGAGGAGGAAGAAGAGGAAATGATGGGGGGATTGAAAGAGAAAGGGAATGACTTGGCTATGGGGGAAACGAATAAATCAGTAGAGGACATGCCGGCACCCTCTACACCCTCTGGCCCCTCCTCGTCTGGCTGCTCAGAAGTAGATTCAACAGCGCAGCACATAACAAGCACTGCTGAGAAGCAGCTTTCTCCTAATGATCAACTTAAGTTCCCGATGAATTGAAAAAGTCCCAGTGACTTTGCGAAAATGCCATTGGCTTATCAATCTCCGAGAGAGCAGCTGAAAGGACATGTAAAAAAGGAGGAATGTAATCAGTTTAATAATCCACAGACTTCACACCAGCAACTGCCTTTACAACAGCAACTACCCCCTCTGCCATCTGATAGCGAGGACGAGAGTGAGGGGGAAGCAGTAAATCATAGTGTGACTGTGGCCGCGAGAAAGAATGTTGAGAACCGAGAGGGGGGTGGGCATCGGTCTGCACCTTGGACCTTGCCTCCCTGCAGTGTGACTGTTACTCCGTGTTTGGCAGCAAGATTTTGGCAGCAAGTTTGCCAGAAAGCTGCTGCTGTGGGTGACTGGGGTTTGGTGGAAATCTTGGATGCGCCACATTTATCGGTTAAAACAGAGGAGAATTCTTCTCCTATGGGTGTTTCAGATGATCCTATGGCTTTCCCTGTGGAAAAAGCGGCTCCGGGATCGGGGCAGCAGGATAATCATCAGGGTTTGGGTTGGAAAGTCTACAGGATTTGCGATCCACAGTAGCAAAGTATGGTGTCAATTCCAGTGAAACTATGCAGCTTGTGCGTGTCATAGACACTGATTTGCTGTGTCCGTGTGACATTCATCACCTTGCGCCGATCATTTTTCAGCCTGTTCAGCATTCAGTATTCGAAACTAGCTGGGAAAAATTAGCTGAAAAGGCTGCAAGAGAAAACATGCAAAGGGATCCAAACGATGTTCTGCGAGGTGTGGGGGCAGATGCTCTCATGGGCACAGGACCTGTGTTTTCTAATCCTAACACACAAGCTCACTGGCATCCTTCTGTACTGGAACAGGGTCAAAGAATAGGCATGTCTGCAATTCGAAAGACGATGGAGCTTGCGTCTCCACGTCCTCGATACACAGTTATTAAACAAGAGCCTAAGGAACCATTTCTGCAGTTTGTGGAGAGGGTTTCTGCTGCTATTGAGAAACAAGTTGATGATGAGAGTCTCAGGCAAATTTTGTGTCGTCAATTAGCGAAAGACAATGCAAATGCTGACTGCCAAAAAATTATTGAAGCACTGCCAGGTGAACCATCTGTAGCTGATATGGTCACGGCCTGTTCAAAGGTTGGCAGCACTGATTTTAAGACGACTGCACTTGCAGCCACCTTGAAATCAGGAGGCCCAGTAAGGTGTTTCAGCTGTGGAAAAGAGGGACATGTGAAAGCTAACTGTAAGCAAGTGAAAGCACAGCTGGGAGTTGACCTGACAAAATCTTTTTGCGCTCGTTGTGGCACACCTGGTCATTATGCCAAGCGCTGCAAATCTAAATGTCATGCGAGTGGTCAGCCTCTGCAGGGAAACGGGAAAAGGAACGCGAAAGGGCGCGTGGTGACACAAATACCCCCCAGTATCAGCAATCCATTCCCAAGCAGGGCGTACCCAGCCCAGCAGGTCCAACCTTGTGCAACAAATTATCAGCCAGCACAAGGGGATCAGCAGGGGTGGATGTGTCCACAGCCGATGTAATAACTATTTCAGACACAAAGACACACAAGGTGCCTTTAGATGCATGGGGGCCAATTGGTAACGGGCTCAGTGCTTTATTAATAGGACGATCTAGTGGCACCCTTCAAGGAATAGATGTACCTGTGGGGGTAATTGATGCTGATTATGCTGGGCAGATATGTGCTCTAATATCTACTGCAACACCACCTGTGACAATTCCTAAAGGGACTCACATTGCTCAACTTGTACCTGTTGCGAGTCGTGTTTCCAGAACAGAGCAGACTATGCGTGGTGACAAAGGATTCGGATCGACAGGACCACCCGCGGTGTTATGGTCTCAGACAATTACTGAGAAGTGACCACAAATGACCTGCATGCTCTCCATGGACCGTGCTACTCCTGCACAGATACAAGTCACAGGACTACTCGACACAGGAGCAGATATTACCATCGTCGCCCAGCGGAACTGGCCTCCTGCCTGGCCACTGGTATCGAACAACATGAGTGTGGTAGGACTCAGTGGGGTTGCTAACAGTTTTATGAGTGCTAAACCTGTAGTGATTACCAACCCTGAGGGACAAAAAGCCACTGTTAGACCATATGTGACCACGGCACCCCTTAATCTATGGGGAAGAGACTGTTTGGGGCAGTGGGGAGTGAAAATCACAACGGATTTTTGCTAAGGGTCATTGCAATGCAGGGCATCACACAACCCACACTGGCATTAACATGGCTAACAGAAAAGCCTATCTGGGTGGACCAATGGCCCCTTACCCATGAAAAGCTTGCTGCCCTGCACCTTTTGATTGAGGAACAGTTAGCTATGGGACACATAGAACCTTCACACAGTCCTTGGAACACACCCGTGTTTGTGATAAGAAAGAAATCAGGCAAATGGCGTTTGTTACATGATCTGAGAAAGGTCAATGAGGTGATGGCTACTACGGGGGCTTTGCAGCCAGGGTTGCCTTCACCAACCATGATTCCAATGCAATGGGAAATTGTGATAATAGATTTGAAAGATTGTTTCTTTACTATTCCTCTTGCTAAACAGGACATAGAGAAATTTGCATTCACGGTGCCCTCAGTGAACAACAGTGGACCAGCCAAAAGGTATCAGTGGAAAGTTCTACCTCAAGGTATGAAAAACTCACCAACCATTTGTCAGTGGTTTGTGGCAAAAGCGATAAGTCCTGTTGGGGCTGCGTTTCCACGAGGCTACTGTTATCACTATATGGATGACATCTTGTTAGCAGCCCCTTCACAAACAATGCTAGCTGAAATGGAAACTGAGGTGCAAAAATCACTACAAAATTGTGGATTAATGATTGCTCCAGAAAAAATACAATGTCAACAGCCATGTTGTATCTGGGCATGAAAGTCATCGTTATAGGAGACTCCCTACTGAAGGGAGCAGAGGGCCCAATATGCAGACCAGACCCATTTCATAGGGAGATCTGCTGCCTCCCTGGTGCCCAAGTAAAGGACATTATAGGCAAAATTCCCAAACTTGTGAGTCCTTCAGACTACTACCCACTGCTGGTCTTTCAGGTGGGCAGTGACGATGCAACAACAAGAGTCTCGCAATCAATTAAAAGAGATTTCAGAGCCTTGGGGCACCTGCTAAAGGGATCAGGAGCTCAGGTTGTGTTCTCTGCTATCCCTCTAATGTCAG